>VDFB02344717.1:0-368593 GCA_007258455.2 Sequoia sempervirens
CAACAAGGTCATGAGGATGCAATGTGCAAAATTTCAAGTCGTTCCGAGCCTCAGAGATGTAGATTCAGAGGGCTTACTATAAATAGCAGGGCATGAAAGCTAGCGAAAATGAGGAAAAATTCTAAGTCTGGAACTTCATCCAATAGACATGGCAAAATGCGCCTAGTTGATGAGGAGGCATGGAAAATTTCTAAGAGTCAAGTTCGTCCAGTGGACAAGGCAAAATGCGCCCATCTAGCAGTAAAGTCAAAGAGGGTCAACACTTTCCATCCTTTTGCCTAGCCTAAATGCGCCTTCAAGCATATGCCAAGCACGAAAAACTTCTAAGTATGAAGTTTATCCTTCATCAGGGGCAAAATGCGCCTAAGGAGGAGAAAGTCAAAGAAAAGTCAAAACGTTTATCCTGTGGGCATAGCAAAATGCGCCCACCTTGAAGGAGGAAAGCTGGAAAATTTTCTAAGTATTAAACTCGTCCTCCTCACCCCTCCAAATGCGCCCATCCTCTTCAAGGGGTGAAATGGGCCCAAAAGACAAACAAGTCAAAGGAGTCAACATATTTCATCCTCCTCGATAGGCAAAATGCGCCCAAGTGCATGCATGTCAAGACAAAAAAGTGAAGTCGAAGGGTCATCCTTCTTGCATGTCTAAATGCGCCCAAGTTGGGGTGTAAAAAGTGAATGTAAGGTGGTAAGTGGGGTAAAAGATACTTCAAGGCGTGGTGAGAGCTTGGTAAATGCTAGGCGTTATCCCTCTTCAAGTGCAAGATGCGCCCAAGGTAATATGCGCCTAGGGTGGTGTGTTAGAAAATATTGCAAGATGATGGATGTATTGCCTAGGCGTGGTGAAGTTAAATATCCTTCTACATATGCTAAATGCGCCCAAGGTGGAGGAATTTAAATATTCTAGGCGTTGAAGGTACTAGGTGATGAAGACTTCTAAGCACAAGATGAATATCTTCCTTCAAACACAAAATGCGCCTAAGATATTGAGTGATGAAGAATAAAAATAATAAAATATGGCCAAGGTGCCGGAGATTCAAATGAATATTTTCCTAGTGTGAAGTAAAATGCAAGTGGCAAGATTGAATAATTTTTTTTTTTTAAGGCCAAAATTTTCTAAGGCAAAATTTTCCCAAGAGATGACTTCAAATATTTTCTAAGGACAAAATATTTTCTCCCTTAGAAAATACGCCTAGAGTTCAAGGTGGTGAAATTTTCCTTCGTGAAGCACGAGCAAATTTTCTCAGTGATGAAGTCAGAACGATGATAATGCAGGATGAATTCAAGTTCTTCAAGTTGGAGCAGCACAGGATGATCATGGGCGAAGAATAAATTTAATTTGATGAAGATAATATTTTTCTAAGGTTCAAAATTTAAAAATTAAATGAACCCGTTCGTTGGGTACACATGGATTCAAAGCATTCTGGAGAAAATTTTCTTCCAGGTACTGAACATTTACGATGATAGATGGATTTCCAAGTCTTCCGCACTTCGCCAATACTTTTTCAGTGAAGAATTTGATCAGTGCTCAAATTGTGAATTTTCCGAAGGGAAAATTTAAAATTCTCTATAAGGCAGAGTGAATAAAATGTGTTTTCAAGATAAATTTCTCCGGACAACGAATTCGAAGTTGAAGTTGCCTAGATGATTTTGATCGAATTCTTCGATGATGAACTTTCCAAGGCTGAGGAAGAGTTAGATTTGAATTCAAGTGACAGAGCTCCACCTGGTAAATTAAAAAGGATGAACTTAAATTAAATTTTTCGAAAATAAATTCAAAGATGCCAGTCAAAGTCGAGCTTCTAGAAGAACAAGATTCCTGACGTCGAGAGACAAGTGTCAAAAACACTAGAGAGGGAAATTCAAATTCTTGAAGTGGAGTAGTGGAAATTAAATGCACTGCCTATACTTGGCTCCTTCTAGAATTCGATTTTTGGCTATAAAATGAAGAAGTTTCTCACTTATTTTTCAGAGTTGGAGAAGTCGACTAGTTCTTGAGAGTGTTGCTAAGCATTGCTGAGGCTTGAAGTTCGAAGTTTTTTCTAAGTCTGAGAAGAGCTGAGAGGGACGCCTTGAGTTGCCAGTGCAAGTGTTGGAGAATTGACGAAGTCAAGAAGGGCGCACTTGCTGATTGCTAGAGTTTAATTTGTTGCTGATTGAAATTTGAAGTTGCCAGAGCTAAGAGGTGCGCACTTGCAAGTTGCTGGAAGTATCCAAATCTGCATTTGAAGGACGCCTTGAGGTGAAATTGCTGAGAATTTAAAAAGTACGAACTTGGTGATTGCTAATTGGAGTTGCTGAAGAATAGTGAAGTCACAGAAGTTTACTTAGAAGCCTTTTCTAAGTGTTGAAGTTCGATTTTATTGGAGAAGAAGCTGAGGTTTGCAAATGAGAAAAGTTATTGAGGTTCTAGAAGTCGACTGCAGCCCCTACACAATGTCTTATTTTATAAACTAAATTGCTGATGAATGTTTACTTTCTGCAGATGGCTGAGGCAAGGGCGGCTGGCAAGGACAATGGTGCATCCAGGCAAGCTGTGATTAAGAAGCTGAGCAAAACATTCATGCCAGAGTCAAAGTTCATTTCAAAGCTGGGCAAGCTGACAGACACCAACTTGGGCTCTGTCAACCTGGAGACCTTCAAGAATAGAATGTTGGGAATTGGAAGTCATTGACCTTCGACCACTTCGCACAATATTGTTCGAAACGGGTTATATGCAGCTGCTGGTTTCCCACTAGCCATTCAGTGTTCGGAGCTGATAATGGAGTGCGCCAATTATTATGAGAAGGAGCACAGATCGATCATGTCACCAGATGGCCAAGTACTAGCCAATCTTACTCCAGCAGCCATTGGTGAAGCTTTTGGGATCTCGGTGCACAGGAACATGGTTTACAAATCCAGAGAGCGAGCTGAACGGATGTACGCTTCTGCATTCGAGAGATGCACGGAGACGATCAACACTCACTGGATGAGCACTCCCAAGCCTTCTCGAACGAAGCTGCCGAAGCAAATCATTGCAGATGACTTGAAACAAGAATATTGTGATCTCATCATGATGCTGAGCAGAGTTGGTGGTTGTGCACAGTCATTCATTTTTGAGCCTTGGATGTTTTACTACATCAACCTCGTGCTGGAAGGGAAGGACTATGTCAATTGGGCCGAGATGATCAGTGACAATTTGCACGAGCAACTCCTAGGCCTCCGAAGGACAAAGACATTTTATATGAGCTCTTACATCATCTATATGTTGGCACGTATGACGAAGTACAGAGGGATCTCTTACAAGGAACCTGTCGGTTGTGGCTCCCACCAGTTTAAAATATGTGATGCCTATCCACAGTTGCATTTGGCAAGCACAACTCATTACAAGCGTGTCAACGATTCCTTCACCATGTATATCACGAGACTGCTTCAGGAGCGGTTACATCACAAAATCGCGAGGGATGCCCAAGAGCTGATTGAAAGGTATGGGTGCTGGTTCATACAGTTTCCAAAATTTTCTTACATTAGGCTGCAAGGTTTTTCATCGTACCCATATAGGCTGCCTAAGTACCCAATAGATAGAGTTTTAATGCTAGAGATATCTAGGCAATTGCTTGCCTTTGATAAAATTCAAAAGAAGAAGAAGAAGGGGGGAGTAGAATTTCCAATTGTCATGGGCAACTTGGATGAGGTGTGTCCCTCAATACAGGCAGCTAGAGAAGCTGAGAGTGAACTTTAATTTTATCATTTCTCATATCACACCAGCCGACAGCACTACGATCCACATCATAACATCAAATGGGTACTGTCAGAGGAGTTTAAACACAAAGCAAATATTGAGGATTACTGGGCTGATGCATCGGATGAGATTGAAGTAAGGAAGAGAATGTTCTCTCGGTTGCCGATTACTCTGATCAGGGAGTGTGAAGTTGTGCCGGTTCCAGACCAGGTGAATGAGGATATGGATGTTGTTCATCCGGATTATGCAGCTGTTAGAGATACTCCACTTCCACCTCCAGATTGGTCAGAGCCTGAGATTGCTGATTTAGATACACTTTCTATTCCTGTCCTGACATTCACTAGAGCATGGGTTGATAGGCATGTGAGCAGATTGAAGAGTAGGTCAATTGCTTTGACTTACAATTTGATGGGAGATCACAGGACGCCCACCACTGGCAGGAAGAAGCAGATCACACAAGGTCCAGAGTCTAAAAGGAAAGAGCTAGTTCGACAAGAGCCTACTCAGCCAGAACCTCCACAAGTCACAGTTGCATCACCATTGGAGACACGTTCTCCAAGTATACAGGAGGTCTCTTTATTTGTTGATCAGAGGAATGCACTGAATCAGGTGCAAGTGGTACAGGATAATATTCAGCCTCCACGGAGAGAGTCCGTTGGCCAGAGTGTCAACGCACCTATTAGGGCTGATCAGCAGGATGATGAGGGGACTATTACTGACCCTCAGTTTCAGCAGGAGTTAGAGGTGGCTATGAACGATGATGATGATATTGTTTCAGGAGACACTCAGCCACTTGAGGACGATGAGCCTCGCCAGAATGATGTAGAGTTTGAGCAAGTTAGAGAGGTAGAGGCACAAGAGCAGCAACCCTTTGATATACAGTACAATGTGCCCGATTGGCTTAAGGATAGGATGAGAAGAAGCCCCAGTGAGGAGATTGATCCAGCAGTTGAGATGGAAGAATTTTTGAACAGGATTAGTGCACCTACATAGAAGAAGAAGGCAAGAAAATTTTCGAAGATCTCAACTGATGAGGATGGTTCCCGTACTCTTCACATTGTCGTGCCTCAAGTTGATTGTGACCGAAATGAAGCAGTGGCTAAGAATTATGTGGTCACGACTTTGGATTTAGGACGCCCCACTGGTGCACAGATTGTAGAGGAGTGTGATAACTCCTACCTCGCCCTCAAAGATAGGTTATTCAAGAAGGAAGGAAAGTATAAAAAGTTCAAAAGAGAACACAAGGCTTTAATTGGATATGTGCAGCAGTTGTCTCGTTCTCGAGGGAAGGAGATTCCAGTGATAGAGCCTCCAGCGGAGATACCTAGAGAATCAATTAGTGGCTTGATGGAGTTAGGAAAAATGGCACAGGAAGCAGACAAGTGGGTCACAGGGGTTAGTGCTGAGACAGAGAAGTTTATGGAGGATCTTGCTTCTGCTTTTCAGCAGGCCTCTAGTATTTTGGCACGGATGGAGGCGATTGATCACTCTTGGGGCGATGCTTCAATCTATCAGAGTAAAGTAATTCAGCGTCTTGAGGCATTGAGGCATGTTCCATTGCGATTGCTGATTGATGGAGGTGTCATTCAAGAGAATGACCAATATGATTTCTCTCGATGGTATTCTTCAGCGATCACGGGACGTGGTTTCTTTGACGCTGCACAGGCGGATTCAGCTAGGATACATAAGGCTATGGCCAATATCATTGATGGAGTTCAGAATACCTTTGAGGCCATATTTGCTAGGCGGTTGAATCCAGATGAGATTAATGTTGATAATTTGAGGGGTAGGCTGGTACCATTCTTTTCGGAGGTGAAGAACTTCACACAGGATGACTTTGAGAACACCTCCACTTTCTCCAATTTGATTCAGAGCACGCAGGATTCCTTAGCTGCTTGGAGAAAGTCATGTGCACGGCATGAGACATCAGTCACAGTGTTAGAGTTTCAGCTAGATTGTGTTCCACCCATTTCAGTTCAGGAGGTTGAGGCTGTACTTGGCAGATTTGTTGAGCTTGCAGCTAGAGAGAAGGAGAATGGGAACGCACTACTGGACGAGGATCTTCTAGAAGACTGATTGTGGGCATTAATTGCCTTTACTATTTTTGGGAGTGAGTGGGAATCTTTGATTCATTTAATAATACCACTCCTATTAAGCTTAATTTTAGGGTCAGGGCTGAGGTGTACGATTTTAGCCACTCTATTGATTGTAACCCTAGCCGTCTTTTGGGACTTGGCTAACTATATAAAGGGGGAGTCCCCCTCATTTGTAATTCATTAGACATTAGCCTGAGATTGGATATTAGCAGTAGAGCTAGAGTTAGAGAGTAGAGCATAGTAGATCATTTTGCTTAGCATAGTGTGGAGAAGAAAGAAAGTTTTCCCTTTGAAAACTTTTGTGGAGATTGTTGTGTAACACTTTCATGATAATAGATCTTTTCATTGATGGTGGAATTCTTCTTTGTCATGAATAGCTAGCAAGGTCTCTTTTTCCTTTTGGATCCAAGTAGCTTAACTTCATGCAATTAGTTTACTTTGATGTGTGGCGTTTTTGTTGAGGTAGCTTCTTTCATTCCATACCACTAGCGTCTTGTTGATGATAAGTTCACCTTGCGTGGTCGACTGGAAATTATCTTGATTCTAACTTCGATTGTGATTTGTATACCTATATGCATCGTTTTGATGGTGTATGTATGCTAGGTCGTAATCTGAACATCCTTTGCTATCCCCTTGAAGATTGCACCAATTTTGCTGAAGCTGTCCGACGTGAGGTCAGGGGAAATTCGGTTGAAGTCTACTGAAATCAAGCTCCGCACATCCTGCATTTAGAATAGAGTACAAGTTTCTTAGGCCTTACACCCTTTTACTTTCTGCATATTTCCGATTAGTTTTAGGAAAACGAACTACATTGCCAAACCACACGCGCAAGAATCCCCTTCAAATCATACACTGACTGTTAACTGCAAGAAGTCTGAACAATTGTGTAAGTCCCCTCGTAAGAACACAGCAATACACATCAACCAACTAAGGGTATTCTAAGTATTCGGAACCTTGGAGTTGAACGTGTGATCTATCTCGCAATCTTAGCACACGGAATACTTTGATCAAGAGAGAACGGAGTAGCCTTCAAACTATTTTGTTCTTCGGCTGTTTGGTGCGGTCACAAAAACCACGTCAACAAAAACACATTTTATTCACTTTGTCTTAGAAAATTTTAAATTCTCCCTTAGGAAAATTTCACAATTTGAGCACTGATTGAATTCTTCACTGAAAATCGTTGGTGAAGTGTGGAAGATGTGGAAATCTATCTATCATCACGAATGTTCAGTACCCAGAAGAAAATTTTCTCTGAAACGCGATGAATCCATGGGTACACAACGAATGGGTTCATTTAATTTTTAAATTTTGAACCTTAGAAAAATATTATTCCATCAATTCAAATCCGTTCTTCATCTCTGTGAACGTTCCGCTGCTCTGACTTGAGAAAATTTTAAATTCATCCTGTATTATCATCGTTTTGACGCCGTCACTGGAAAATTGTTCGTGCTTCAAGAAGAAAATTCATCACCTTGAGTTCTAGGCGTATTTTCTAAGGAAGAAAATATTTTGCCTTAGAGAAAATTTGAATCACCTGAAAATTTTGCCTTAGAAAAATTATTTTGCCTTGGAAATTTTAGCTTTGATCACTCTGCCTGTGAGAGAAAAAATTTATTTCACTTAGAAGATCCTCCTGCAAGCACATCATTTTAACTTCCAACATCTTCAATGCCTTAGGAAAAATTTATTATTTTGTAATTCCAACGCCTAGCAATTTGTTTCACCTCACATTTTATTTCACACTTGGAAAATATCTTCACTTGAAGCTTCAACGCCTTAGGAAAAATCTTCATCACCTCATCTTATAGTTTATTTTACCACCCTAGGCGCATAGCACACTTGGAGAAAATTAAAACCACGCCTATCATTTTGTTTCCCCCTTTGGCAATATTTCCTAAAACCTTATAACACATTTACCTTGGGCGCATATAGCACTTGAAGAAAAATATTGCCACGCCTAGCACTTACCTTGCTTTGACCACGCCTTGGAGTATTTTACTCACCTTTTACCTCATTCACCACCTTATCTTCACTTTTACCACCTTCAACTAGGGCACATTTTTCCTAGGCAGGAGGATGACTCTTCAACTTCCGTTTTCGTCTTCACTTGACCTCATTTGGGCGCATTTGAGCCTATGTGCAGGATGAAACTTGTTGACTACTTTGACCCCTTTTGAACTTGGGCGCATTTTAGCCTATGTGGTGGATGAAACTCATAACCACGTCCTCTTGTGACCTTTCACCTTCCTTGTTTTGTCTTCACATGCATGCTTTTGGGCGCATTTCTTATGTAGAGGAGGACGAATTTGTTTGACTTTCCTTTGACCTATTTGCTTTTGGGCGCATTTGTACCTAGCTGCAGGATGGGCGCATTTAGGGGGTGGTGGCGGATATTCAACACTTAGAATTTTTTTTTGCTATCAGCTCTCAAGGTGGGCGCATTTGAGCCTATGTGCAGGATGAAACTTGTTGACTTCTTTGACTTTATGCTTCATGGGCGCATTTTACTCAGCTTGAAGGATGGGTGCATTCTGAGGGGTGAGGAGGACGAATTCCTTGCCTTAGAAAATTTTTCAACTTCTATCAGTTTCCGTTGGGCGCATTTTGGCTGGGCAGGAGGATGAAAAGTGTTGACTTTCTTTGACTTCCTTGCTGGATGGGCGCATTTTGGCCTAGGAGGAGGACGAGCTTCCATACTTAGAATTTTTTATCACCTCTTCATCAACTTGGGCGCATTTTGCCATGGCTACAAGACGAAGTTCCAGACTTAGTCAATTTTTTCTCGTTTTCGCCAGTTTATCCATGCCCTGCTATTTTTAGTAAGCCCTCTGATTTTTGCATCTCTGAAGCTCAGAATGATATGAAATTTCAAACGCTGCATCCTCACAACCCTGTTACCTTGTTGACACTGCTATTTTTAGTCAGCCTGCTATTTTTAGCCCATTTTTGAAGTTGATTTACTATAAATAACAACTGCTTGCTTCTGATAGCTCCACTGCTCCGATTGACTTGAAATTTGAATGGTGTGTTCCTCACCACGTGACCTTACTGCTGGCGTCGGCGCATGCAACTGATTTGCTATTTTTAGCCTATTTCCAAACTGACTTACTATAAATAGTAAGTGCTCCGTTTGTCTTCAAATTTTACCAGCAGATAGCTTGAAGGATGTTGATCGCGGTGGTTTACACCGGTTTTCAAAAATTCTGCCTTTTTACCCCTCTTTTCAGGTCTCGAAGCTGGAAACCCTAATTTGCTCTGCATGTGTATCAAATGATATCTGTTTGTTCTCGTTTTTGTTGCATTACGATCAGCTTGTGATTCCGAACTGCTAGGAGGTGGCTGCCGGGACGCACCTGCTAAAAATAGTAAGTTCCTTACTGAATGATTATCTCCGTTTGCATGTCATACCACTGCGAAGCTCTCGAAAAACCCACAAGGAATCATCCGACATGCAAAAGAAACCCTGACATGCAAACCCTAAAAATAGCCTCCGAAGGCTAAACCCTAAAAGTTGTCGTCTCGCTTTGCATGTTATACTATTGCGAAGGTCTCAAAAAACCCAGAAGGAATATGCAGACATGCGTTGAAAATCTCTACATCTAAGCCCTGAAATTCGCTGAGGAAGCCGGACTGCTAAAAATAGAAAGTTGCCTGTTTTAGTTCAAATTTTGCGCACGAGTAGCCTGATGTGCTCCGAATGCAGTGTGACTGTCGAAATCTCAAAAAATGCTGACAGATTGCCTGTAATTGCATACTTACTAAAAATAGTAAGTACCTGAAATTTGATGACAATTTGCTGAGAGCTTGCTGGAAGCATACTGACAACAATGTTAAACTCTGTTTTCAATTTATTCTCTTCGTTCGACCTCGGACTGACTAGGAAAGATGAAACCCTAATTTTCAGACTTGGTCAATTTTATGCTTAAGCTCAGTGACGGGCACAGTCCTCGAAAGGCAGACATCAAAAAAGAGACAGAGAAAGAGAGAGAGAGAAAAACCCAAGCCAAAAGACTAGAATAGAGCAAAAATTAGGGGGTCCCCATTTTGAATGGGGCGATGTGTGAAAAGGTCACAACAAGACTCTCAAAACTAGGGATTGCAGAGCCTTTTAAATGTGTACTTTGTGAAAAATATTTTGAAGATGTAAACCATCTATTTTTGTCATGCTCAGTAGCACAAACATGTTGGTTGTTTATAGCAAACAAAATGAATTGGAAATCACCATTACTAGATAGTCTTTGGAAGCTATTTTCAAGTTGGCCAGAGCTTTATAAAAACTCCTTTTTTGCAAGCATTTGGAGTGTAATTCCGGCGTTGGTTGTTTGGGCTTTATGGTGGGAAAGAAATAGATGTATCTTCAGAAAAGAAAAACTTAACCTTAATTAGGTCTTAATTATTTTAGAGCAATATCTTTCAGAAACAGTAAATGGTTATGTGTATAAGGCAAAACATATTGGATCCAGTTTTTATGATTGGGATTCAAAGTTAATGATGGTTTGGGCTCTTCTCACTTTTCCTTTCAAAGGAAGTTTGCATAATGTAATGTCCCCTTTTTTAGTGTGATCCTATTTTATGATGGTTTAGCCTATTCCTGGCCCTCGTAGGCTAACTTAGATGGTTAGAGGGTCTCTTTTTGGCAGTGATCAGTGTATTTTCTTCTCCAGAGCTTTGGGTGGTTAAGGAGTGGCCTTCATTTGGTGTTTCTGGGCTTAGTTGAACACACTTACTATTTATAGTAAGTCACTTGGTTATGGAGTCTAGGGTTACTATCTTTAGCAAGGCACTTGGATGTGTGGTTACCTCAGTTATTGATCACCTGGCGCAAAAAAAATCAGAGTTTGATGTGTATTGAAGGAGTAATGTTATTTTTAAATATTATTATAGTTAGGACTTTAATAATATTTAATATTTAAAAAGTACAAATTATTTATTTAATTGACTTATGTCAATGGGGCCACATTAATATTTTAAGTCAATATTGTGTACCTTGGAAAGTGCGCCTAGGGAGAAGAAATTAAACATCTTCAAATGTGAATTAAATATTAATTTAAAGGATTCAAAAAGCAAAAAACGGGAGGGAATCGAACTTCATAAGAAATATATATACTGCCAGTGAAGAAGGTCGAATCTATCTATGAGCATTTGACTTGTTTTTGGGTGAATTCTTGGGATTTGAGCTTGAGACCAAGGGTTTCAACATTTAGCATTGGAGAACGAAAACTCTTCAATGTTTGTGCAATTTTGAGGTTGTGAAACTATCAACTGAATTATTGCCTGTGAGGTTTGGCTTCACTCAAAGGTCAAAATAGAGCTTCAGTGTTGAAAGAATTCAAAAGATTGGAAAAGGTTTGAATATTTTTGTGCTATCATTGGAGATCATTTCTAGCTTGGGCTTGCAACGATTTCCTACATGCAAGGCGATTTGATATATGGCAGCAGTCTGATATAATTTTCAGTTCATATAGACAGACTTGAGGCCCACGATTTAATTCACAGGAGCCATATCTTGCATTGATTGCCTCTTGTCTTTGGATCGCTCCATCATTGGGGTCATGGCAATGATGTTAGGAGGAGTGAGGAGCCGTTTGGAGACCTCTGTCATTTATTTTTGATGCAGCATATCGGAACAGGGGCGACACACAAGGAGGGTCTGTAGTGCCCTCCATGATTTACTCTTTCTGGATGTTTGATTAATTTTGGGCTGGATTGTTCGAATTAAATTGGTTTTATAATGTTGTTTGTTTTGGTGATGAAATTAAATAAATACATATGTTACTCTTGGATAATTAAATTATTAGATTAAGTATTAAAGTATTAAGTTATAAAGTGATTTTATAATTAAATATAGAGATAATTATTATTTAATGTTGAGCTTTATTAATAAAGTGAAGTGTGGGGAATATTAATATAAAATGAAATATTAAAAAGGAAGAGATAATGGATAATCAATAAAATCAAATAAAAAGATAGAAGGTTTTGCATGCAAGATCATGCACAGCCTCAAACTGGTGGCTGAAAAGGAATTTGATGTCTTTTTGGAGAGTTTCTTGAATTTTGTGCTAAAAAATAAAACAACTTCCTTTTGGGGATTATTATGATTATCATGGATTTTTTTTTTTTGGGGAGGGGAAAAAACGGAGTTGGAAGAAATGATTTGTTGAAAAGTTGTATTTTGGTAGATCGTTTTAAAAATCATATTGAATTGGGAAAAATTATAAAAGAACTTGGCTCTTCTTGATGGGCTGAGAGTCACGATTGGAAGCCCGAAAAGATTTCTGAGCTCTTGCGGGAAGGATGGATCTCTAGTTGAGAGGGTCTTCGCTGATGCTTTTGAAACCATCAAAAATGACAAACAAATGAACTTGGGAGGATGTTGATACTACTGTTCATATTCCTCTTAGCACACCTATATGTGTTTCTTCTTTTAAATAGTGGGTAGTTATGGTTTCTTTGATATTTCATATAGTTCTTGCATTGTGTTCCATGTGAAGAGGATTTTGTTCTAGATTTTAATTAATGGATTTATCTAGAGTAAGTGCATTAACTCTATGGCTTGATTTATGCCATTTATTATACCAAATCCTTTATTTCGATATTGATATGAAATACAATGATGTTTATCATTCCCCTAGCTTTAATAGGTCGGACAAATTTTATTGACCCTTAGATCTGCATGTTTAGCTTTCGGACAATGCCATACTAAGGTCTGATCTGTATGTCCAATGACGAGTCCGTGGATTGAGGCTCGATCCCAATTAAATGTTATAGGAAATGATTGAATACCAAACTCTTCTTAGAATTGACCTCTTTGCAAATCATTGTGTTAAAGGCCAAAATTCATCATATTTTGCTTGATATTCGAAGAGATAAGACTCAATGCATTTGTGACGTCCTATTTCTCTATAGGTTATTTTTAGGGTTTTTCCCCCCCTCAAGGATATTACCTATTTAAATGATTGAATCGGTTCGCTCTTCCCAATCCATTTTCTTTGCAGCAATCTTGGTGTTGAATCTAGGTCCAGTGTGTCGATTAGAACATATTCGCCATGTGTAAGAAACCAAATGCGAATGCCAATTTGTGTTTATGGTGGCCGATCATTGATTCTTCCTAATTCTTTATTTCAGCATTAAGTAAAAGCCTTGTTTACCAAGAATTTGGCGTCCAAAGCACGTCGGCCAGTTACTCTTACTTGAAAATTTCTTAGCCTCTCTAGCTGTTTTGTGTGCACTGATTTGAGTCAAAGATTTTGAGAGATTCCTTGCAGAATTCATTTTGTGCATAGCCAACAGTTTTGTGCTTCTCCTCTAGTCAAACGCCATTTGCTTGAAGTATCTCAAGCCCTTTTCTATGAGTCTATATTGTGTGCACCTTGATATTATATTGTAGACTTATGAATAAATTGCACATTAGGCAAATAGGAATAGGACCTGAAAGCAAAAACTATCACATAGCATAGGTGGCTTATTCAAATGAAATGATTGTGAGGATTTCAAATTAGCCATCTGTTGTGACCTTTTCACACATCGCCCCATTGCAAATGGGGACCCCCCTAATTTTTGCTTCATTTTGGTCTTTTGGCTTGATTTTAGTTGGTTTTCCTGTTGTCTCTCTCTCTTGTTTTGTCTGCCTTTCCGGGGATGTGCCCATTATTGAGCTTAAACGTGAAATTTTGGCTAAGTCTGAGAATTAGGGTTTTGGATCTTCCGACCAGTTTGAAGTCAAATGGAGTAAGTAAATTAAAATTTGAGCTCGACAATGCAATCAACATAATTCTAACAGGTTCCCAGCAAAATTTCATTGGATTCTGACAACTAACTATTTTTAGTAAATGCCTAATTTGGGACATTTTCTCAGCACTTTTGAAGTTCTATCCGTGACACTGCATCCAGAGTACATCAAACTGCTTGTCTGCAAAATTTGAGCCAGATCTGACAACTTTCTATTTTTAGCAAGTATCACCTTCAGGGGCTGATTTTAGGGTTTACATGCGAAGTTTTTCAATGCATGTCTAAAGAATATTTCTGGGTTTTCTGAGACCTACGCGGTGATATAACATGCAAAGTGAGATGATAACTTTCAACACTCAACCTTCGAAGGCTATTTTTAGGGTTTGCATGTTGGAATTTTCTACGCATGTCTGGACATTCTTTGTGGGTTTTTCGAAAGCTTCGCAGTGGTGTAACATGCAAACCAGGATCAGGACCTTTTTTGCAGAGCTGTCTTTAGAGACTATTTTTAGGGTTTGCATGTAGGACTTTTTAGCACATGTCAGGTTATTCTTTATGGGTTTTTCAAGAGCTACGCAGTGATGTGACATGCAAACAGAGTTGGTCACTTTTTTAGAGACTTACTATTTTTAGCAGGATCATTCCGGCAACTGCCCAGCACTTCAGTCTCACAAACAAGGCGGCGCGCAACAAAAATGGAGTCCCAAAGCTGGAAACAAAAATGGCGGCCCAGCACTATAGTAAATAGTAAGTTAGCAACAGGCGCCAGTGTGAACAAACAAGTCATCCCATGAGGATCACACCAGTCAGATTTCAAGTTGAACGGAGTTGCAGAAGTCCTGAAATCAAGCAGTTACTATAAATAGTAAATCATCTCTAGAAACATGCTATAAATAGCAAGTCAACACGAGATGGGAGTGTGAATAGATCAACTAGGTCATGAGGATCCTGTGGCGCGAATTCCAAATCAATCCTAGCTTCAAAGGAATGAAAATCAGAGACTTACTAAATATAGTAAACATGGGCGAGCAAGTTAAAAAAATGTCTAAGGCGTGAGATATTCCTGTTCAGCCCCCTAAATGCACCCTCAAGAAGAAGTTGGCTTGGATGAAAAAAGTTTCAAGTGAAGAAATTCCTCCTCACACCCTCAAATGCGCCCAGTGTGAGGAAGAAGGTTGGAAAATTTCCTAAGTATTGGCAAATTCTTGCTGGGGTCATGAAATGCGCCCTCAAGGAGAAGAAGCCATGAAAAATTGTCTAAGGCATGAGTTAAGTTCCTACTTGACCCATGAAATGCACCTTGTCATGAAGGGAGGCTAAAGGAATTTGCTAAGTGAAGAAAAGTTCTTGCAGGGGTCTTGAAATGCACCCATATCACCTAGCCCTGTTGGCTCTTTAAAAGAAATATTCTAAGTGAGGTAATTCCTCATTGATACCCCAAATGCGCCCAAATTGCTAGGCTGTGGAGGATGGATGAGAAAAGTTTCAAAGTGTTGTTTGATTCCTCCTCGACCCTTGAAATGCGCCCAAGGAGAGAAGTGGTAAAAGCAAGTTTAAAATTCCTCCTACACCCCTTAAATGCGCCCAAGGGTGAGAAGGAGATGAGAAATATGCTAAGGCAAGAAAACTTCCTAAAGCTCCCTTCAAATGCGCCCAACTTAGGGGGATGACTTGAGAACTTTTCAAAGGCGTTGCAAATGGCAGTAGGCCCCCTGAAATGCGCCCTTGCCAGCAAAGGAAGAAGTAAAAATTTCTAAGGCATGAAATTCCTCCTCACCTAGCCAAATGCGCCCAACTTGGAGGTGGCTAGGGAAAAGTTTCTAAGTTGTTGAAAGTTCCTGCTTGACCCCTCAAATGTGCCCACCTTGCCATGGAGGATGTTTGAAAAACTTTCTAAGTATGAGAAATTCCTGCAGGACCCATCAAATGCGAACAAGGTAAAGTGAGGTTGAGAAAAAGTTTCTAAGGCAAGGAAAATCCCTTCTCCAGCCTCTAAATGCGCCCATCTTAGCAAGTTGGTTAGAAGTTCCTCCAAGGCAATTAAAATGGAAGCACTACCCAGGAATTGCGCCCAAGATGAGAAGGAAGTCAAGAAATGTTTTCTAAGTGTTTGCAAATGGCAGGACAGAAGCTCAAATGCGCCCAGCTTGAGGAATGAGTTGGGAAATTTCTTAAGTGTCAAAGCAAGAGAAGAAATGCACCCACAAGAGAAGTAAGAATAAAACTTTGGTGAGAAATATTTTTCTAAGGTATAAAATTAAAAACTTAAATCTACCCCTTCGTCTGTAGACACATGAATTTGGCACTTTCTAAAGGGAATTTTCTTCTAGGTATTGGATATTTTCAACAAGGATGTGATTTTAAAGTTTCCACACCTTACCGAAGATTTTAAGATGATTTTTGATGGGCGCTTGGTTGATAAAATTTTCTAAGGTAGAACAAAATAAAATTTTTCTGAGGCAAGAAGAGAAATAAGGTGCCTTGGCTAAAAGTTGGAGTTGGATACTTAGGTGATTTTTGATGAAATTGTTGGAGGGGGAAATATTCTTCCAAGCCAGAGTGGAGATATGAAAATTTTCTAAGACAGGTGATGAAGTAGGAGTCTTCTAAAATGCTCCCTCAGAAAGGAGAAATTTGTCTAAGGCGTGAAGAATGTGAAGCTAAAGTGAAACTCAAATATCAGGATGAAGGCGTTAAGAGGCATGCAGATGTTGAAAAGCTATGAAGAAAGCAAGGTTTGCTAGAAAAGAAATGTTCCAGAGATCGATCAACCTTGGAAATCAGAGTATGAAAATCAGGCAAGTGAAGGAGAGTTTATATTATTAAGTGTTCTAATGCTCTTCTTTTGTTTGTAGTACGAACGTTGGAACCAGAGTGGGAGGAATTGAAGTGATGGAGCAAATACTCCAAGACTACGTTTCAACCTCGAAAGAAGAAAAATTTCATGTTGGAAGAAATGGCTAAGTGTTGGAATAACCTAATATGCACTCAATTCAGGGAGGTAGGTGGCAAAGAAGAAATGATCGAGTCCAAGACTGGAGAATCCTTCCAAGCTCAGTATGGAGGGAAAGATGGGAACCCAAGCGTTAATGGTCACCATCAAGTACTTCAAAGTTGAAGAACGACATCAAGGAGAAAAATCATCGTCGAGCAGGAGAAAGAGATTGCAGGCTTGAAGTTAGATCGAGAACGTGCCTGCCATATCAGTCCAAGAAGTTGAAGTAGTGGCGACTAGACTCATCCAGTTTGCAGTCAAAGAAAGAACAGTGTGAATGCGTTTATAGACAGGAATCTTCTAAGAAGATGGTGGACATTAATTGCTCATTTATTACCCCACTCTTCTTGGTGGTGGTTTTTAGGGCTAGGGCTTATGTGGCTCAATCTGAGCCCTTCATTGTAATTGAATCTGAGCCGTCTACTGGACTTGGCCATCTATAAAAGGGGCATCCCCCCTCATTTGTAATTTATGAGAGTAGAGATTAGAATATAGAGACAGCTTAGAAGTAGCATATCATAGATCGATAGTGTAGTTTGAAGAAGGAAAATTTTTCCTTTGAAAGCTTTGTAAGAAATTGTTGTGAACACTCTCATAATAAAAAGGGTTTTCATTGATGATGATCTCGTCTTTTGTTGTGAGTAGCTAGCAAGGTTTCTTTGTCCTTCTGATTCAAGTAGTAGCTTAAAGTAAAGTAAATTTCATTTCATGCAAGTAGTTAGTAATTGTGGAATGTGGTCTTCAATTTGAGCAAACTTCGTCTATCCATATCACTAGTGGGCTCGCTGATGGTGATTTCACCTTGCGTGGTCAACTAGAAACTTGTGGACTTAACTTCGATTAGAATCTTCATGTTGGTATGCATTGTCGTGACAGTGTCTTCATTGTTGAATTGTAATCTGAATATCTTTAGTTACTCCCTTTGAAGATTGCACCAGTTCTGTGGAGGCTGTCTGAAGTGAGGCAAAGCGGAATCTGGTTGAAGCTTGTGAAAATTGATCTCCATGTCCCACGCGTAGATTAGTCCATAGCATCTTCTATCCCTACAACCATTTCAATTTAGTACTTTTTGGTTAGTTTAGGAAACAAGAGCTTTATAGACAAACCTTTCGAGCATTCAAATTCCTTTCTCCGCTGTTGAACAATTTTGTAAGTCCACTTGAAATACCAGCAAATCACATCGAGCCAACTGAGACTATCCACTGCATCAAGCAACCTTGGAGTTGAATGCATGATCTTTCTAGCAATCTTAGCATGCAGGATATTTTGTTCAAGAGAGGATAGAGTCGCCGTTGGTAACTTTATTCTGTGTTGGTGTTGTCACGAAAAACACATCAACACCATCCTTAGTAATGGTTTAATTTTCTTTTACTGTTTTAACCACATGATGAAATCTCCCTGTGGCAACAAAATAAAGAAATCATTTGATTATTACAATACAGTTTATCCCAAGTACTCCTAAGGATGAAAGCTCAAGAATATCCTACATATCTTAGTCATCTAGTGAAGAGTATTTTATCAGCGTTTGACACGGATGAATCATCATTATTAAATCGGTTTCATCTACTTTGGTTAGGAGTTGTAGACTATGATTGATTAGTGAATAGAATGTCTCTCTGTTGAGTTGTGAGCTTAACCAGTACCTTACCTTAATTGCTCCATTGACGATCTCTTTTAATTGAAGTACTTAGCGCACTTGCTTATGTAGAGTGTATACAAACATGTATTTCTCAATTAGATTTTTGTTAAGTGTTTAATAATGCTACTGTCACTTATCCTATATATATATAATGATGAAATGCCACTCTTCAAATGGCTTAGAATGAGAGATACGGTTTTATTCTTTATATATTTATGCAATATTATGTTGATTGTATTTATATATATAGATGTAAGGATGTATTTGTGGATTGCCATGTTTCCAATTGATTTACTATATTAATATAGCCATTCAGATATATTTATATATGTGTTACCTCTGTATGATATTACCTGGCCCTTAATTAATAAAAGGCAGCATTTAATTATAATTCATTTATATATATGCATATGTATGTGAATGTTTGGGCATTATGTTATTAGGAAAAGAAAAAAATTTGCTAGATGGATTTCGGGTCATGTAGATAAATTAATAGGAAGATGGAGTTAATTATAATTAGAAAATTGGAGGGATGGGGTTGATTAAATGAAATATATTGTCTTTTTGAATAAGGACTTTGCTCTTAATTGTTTCAAAATTGATTTGATAGTAAATGATGATTTTATGTTGCAATGTTTATTTGGTTGCTTTAATAAATAATTTGTGTAAATATTGGTGGATTAGTTTATTCTTAAATTGGGTAGTTTACAAGTGGAATAGTTAAACTAGAAATAATGAAAAGTGGAGTTTTGCTTGTTATGCTTGCCTTGTTCAATTGTGTGCTTGAATTATGTAATGTCTTTGAGTTTTGGAAATATGTGATTTGAAGAGGAGTGATTTATTGTATTTAGATAACTATAAAAAGGATTAGTTAAAATAAATGAAGCTGATAAGTGTTATAATGTGGGTGTTATTGTGTAGGTTAAACTCTAGATTGAGATGTTAATTTTGGTCGTCTAGTTGAGGTGTGGATCAAGTGAAGATGTGAAGCTTTTGGAATATGAGATTGAATTTTGGATTTTGAAATTTAAGTTGTTTGGGTTATCAAGATAGACTTTGAATTGAGTTGTGAATTAGTCGGTTGTTATTGCTGTTTTTGGTTGTTTTTGTTAAAGGTTGGTTGTTCGCCAACTTGTAAGGGTATCTCGTGAGGAGAAAATTGAGGTCTCCCTTGGATGCCCTATTGGTTGTTTTTACAATCGATTAATGTGGTTAATTTTTGTATTGAATTAATTATGTCAGTTTTGATTGAGTTGGAGGACCACGTTGTGATGTTACCAACACTTGTCGTTTTGTGACTTCGGGTTGTAAATAGTCATTTTTTATCGTGATGTTTTTCCATTTCAATGGGGAAACCATTATGTTAATAATTTTTCAGTCTTCCAGAGGTTAGGGAGGGGAGTGTGGTTTTTGCTTGCATGAGTTGGTATGGGGGCTGGGGATCAGATGAGGCTGCCTGGGTAACTCGGGATGGGGGCCAACAACCTAGGAAGATCTGCATTGGGTAACCCATATCAAGCCATAAGTGTTGCATGAGTTTTGTGTTGTTTCACCTGATAGTGGGTGGTTTCATGATTTTTTCATTTTGATAATGGCTGATCTTTATACTTGGATTGTGTTCATGTAGGTTTGAGCCTTGCATTGTGGAAATTGTTTTATTATGGAAATCTTGTGTGAGGTGGTGCATGCCTCATTTCTTGTGACTTTATATGGCTTTGCTAGTTGGTGCAAGTTGGCTTACCCAGTTGGTGTCTGTGAGTCTTTTGTTGCTAGTAGGGGGAGTGGCTTTCAATGGGTGCCGACGCACAAAGTGGTGTACGGGTAACTCATTGAGAGTTTTTTTAATCAGTGATAACCTAATAATTAATTAGGGGGTTTGGATAGTTTTTCACAATAATTCAGATAATGTAGCCTCACTCATGGCCCAAGTGCTCGTTTAGGCTTGGGATGAGTGGGAAGGCCTGGAATGGCAAGACCAACTTCCTTGTCTCCATGAAAGGTATGTTGGTTCCGCATGAGTTAGAATGGGGGTTGGGGATCGGTTGAGGTTGCCAGGGTAACCCAGGATGGGGGCCGGTAACCTATGAAGATACGCATTGCGTAACCCCTATTGAGCTATGCAATGACACTCTTCCCTTTAGCAACCCTGTATGTTTGTTGTTCCCCTCTTGTTGTTCTAGTACCTCTGGAAGTGAGTGTTTCTTGTGTTTGTTGTTGCTCTTGTTAATCTTGTTCACTTGACTGTTTTGTGTTGTGGGTCCTTCTTGTCATCTCCTAGCATGGGGGCTGGGCCTTAGGGTCCACATGGTCAGGTGGAACGTGCTATGCACCCCATTGGGTCCCTAGTCAAAGGTTGAGATGTGCAGATTTGTACCAGTGTTGGAACCAGTCATGATGCTATGTGCTCATTCATTTCAATTGTGTTATACCATGTTATTGTACTATTCCCATTCATGTTGGGAAACACTATTGTATAAATGTAATTCTTGAACGATGTATCTTATTATAATTGTAATAAATGTAATCTTTGGCCTTATTTTGTGATCTCTAATGGATGCTTATCGTTTACGAAATGTATATAGATACTTGGTATTATTATGTGTTCATTGGTTCACAGTATATGATCTATAATGGTGTTGTATCTGTGGAAATATTTATAATTAAGTTCACAAGAGTGTTGGATGTAACGTAGCGTAACATATTTGTGATTAGTTAATCATCATTATGGGAATTGTGTGATGTTAGAGATATTCAAATGTAATGCAGTCATGTCCCCCCAAAGGATTAGATAAGTGATATATATGTATGGTTTGATACTTGTGATATATGTTAATGTACACTTCATGTTAGTTTACCCTTAAAAAAAAAAATTGTGTCATAAATGTTAGATGTTTTAGTGTCCTTTGGGGTTTGCGTGGCGGGGCATTATAGGGTCAACTTCATCAGTTCTTTGTGGATTTTTCATTTTCAACAAGGCTTCCATCTCATCTCAGGCCATATCGGCATATTTACATCAAGTTCCTTTATGTATTTTGCATAGTTTGCATCCTTGTAGTAGTTGCTGCCTTGCTGCAGCTGTAGGTGCATGTTCATATCAGTTTTGTCATACATTTGAAAGCAATTGTAAGCCAAGAGCCTTGGCAAATCTTTGCAGTCAGATTGTATACATTCTATGCATTTCATAATAATGGAGTTATAAGGCTGCATGATATATGTTGTTAAAATGTCATCTATGGAGGCCTACATTTCAATGAACTAGTTTACATGCCAAATGTTTGTGAAAATACCTTTTGGCTGTAGGTGTGCATTTTGCATTAGAATCTATCTCATTTATATGCATTTGAAAAAACACAAAAAAAATTTGATTGCATCTCTGATAATGGTTAAGATTATTAGCATTCGTTTCAAGCATCTAAACATCATTGGCATCGAACAAAGTCAAAACAGAATAAACTGAAAACCATAACCAGCAGTTTCAAGGTGGCAAGACAAGTGTTTGATAAAATTTCTAAATCAGAAATTCAGAGGTTTTGACCAGCATTGGGCTAGGTTGATTACACATAAGTCATTTAAATTACAAATTGGATTTAACAATGCAGCGGAGGCACAAGCCTTATTACAAGGCTTAAAATTAGTAGTCAAATTTAAGATTACAAAGATTCAAATAGGAGATTCTTTGATTCTCATAAATGCATGTCATGAGCGTAAGTTTGTAAATTGGAAACTGGGGTATATATTAAACATATTTGGTCATTACTAGATAAGGTAGGCCACTACCAACTCCTTCACATCTATAGAGAAGGCAACAATATGGCAGATTTTTTGGCCAATTTAGGTTGTGATCAAACTGAAGGTGAAGCTACTCATGTTGTTAGCCTAGGGAATCTTCATTCTAAGCTAGAAGAAATTTTGTTAAGTGAAGGTGGTATATTAGGAATATAAAAATATTTTTATACAATTTTTTACCCTCTATTTTATTGAAAATCTGAATCAGGATTAGTAAATGGAAGGAAACCATGAGAGTATATGTGGTGGTGTATGTGGTGGCGTATGTGGTGGGATAAATATGCAGTAGTGCTTGAAAATGAAAAGAACAGAAATTCTATATTTGTCGTGGTACGAGAAGGAAGTTATGTAAATCGTGAACATTTGAGCTTTGAAACTTGGACAATATGGAGGATTACGGTTGCAGTAGTGTGGGTAAATGAATCTTGTTCAACATGGAGGTTTTAAGTATGTAGTGTTGTGACCTTTTTCACACATCGCCCCATTGAAGATGGGGACCCCCTAATTTTTGCTCCATTCTGGTCTTTTGGCTTGGGTTTTTCTCTCTCTCTCTCGCTCTGTCTCTTTTCTGATGTCCGCCTTTTCGGGGTTGCGCCCGTCAATGCGTTTAAACGTGAAATTGACCAAGTCTGAAAATTAGGGTTTCATTTTTCCTGGTCAGTCCAAGGTCGAACGAAGTCAATGAATTGAAAATTGAGCTTAACATTGTTGTTAGCATGTTTCCAGCCGACTTTCAGCAAGTTTTCATCAGATTCTGAGCTACTTACTATTTTTAGTAAGTGTGCAATTACAGGCAATCCTTTAGCACTTTTGAGATTCCGACAGTCACACGGCATTCAAAGCACATCAGGCTGCTCGCATGCAAAATTTGAGCGTAAACAGACAACTTACTATTTTTAGCAGTCCAGCTTCCAGGACAAATTTCAGGGTTCAGATGCAGAGTTTTTCTTTGTATGTTGGCATATTCCTTCTGGGTTTTTCAAGACCTTCGCGATGATATAACATGCAAAACGAGACGACCACTTTCAGAATTCAGTCTTCCAGGGCTATTTTTAGGGTTTGCATGTCAGGGTTTCTTTTGCATGTCGGATGATTCCTGGTGGGTTTCGAGAGCTTCGCGATGGTGTGACATGCAAATGGAGATACTCACTCAGTAAGGAACTTGCTATTTTTAGCAGGTGTGTCCCGGCAGCCGCTTCCCAGCAGTTCAAAATTACAAGCTGATCGCAGTGCCACAGAAACGAAGAGAAACAGAGTTCATTTGATATACATGCAGAGCGAATTAGGGTTTCCAACTTCGGGACCTAAAAGAGGCATAAAAATTCAAAATTTTCGAAAACCGGTGTAAACCACCGCGTCAGCATTCTTCAGGGCTATCTGCTTTGGTGAAATTTCGAGTCAAAGCGGAGCACTTACTATTTATAGTAAGTCAATTTGAAGCCGGCTAAAAATAGTAAATCAGCTGCATGCGTCGGTGTCGGTAGGCAGGTCCGTGGTGAGGCCTCATTAAAATTTCAAATCAATGGAGAAATGGAGCTATCGAAACATGAGGTTACTATTTATAGTAAACCACCTTGAAACTGGCTAAAAATAGTAAATCAGCTGCATCGTCAGTGTCGGTAGAAGCGGAGTCCGTGGTGAGGGCGCCTCATTAAAATTTCAAATCAATCGGAGCAATGGAGCTATCAGAAACATGAGGTTACTATTTATAGTAAACCACCTTCAGAAACAGGCTAAAAATAGCAGGTCAGCTAAAAATGGCAGTGTCGACAGGACAATGAGGTGATAAGGATGCAGTGTGTAAAATTTCAAGTCGTTCCGAGCTTCAGAGGTGCAAAATTAAAAGGACTTACTATAAATAGCAGGGCATGAAATACTGGCGAAAAACGATGAAAAATGTTCTAAGTCTGGAACTTCATCCAGTTGACATGGCAAAATGCGCCTAGTTGATGAGGAAGCTCAGGAAAAATTCTAAGTATGAGGTTTATCCTTCACACAGGGCAAAATGCGCTCGAGAAAAAAAAAAAAAAAAGTCAAAGCAAAGTCAAAGATTATCATCCTGCTCCTATGGCAAAATGCGCCCACCTTGAAGAGAGAAAGGTTGAAAATTTTTCTAAGTGTGGAAATCCGCCACCCCCTTCCAAATGCGCCCATCCTCCTCAGGGGGTAAAATGCGCCCAAAGGCACAAAAAGTCAAAGAAGTCAACAAATATCATCCTGCTCCTAGGGCAAAATGCTCCCACCTTGAAGAGAGAAAGGTTGAAAATTTTTCTAAGTGTGGAAATCCGCCACCCCCTTCCAAATGCGCCCATCCTCCTCAGGGGGTAAAATGGGCCCAAAGGCACAAAAAGTCAAAGAAGTCAACAAATATCATCCTGCTCCTATAGCAAAATGCGCCCAGCTCAAGGTTGATAACAATAATATTTTCTAAGGCATGAAAGATATCCTCCTCACCCCTCTAAATGCGCCTATCCTTCTCTTGCATCAAAATGCGCCCAAGTTAGGAGAGAGTCAACAAGGTCAAAGCTTTTTATCCTCCTCAAGGGGTGAAATGCGCCCAAAGGCAAAGAAGTCAAAGTGGTCAATGAATTTCATCCACCAGCAAGGCTCAAATGCGCTCAGGTTGGAAGCAAGTCAACAAGTCAAAGAAACTCGTCCTCCTTGCATGTCTAAATGCGCCCAAGTTAGGAAGGTAAAAGGTGAATGGAGGTAGTAAGTGAGGTGAAAATATTGCCTAGACATGGTGAAAGGTGGTGAAAGGCGTTATCCTCCATCAAGCTCAAATGCGCCTAAGGTGATGTGTTAGAGAATATTGCAAGATGTGTTGCCTAGGCGTGATTTTTGAATTTCCTCTCCTAGCCTCATATGCGCCAAGGGTGATGAGTGTCATGAAGTGTTAGAAAATATTTCTAAGGCGTGTGAAGTGAGTAATTTCCTAAGGCGTGGTGAGTGATATGTGTGAGGTGTTGAGAATAAAATGCTAAGTGGGTTATGCGCCTAAAGTCAGAGATGAAGGATGAAGTGAGGTAACTTGCTAAATGATAAAAATTTCAAAGGCAAGGATGAGTATAGAATACGCCTAAGGTGTCGAGTAAGAGAAAAATAAAAAAAATAAAATATCTCTAAGGCGTTAGAATTTTAAATAAAAATTGCCTTGCAAGTGTGGAATAAATATAAATGGTGAGTGGCAAATCAAGTGTGCCAGGCGTAAACGAAATTCTCCTAAGTGAAGTTGATACTTTTCTCACTGGCAGGCAAACAAAATTTTCTAAGGAAAATTCTCAGAGTGCAAGAGATGATTAAAATATTTTCTAAGGCAAAATATTTTCTTCTTAGAAAATATGCCTAGAGCTCAAGGTGGTGAAATTTTTTCGAAGCATGAGCAAATTTTTTTCAGTGATGAAGGCAGAGATGATGATAATGCAAGATGAATTCAAGTTTCTTCAAGCTAGAGCAACACAGAATGATCACAGGCGAAGAATGAATTTAATTTGACAGAATAATATTTTTCTAAGGTTCAAAATTCAAAAAAATTAAATGAACCCGTTCGTTGGGTACCCATGGATTCGAGACATTCTAAAGAAAATTTTCTTCTGGGTACTGAACATTTGCGATAATAGATGGATTTCCAAGTCTTCCACACTTCGCCGACACTTTTTCAGTGGGAAATTTAATCAGTGCTCAAATTGTAAATTTTCCTAAGGGAGAATTTAAAAGCTTCTAAGGCAAAATTGAATAAAACGACTTTCCAAAGTAAAATTCTCTGAGTGATGAATTTGAAGTAAGTTGCCTAAATGATTTTGATCGAATTCTTCGAAGATGAATTTTCCAGAAGTAATGAAGAGTTAAAATTCGAATTAATATGACAGAGCTCCGGCTGGTGAACTAAAAGGATGAGTTTAAATTAAATTTTTCGAAAACAAATTCAAAAATGCCAGTCAAAGTCAAGTTTCTAGAAGAGCAAGATTCCTGACGTCCAGAGACAAGTGTCAGAAATACCAGAGAGGGAAATTCGAATTCTTGAAGTGGAGTAGTGGAAGTTAAATGCACTGGTTAAAAATGGCTTCTTCTAGAATTCGATTTTGGGCTATAAAATGAAGAGATTTCTCACTTGTTTTCACAGCTAAAAATTCGATTTGCTCTGACTGAAGCATTGCAGTGAAGTGTTGCAGTGAGTTGTTGCTTGAAGAGTTCGAAGTTTGAAGTTGCTGGAGCTGCTAAAGGGGACGCCTTGAGTTGCTGAGAAGCACAATTGCTGAAGTTAAGGAAGGTGCACTTGCTGATTGTTAAAGTCTGATTTGTTGCTGAAGTTGCCAAGGCTAAGAGGTATGACTTTGCTGGTGTGGGTGGCTGAAGTTTCATTTGTTGCTGAGAGTTGAGGTTGCCAGTGCTAAGAAGGACGCCTTGAGCTTGCTGAGAGATTAAAGGGTGCTAAGTTGTGAAGTGCGCACTTGCTGGTGCAAAGTACAAGCTTATTAAAGTTGCTGATTGACATTGGTTAAAAGTGCTGAAGGCTGAAGTTTACTTAGAAACTTTTTCTAAGTGTTGAGGCTCGAATTTATTAGAGAAGAAGCTGAGGTTTGCAAACATGAGAGTTATTGCAGCTTCTAGAAGTCGAATGCAGCCCCTATGCAATGTCTCATTTATTTTATAAACTAAATTGCTGATGAATGTTCTTTGTTTGCAGATGGCTGAGGCAAGGACGAATGGAAAGGAAAATGGTGCATCCAGGCAGGCTGTGATCAAGAAGCTGAGTAAGACGTTCATGCCAGAATCAAAGTTTATTTCAAAGTTGGGCAAGTTGACAGACAACAACCTGGGCTCCGTCAACCTAGAGACCTTCAAGAACAGAATGTTTGGAATTGGAAGTCATCGGCCTTCAACTACTTCACACAATATCGTTCGAAGCGGGTTGTATGCAGTTGCTGGTTTTCCACCAGCCATTCAATGCTCAGAGCTGATGATGGAGTGCGCCAATTACTATGAGAAGGATCATCGATCGATCATGTCACCAGATGGCCAAGTGCTAGCCAATCTTACTCTAGCAGCCATCGGTGAAGCTTTCGGGATCCCAGTGCACAGGAACATGATTTATAAATCTAGGGAGCGAGCGGAGTGGATGTATACTTCTGCTTTTGAGCGATGCATGGAGACAATTAACACCCACTGGATGACCACTCCTAAGCCTTTTCGAACGAAGTTGCCAAAACAGATCATTGCGGATGACTTGAAACAAGAGTATTGTGATCTCATCATGATGCTGAGCAGGGTTGGTGGTTGTGCACAGTCCTTCATTTTTGAGCCTTGGATGTTTTACTACATCAATCTCGTGCTGGAAGGCAAAGACTATGTCAATTGGGCCGAAATGATAAGTGATAATCTACATGAGCAACTCCTGGGCCTCCGAAGAACGAAGACATTTTACATGAGCTCCTACATTATCTACATGTTGGCACGGATGACGAAGTACAGGGGGATCTGTTATAAGGAACCTGTTGGTTGTGGCTCCCACCAGTTTAAAATATATGATGCCTGTCCACAGTTGCATCTGGCAAGCACAACCCACTACACGCGTGTCAACGATTCCTTGACCATGTATATCACGAGGCTGCTTCAGAAGCGGTTACATCACAGAATCTCGAGGGAGGCCCAAGAATTAATTGAAAGGTATGGGTGTTGGTTCATACAGTTTCCGAGATTTTCTTACGTTAGGCTGCAAGGTTTCTCATCATACCCATATAGGCTGCCTAAGTACCCAACAGATAGAGTTTTAATGCTAGAAATATCTAGGCAACTGCTTGCCTTTGATAAAATTCAAAAGAAAAAGAAGAAGGGAGGAATAGAATTTCCAATTGTAATGGGCAACTCGGATGAGGTGTGTCCTTCAATGCGGGCAGCTAGGGAAGCTGAAAGTGAACTCCAGTTTTATCATTTTTCATATCATACTAGCCGACAGCACTACGATCGACATCATAACATCAAGTGGGTACTGTCAGAGGAGTTTAAGCATAAGGCCACCATAGAGGATTATTGGGCTGATGCAGCAGATGAGATTGAAGTGAGGAAAAGGATGTTTTCTCGGTTGCCTATTACTCTGATCAGGGAGTGTGAGGTTGTTCCGGTTCCGGACCAGGTCAATGAGGATATGGATGTTGTTCATCCGGATTATGCAGCAGTTAGGGATACTCCACTTCCGCCTCCCGATTGGTCGGAGCCTGAGGTTGCAGATTTAGATACTCTCTCTATCCCAGTCATGACATTTACTAGAGCATGGGTTGATAGGCGAGTAAACAGGTTGAAAAGTAGGTCAATTGCCTTGACTTACAATTTGATGGGAGATCACAGGACACCCACCACAGGCAGAAAGAAACAGACTACACGAGGTCCAAAGCCCAGGAAGAAAGAGATAGTTCGACAGGAGCCTACTCAGCTAGAGCCTCCACGAATTACAGTTGCATCACCTTTGGAGACACGTTCTCCAAGTATACAGGAGGTTTCTTTATTTGCTGATCAGAGCATTGCATTGAATCAGGTGCAAGCAGTACAGGATAATATTTAGCCTCCACGGAGAGAGTCAGTTGGCCAGAGCGTCAACGCACCTGTTAGGGTTGATCAGCAGGATGATGAGGGGACTATTACTGACCCTCAGTTTTGTTGATGTGTTTTTTATGACCGCACCAAACAGCAGAACAAAAATAGTTTAGGGCTACTCTGTTCTCTCTTGATCAAAGTATTCCTTCTTCTTTTTCTTTTGAATTTTGTCAAAGGCAAGCAGTTGTCTAGATATCTCTAGCATCAATATTCTATCTGTTGGGTACTTAGGCAGCCTATATGGGTATGATGAGAAACCTTGCAGCCTAATGTAAGAGAATCTCGGAAACTGTATGAACCAACACCCATACCTCTCAATTAATTCTTGGGCCTCCCTCGAGATTCTATGATGTAACCGCTCCTGAAGCAGCCTTGTGATATACATAGTGAAGGCATCGTTGACTCGCGTGTAGTGGGTTGTGCTCGACAGGTGCAACTGTGGACAAGCATCATATATTTTAAACTGGTGGGAGCCACAACCAACAGGTTCCTTATAACAGATCCCCCTGTATTTCGTCGTCCGTGCCAACATGTAGATAATGTAGGAGCTCATGTAAAATGTCTTCGTTCTTCGGAGGCCTAGGAGCTGCTCATGTAGATTATCACTTATCATTTCGGCCCAATTGACATAGTCTTTGCCCTCCAGCACGAGATTGATGTAGTAAAACATCCAAGGCTCAAAAATGAAGGACTGTGCACAACCACCAACCCTGCTCAGCATCATGATGAGGTCATAGTATTCCTGCTTCAAGTCATCCGCTATGATCTGTTTTGGCAACTTCATACGAGAAGGCTTAGGAGTGGTCATCCAGTGAGTGTTAATTGTCTCCATGCATCTTTCGAAAGCAGAAGCATACATTCGCTCCGCTCGCTCCCTGGACTTATAAATCATGTTCCTGTGCACCGGGATCCCGAAAGCTTCACCGATGGCTGCTGGAGTAAGATTGGCTAGCACTTGGCCATCTGGTGACGTGATCGATCGATGATCCTCCTCATAGTAATTGGCGCACTCCATCATCAGCTCCGAGCATTGACTGGCTGTTGGAAAACCAACAGCTGCATACAACCCGCTTCGAACGATATTGTGTGAAGTACTCGAAGGTCGATGACTTCCAATTCCAAACATCCTGTTCTTGAAGGTCTCTAGGTTGACGGAGCCCAGGTTGGTGTCTGTCAACTTGCCCAGCTTTGAAATAAACTTCGACTCTGGCATAAATGTTTTACTCAGCTTCTTGATCACTGCTTGTCTCGAGGCACCATTGTCCTTTCCAGTTGTCCTCGCTTCAGCCATCTGCAAACAACAACATTCATCAGCAATTTAATTCAATAAAAATGATACATGACATTACATAGGGGCTGCAGTCAACTTCTAGAAGCTGCAATAACTTTCGTGTTTGCAAACCTCAGCTTCTTCTCTTGAATAAATTCGAATTCCAACACTTAGAACAGATTTCTAAGTAGACTTTGATGATTTCACTTCACTATCCTCAATCAGCAATTTGAACTTCTATGACTTCGTATCAGCAATCAGCAATCTCACACTTTGAAAACTTTCAACAACTTACTTTACTTCAAGGCGTCTTCCTTCAACTGGCAACTTCAACTCCAACAATGAACTAAACTGGCAAAGTCGTACCTCTAGCACAAGCAACTCTGGACTTCAGCAAAAACTTCTTTTGACCAGCAAGGGCGTACTTCTTCAAATGCAGATTTGGATACTCAGCAACTTTCAAGTGCATCCCTTCTTGACTTCAGCAATGACACTTTCTCAAGGCGTCTCCCTCAACTAGTCTCAGCAATATCAGCAAAAACTTTGAACTCTTCACTGCAATGCCTTACTTAGAGCAAATTCACCTTCCTCAGCTGTGAAAACAAGTGAAAAACTTCTCCATTTTATAGCTAAAATTCAAATTCTAAAAGAAGTTAATTTTAGCCAGTGTATTAAACTTCCACTACTCCACTTCAAGAATTCGAATTTTCCCTCTCTGGTATCTCTAACACTTGTCTCCAGTCGTCGGGAATCTTGTTCTTCTAGAAACTTGACTTTGACTGGCGCCTTTGAATTCCTTTTCGAAAAATTTAATTTAAATTCATCATTTTTTTACTCACCAGCCGGAGCTCTGTTACTGGAATTTGAATTTTAACTCTCTTCTGCTCTGAAAAATCCATCCTCGAAGAATTTGATCAAAATTATCTAAGCAACTGACCTCAGATTCATCATTTTAAGAAAATTCATCTTGAAAGCATATTTTATTCAAATTTGCCTTAGAAAATTTTAAATTTTCCCTTAGGAAAATTCACAATTTGAGCACTGATTAAATTCTTCACTGAAAAAGTGTCGGCGAAGTTCAGAAGACTTGGAAATCCATTTATCATCGCAAATGTCCAGTACCCAGAAGAGAATTTTCTTTAGAATGCCTCGAATCCATGGGTACCCAACGAACGGGTTCATTTAATTTTTTGAAATTTGAACCTTAGAAAAATATTATTTTCACCATTTTAAATTGATTCTTCGCCTGCGATCATCCTGTGTTGCTCCAAACTGAAGAACTTGAATTCATCTGTGAAATATCATTCACTTCTGACTCCACGGCTGAGAAAATTGGCTCGTGCTTCGGAAAACTTCATCACTCTGAGCTCTAGGCGTATTTTCCAAGGGAAAATAATTTGCCTTAGAAAATATTTCAATCATCTTGCATTTTGAAAAATTTCCCTTAGAAAATAATTTGATCATCTGCCAGCGAGAGAAGTATCATCCTCACTTAGAAAAATTTATTCGCCTAGCACACCTTATCTCTCACTTCATTTGCAAACACTTCACACCTTAAAAAAATTCCAACGCCTTAGAGGAGTTCTCCAACAATTAGAAAATATTTTATTTCTACTTGAGGCGCCTAGCACACTTAAGGAAAAATCACGCCTTAGCAATTTTGCTTTCACACTTCACACTTCACCCCTAGGCGCATACTTAGCACTTTACTCCCACCACCTTGAAATATTTTCTAACACACACATCACTCTCAACGCCTTAGGAAAATTTTCTAACACCCACCACCTTGGGCGCATTTTAAGCTTGATGGAGGATAACGCCTATCTTTTACCTAGTTTACCACGCTTTGGCAAAACTTTCATCCCATTTACCACCTTTAATCACTTTTCACATCCAAACATGGGCGCATTTCCATGTAGGAGAAGGATAAACTTGCTACCACGTCCCTTGGGTGACTCTTCACCTTCCAATTTTTGTCTTCACATGCATGACCTTGGGCGCATTTTGATGCATGAGGGGGATTAAAATGTTTGACTTTCCTTTGACTCTCTTCAAACTTGGCGCATTTTAGCCATGGTGGAGGACGAAGTTTGCAAGTTGGGCGCATTTTGAGGGTGGTGGCGGATTTCTTATACTTAGAAAATTTTTCAACTTTCTTCTCTTCAAGGTGAGCGCATTTTGGCCTAGTAGCAGGATGAACATCTTTGACTTTCTCTGACTTCTGGTGCCTTGGGGGCATTTTGACCCCTGAGCAGGATGAACTTGCATCACTTTGAAATTTTTCATGCCTCCTCATTCACCTGGCGCATTTTGCTATGTCTTCTGGATGAAGTTCCAGACTTAGACAAATTTCCTCGTTCCTCGCCAGTATTTCATACCCTGCCATTTATAGTAAGTCCTCTAATTTGTATCTCTGAAGCCCGGAATGGCTTGAAACTTTGCACACGGCACCCTCATAACCTTATGAACCTGTCGGCACTGCCACTTTTAGTCACCCTGCTATTTTTAGCATGTTTCTGAAGGTGGTTTACTATAAATAGTAACCTCATGTTTCTGATAGCTCCATTGCTCTGATCGAGTTGAAATTTTAATGAGGCGTTCCTCACCACGTGACCTTACTGCCGACACTGACGCATGCAACTGATTTACTATTTTTAGCATGTTTCCAATCTAACTTACTATAAATAGTAAGTGCTCTCGTTTGACCTGAAACCGGCGATAGCCCGGCGCTGGCGCCGATCGTGGTTTTACCGATTGAAGATTGACCTTCTAGCCTATTTTAGGCTCCGTTGAAACCCTAGTGCTCGCATGTATATCAAATGAACTCTGTTTCGCTTCGTTTCTGTGGCACTGCGATCAGCTCGTGATTTTGAACTGCTGGGAAGCGGCTGCCAGGACATACCTGCTAAAAATAGCAAGTTCCTTACTGAGTGGGTATCTTCATTTGCATGTCATACCATCGCGAAGCTCTCGAAAAACCCATCAGGAATCACCCGACATGCAAAAGAAACCCCGACATGCAAACCCTAAAAATAGCCCCAGAAGGCTGAATTCTGAAAGTGATCGTCTCGTTTTGCATGTTATATCATCGCGAAGGTCTTGAAAAACCCAGAAGGAATATCCAAACATGCAAACCCTAAAAATAGCCCCAGAAGGCTGAATTCTAAAAGTGATCGTCTCGTTTTCCATGTTATATCATCGCGAAGGTCTTGAAAAACCCAGAAGGAATATCCAGACATGCAAAGAAAAACTCTGCATCTGGACCCTGAAATTTGTCCCAGAAGCAGGACTACTAAAAATAGTAAGTTGTCTGTTTTCGCTCAAATTTTGCATGCGAGTAGCCTGATGTGCTCTGAATACTGCGTGACTGTCGGAAATTCAAAAATGCTGAGAATTTGCCCCGAATTTCACGCTTACTAAAAATAGTAAGTACCTCAGAATCGGATGAAAATTGGCTGGAAGCCTGCTGGATGCCTGCTGACAACAACGTTAAGTTCAATTTTCAATTTACTCACTTTACTCGACCTCAAACTGACCAGGAAGACTCAAACCCTAATTTGTAGACTTGGCCAAATTCACGTCTAAACTCATTGACGGGCGCAACCCTCGAGAGGCGGACATCAGAAAAGAGACAGAGCGGGAGAGAGAGAAGAAAAACCAAGCCCAAAGACCAGAATGGAGCAAAAATTAGGGTGTCCCCATCTTGAATGGGGCGATGTGTGAAAAAGGTCACAACATCTAGCGACTCCACGGGAAAGTGTTGGAAAACACTTTAAGAATTGAACTCAGATTAATCTTCCTCAAACCATCATACGGAAAGGACACTTACTCAAAAGGGGAGAAAAATCCGATATTGGATCAAAACACTTTCATCTAAAACCCTGTGAGTGTGTGCATTCGTTCCATCTCTAAACCAAATCGACTTCCGGAATCGACCGTAGCAGGTTATATAACTATCTTAACTTCAAAAGCATCCTGGACATTGCCTCGCTTCCAGTCAGGCGTCCATAGCCCCGACGAGGTTATCTCTACAATTCTCACGAATATTGCTCCACTGCCGGCCGGGCGTCCATAGCCCCGGTGGAGTTACTCGTATGTTCCCAAAACCAATATTTCATAATATTTCTTTCATTTTCATTTTCTCATTTTTTTTGTTTTCAAATATTTCTTTTGAGCACATTTTCTTTTCATCATTTGATTTCTCCGTCAATTCCTCAATTGGCTGACAGGCAATGAAGCCTCCAATGGGTTTGAGAATTGTAGTGGCGCTGAAGCAAGATGTAAAATTTTCACCTCCCAAAACCTTCCCAAGAAACCAAAATGACTCAGAGTGGAGATAGGTAAGATTTTAAGGTCTAGACTCGTGTGTTAAGACACAATAATGGGTTAACCTCCCGAGACGAGTTCAATCACTAACTGGATGATAACAAGAGGAAAACAACCTTAGTCCTTTTCAAAAATTTATGCAAATTCCAGTGAAAGAAACCACGTTATGAAAGTTAAAACATCATCACCCCCATCGCAATGGGAAAACCCTAAAATCCTTGCCCATTCCAAACCAAAACCACTTGAGCGGACAACTCAAGGGACGGGAACGCCAAACCAAAAACCCAAAGGGTAACAAACCAAAACCAAAACGAAACAGGAAAGCAAACGGAAAAGCAAACAAACGAGAAAGCAAATCTAACCTAACTATTTTACAGACCAGGCTCTTGGAGAGAACCTAGGACTGGAAGTAATGCTTGAGGAACTGTCCGTTGACGGGCAACGGGACGTCCTCTCCTATCAATGTACGCAATCTAAATGCATTATCCCCAAGGATTTCAGAAATCTGATACGGACCCAACCATAACTTGTTGAACTTGTCGTGATCACCTTTCTTCTCGTGGGCCTTTTCCCAATATAAAACCAAGTCAGAAATCCTGAACGACTTGATCTTAGCTTGCTTGTCAAACCATCTCTTCACCACAGCTTGGTGTTTTGCCAAATTCTCAAGAGCTTCATCTCTTTTCTCTTCTAAGTGCATCAGCTGAGACAACCTTGTTTGAACCTGATCCTCTCCTTCGAGGTATTCTTGAATGAACTGGAGAGTAGGGATCCTTAACTGTACCGGAAAAACTGGATCCTGTCCGTAGACCAAATGGTACGGAGACATTCCCAATGAACTCTTTGTTCTTATCCTGTCTGCCCATAGAGCAAACCTCAGCTGCGTATGCCAATCTTTTGGATTCTTGTCCAACAACTTCTTAATGGCATTCAATAAATTCTTGTTTGTGGACTCTGCTAGTCCATTCCCCTGCGGATAGTAATTGGAGGAAAACTTCAGTGTAATTCCATACTCAAAGGCCCAGTTGGAAAACTTCAGCGATGAGAAAGCTGAACCATTATCGCTGACCAGGACATGGGGGCATCCAAATCTTGTTACGATGTTCTCCTCAAGGAACCTGATAACCACATCCGACGTGCACTGCTTCAAGGCCTGAGCTTCGATCCACTTGGTGCAGTAGTCTATCGCTGTCAAAATGTATCTGTGCTGGCCTGATGACGGTGGGTTGATCATACCAATAAAATCTAGTCCCCATTCGGCGAAAGGCCTCACCTCAATCACTGGTTGTAGAGGCATAGTGGGATGCCTTCCTCTATTTGCTGCTGTCTGACATATGTGACAAGCCTTCACATGTTCATATGTGTCTTTAAAGAGCATGGGCCAATAGTATCCAGCCCTCAGGATTTGATGAGCTGTGGCTAGACTTCCTCCGTGTCCGGTTCCAAACTTCTCATGAAAATGTTCCATTAACTGCTTTGCTTCTTGTTTTCCTACACATCTCAAATAAATACCTTCATAGTTCCTCCGGTAAAGAACTGATCCCTAAAGCATAAATCTCTGACTTCTCATTCTCAATGCTCTCCGCTGCACTGGATTCAAATGGCGAGGGCATCTGTGATTCAGTAAGTAATAAACTGTGTCGTCGTACCATTCTCCAGGAGACACTTCCTCCAATACATATGTTTGCTGAACTAATTCTGGACCAACCATTGCGATTGTCTGAGCCAAAGCTTGTCCTCGGACTAACTTCATCGGCTGTATTTCAATATCATACTCTTGTAAAGTGGCGACCCACTTACCTCTTCTTTCTCCTAACTCATTTTGCATTAGCAAAGTCTTTACTGTGGCATCAGGAACAATTGCATGAACTTTGCTTCTCAAAATGTAATGTCTGAATTTCTTGACAGCCTTTACTAAAGCATATGCTTGTTTTTCAATGCTTGGATACCTTAACTCTGCTTCCTTCAAGGGTGAGCTCATAAAAGCAATTGGATGCTCATCCTTTTCCTCAGTTCTTTGGGTCAGTACTGCTGCACAAGTATGCTCAGAAGCAAACGAATACAAATAGAAAGGCTTTGTATAGTCTGGACTGACCAGCACTGGAGCGTCCACTATAGCTTGCTTGATCTCATCCAAAGCCTTCCTAGTTTGTGGAGTCCACTCAACTTTTGCATCCTTCTTCAGCATCTCATTTAGTGGCCTCACTATCTCGGCAAACCCAGTTATAAACTTTCTGACAAAATTAACCTTGCCAAAGAATGATCTCAATTCTTTCTGACTTCCTGGCAAACCAATCCTTGAGATAGCCTCAATACGCTCAGGGTCAATTGATATACCCTTCTCTAAAATAACGTGACCCAACAGTTTGCCTTCGGTGACACCAAATATGCATTTCTTAGCATTCAGAGAGACACCAAATCTTCTGCATCTCTGAAATATCTTTCTTAAATCCTCGACATGATCCCCTCTTTTCTTTGAGAATACTGTCAAGTCATCCATATAAATAATTATGCACTTTCCGACAAGATCTCAAAAGGCGATGTCCATTGCCCGCTTAAAAGTGGCTCCTGCGTTGATTAAGCTGAAAGGCATTCTTCTGTATGCAAAGGTTCCCCATTTCGTGGTGTACGCAGTCTTCAATCTATCTTCATGTTCAACCATCACTTGGTTGTAGCCCGAATATCCGTCCAAAAAGGACATCATTTGTGAGCCGTTCACTATTTGCAATACTTCATCTAATGAGGGCAAAGGATAATTGTCCTTCTCGGAGGCCCTATTCAAATTGCGGAAGTTGACACATAGCCTTATCTCTCCATTCTTCTTTCTGACAGGCACGAGATTGGCGACCCACGTGGAGTGCCTTACTGGAAAAATAATCCTGGCCGAAAGAAGTTTCTTGACCTCCTGGTAAATTAACGGTTCTAACAATGGATTCACTGGCCTCTGCCTTTGTCTGAACGGTTTACTGCTCGGCCTCAGTGGAATTGTATGGGTAATCAATGATGTATCATATGTTTTGAGGTCTTCGTATCCCCAGGCTATTACTTCTAGAAATTCTTTCATTACCTTTAAAATGCCTTCCTTCTCTTTGGATGTGCAAACTTTCCCAATAAAAACATTTCTCACTTGTTCATTTGTTCCTAGATTGACAACCTCACAATCATTGCCTTGTGTGCTTTGATTTCTACTTAGTCTGTCCGTATCAAACAATCTCTCTAACTCGACCATTCCTTTTGGGATTACATTAGTCTTCAAATTCAAAATCCCTTCTGTGTCAAACTCTGCTTCTTCGGTCTCTTCTTCATCGATGATTTGTGCTTCAAACACTCTTGAGTTTGTGAGAAAATCCAGAATTTGTTTATCATCATCAAACACTTGGAAATTCTTTATGTTGTCAGGAATTGCTGGTGTTGAAACCAACTCCACTGTGAACTTCTTTAATCCTTCCATTGCCAGTGGTTCCAATGAGCTAGCAGCTTGTGCTAAAGAGTTTGCAACAATGTTCTTAGATCGGTACACTGGCTTTATATTGAACGCATCAAAGCTTTCTATGAGGTCCCATACTCTATTCTGATAACGGCCCAATCTCTTGTCATGGCAGGCGAACTGTTTCCTTACTTGGCGGACCACAATATCAGAATCCCCAATGGCATGTACAACCTTGGCTCCCTTCTGAATTGCAAGGAGCAATCCATGAATCAAGGATTCATACTCAGTAACATTATTGGTGCATGAAAACTGGAGCCTATAGGCACCCAAATAAGCCTCTCTTGTCGGGCTGACCAATTCAAACCCTGCTCCATTTCCTTTCTTGGACTTCGATCCATCGAACCTCAAAGTCCACGCTTGATTTTCTGTAAGAGTGTTGGGAGACGGGACATGTGTATCCTCTTGATTGCATATCTCTGGAGTCTTTTCTTCAATCTCTGACTGAGTGGTATCATTTTTCATAACTTCCTCTATTAAAACACTGCTTTCTTCATTCATCTTCTGATGTTCTTCTATTACAATCTCCTTTTCTTCATTCATCTTCTGACGTTCCTCTTGCAAGGAAGTATGGGGAACGAGCCTAGCAACTTGTTCTAGTGCCACCTTGCACATGGCACAAGTGATCTCTGAATGAAATGCTTCGTGTATTCTGCACCAATTAGGGAGCAGCAAGTCCTTGATTGAAGCATCTTTACCCAACTCCGTTTCTTGTTTTACACTGTTCAGGACAAAATCCCTGAAGTTCTCAAAAGTTCCTCCACCTTCACTATCACTTGTGTCGCTTTCAATCAAAACCTCGGTGGAAGTGATGGTGTCTCCAAAACATTTTCCTTCATCTGGGGCTTGTAACATCAATATCTCTTGCTTGATAGGCTTATACGAGCCTAAGTCAGTCTCTACAAACATTATTTCATTATCCTCACCATACTCAGTGATCATCAACTTCAGCCTTGGTGTACTCTCAATTTTGATTTGATTTGGGACTCCCTTCCATGGAAGCCACATGTGGGAAAAATCAGTTGCAATGTACCCATTTAACTTTCTGGCCCAGTCTCGACTCAGTAACATGCCATACCCATCCGGTATATCAACTACTGATATGTCGATGCAGCTCTGAATTCGGGGATCAGCTGACAACTGCATATGGATATTATTCAGCTCTCCAACCACTGGAACTTCAGTCTTGTCTAGCTGGGTCACCTTCTTTGTGGTATGCAACGGGACTATACCCAGCCTTTGACACACCCTCAATGGCATGACGTTGCTAGAAGCACCGGAATCAATCAAACAATTGTGTAGCAACTTTCCAAAGATTCTAACTGATACCAAGAATGGGGCGGGTTCATCTTTCCCGTGATAGAATACAACTGGTTTCTTCTTTTCCTCAATAGGAGTATTCTTCTTTTCATTTCCCTTATCCAATGAAGTCTGATTGCCCTGGGCAACCCTTTGTGTTTGCTCTTGTTTTTGCTCTGTAGGCAAGTTGAATCTAACTCTTCTCTTATCTTTGGCCTTTGATTTTGCAGGTTCACTTGAAGATCCTTGTACCATCCCCACAAAACCTTGGGACTGTTGTGGAGTTTCCCAAGCGTTAAAAGGCGCGTAAGACACCTCTTCTACCATATTTGCACTCTGCACAGGACGTGACTGTGTGTTGATTGGAGGATTTCTAAATGAACTGGGTGCTTCTTGAGGTGTACTCTTTACAGTAGATGTCTCATATAGGCTTCCCAAAATCGTGTCTCGAACTTCTAAGATCTTCATCAACTCATACAAGGGAAGGCTGACCTTTATCTTCTTAACTTCCTCTAGCACGTAAGAACTTAATCTTTTCATGTCATCTCTTGGGAGATTGTCCTTTTGAGGACGCTGCATTACGTGAACGGGTTGTTGGACAGTTTGCTGTCCATTTCTATTCTGCATCATATTTTGCTGTTTGTACTCAGGAGAATCCCTGGGTAGACTTCGATTGTTGCTCGCATTCGGATTCGGCGGAGTTGAGAAATTGTTCGGAGGAATCGAGGACGTCAAAGGCTCTTTCTGATGGTAAGTCCTCTCGTACACTTTGGGTGGTGCTCCTCCGGAAGTTTGAAACGCTTGCACCTCACTTCTCCCTTCTACCAACACACTATTGTTAAGAGGTGGAAAAACGTAGTTACCTTGGTCATATGGCTCCTCCGAGTAACTGTCCTGAACTTCTGAATACACTTGAGCTTCTGAATAAACTTGAGCTTCGGGCGCCTCCACGGGACCATTTGCCGAGGCTGGTGGAAATCTGTGATTGACTTCTGGTGGCACGTAGCTTTGGTATTCCGACCCAACATTGACATTTTCTAGGATTAGTGCCTGGTCATATCTCTGCACTGGTACAATCTCATACCCAGTGGTCGGAGGATTCTCAGTACCTTCCGTGCTTTTTACTTCTCCTTTGAAGATATCAGCAGCAACTTGAAACTCATGGCACTGCAATTCTGAGTGCCGACTGGTATTGTGGAGCCGACACCATCCGGACATAGCAGCTTTTGCTAAAAATACCCTGTCCGTGGGACGATTCTCTGGAGGCGGCGGGTTATCTAGCGGTGATGGAACCCCTCCGTTGTTAGGTCCAGTATTCCAGGACCTCTTTTGATATCCTTGATTATTATTTCGATACCCGTGGCTGTTGTCGTGTCCATGTCCTTGATGGGCATCTTGATGGTGTTGAGGATTATTGTGATATCCTCGATTGGCACCTGGGTGTGCCTGATAATTCTTCAACATTGACTGCATTTGATTGTTTTGATTTCTGAGGTGAGTTACCTCAGATGACAACCTTTTCATTTGTTCTACTAATTCTTTCATTTCATCTTTCTCCTCTTGTGTCTTCGCTGGTGGCACCGTGTTCTGGAGATAGACAGGCTGTGCAGCTGGAGTCTGGGATAAAGGTACCCCAGGATGGAGAACCAATTGATCAGATGGTGGTGTAATATGATAGGCTGGTTGCGGAACTGGACTCAATGCTGGAATTTTCTGATTCCACGCCGGACTAAGTGTCTGCATATGATTGTTCGTGGTGACCAAGCCAGTGTACAAAGAAGGTCCAGTTATGTTTTGGCCCATATTCTGGCTCACTTCTACAGCCTTAGCGTATGCTTGGTTCATATCTGCTGGAATGGGATGAGCTTGTCTCACGAACATTGCGGTTAACGGGTCCAAGGCTGCATAATAGTTTTCTCCTGCATCTGGAACAATGTATGGAGTACGTAGCCTTGTAAGAGCCTTTTGGAATCTGTTGTTGAAGGCATGAATAGGCTCTTTGTCCTGTCTTCTTACTTCTGTGAACTGGTGGAAGAGTTCTACTGGGGTGATAGGAATACCAAACTTTCCAATGAAAGCCTCTTTCATCTGCTCCCATGTTCTGATGGACCCAACTGGCAAATGTATAAACCAAAAGTGCGCTTCTTCTCCCAAGGAATACGGAAACAATCTGCAAGCCACATCTACGTATGCAATTTGCCTATTTCGCAAATGATCCTCGAACATCTTAATGTGATCCTCAGCAGAACGGTCTGGATCATGGACCTGATACTTGGTGCAGAAATGCTCCGGATTTTTAGGCATGTCATGGTAGTCTGCAAACTCAAGAGGGGATGGATTGGTAACTAGCCAAGTAGCACCGTTAGGAGCGGGTTGGCCCCCTTGTTGACCTCCTGGTTGAGCCATTGCTTGAATTGGCTGCCGCCTCTGATATACAATTATCGGGGTTGTAGTAGCCTGAACTGGTTGCTGAACAAACACTGATGTAGTAACTTGAACTGCCTTTGGCTGAGCAAACCTTGAAGTACTTGGTGGAGTTCGGAACAAACTTGTAATCTCTTCTCCGCTTTCTTCACTAGACTGAACTTCTTCGTTTGAGAATACTTCTTCACTTGACTCGACTTCTTTACTTGGACGGACTTCTTTCTTCCTCCTTGATCGAGTAGGCAACTCTAACTCCACAAAATCTTTGTGTGAACTTGGCGTGGACCTCAGGATTCTTTTCAACTTATCGGGTGAGAATGAACTGATGCGATCCAGGATGTAGCTGATCACTGTCGGCGAGGAAGAGGAGCGAGTGGGTGTCTTTGATCAAGCAAATTTCTTTCAATTGCAACTTGAATTTTAATAGCCTTTTCTTCTTCCTCCTCTAGCACGAAGCAAGTTCTCATGTACTGGGCTTAGTTCTCCTTTGTCTTCCAAGCGAGATTGTTTAACCCTGAAAGAATGTCTTCTTGATCGTCGTTGAATCCCAAGTTAGGCTGTAACACTGGAAATATCCCTCTATGCGGTAGCACCATCTTTACTCATGATAATTTGTTCTCCAATGAATTTCTCTTTGAATGAAAATCCCTCCTTATTTGAATATGACTGCTTCACTGTGAAGAATCCTTGAAAGCCCTCCTTCTAGCGCCAGTTCCTGTTGATGTGTTTTTTATGACCGCACCAAACAGCAGAACAAAAATAGTTTAGGGCTACTCTGTTCTCTCTTGATCAAAGTATTCCTTCTTCTTTTTCTTTTGAATTTTGTCAAAGGCAAGCAGTTGTCTAGATATCTCTAGCATCAATATTCTATCTGTTGGGTACTTAGGCAGCCTATATGGGTATGATGAGAAACCTTGCAGCCTAATGTAAGAGAATCTCGGAAACTGTATGAACCAACACCCATACCTCTCAATTAATTCTTGGGCCTCCCTCGAGATTCTATGATGTAACCGCTCCTGAAGCAGCCTCGTGATATGCATAGTGAAGGCATCGTTGACTCGCGTGTAGTGGGTTGTGCTCGACAGGTGCAACTGTGGACAAGCATCATATATTTTAAATTGGTGGGAGCCACAACCAACAGGTTCCTTATAACAGATCCCCCTGTATTTCGTTGTCCGTGCCAACATGTAGATAATGTAGGAGCTCATGTAAAATGTCTTCGTTCTTCGGAGGCCCAGGAGCTGCTCATGTAGATTATCACTTATCATTTCGGCCCAATTGACATAGTCTTTGCCCTCCAGCACGAGATTGATGTAGTAAAACATCCAAGGCTCAAAAATGAAGGACTGTGCACAACCACCAACCCTGCTCAGCATCATGATGAGGTCACAGTATTCCTGCTTCAAGTCATCCGCTATGATCTGTTTTGGCAACTTCGTACGAGAAGGCTTAGGAGTGGTCATCCAGTGAGTGTTAATTGTCTCCATGCATCTTTCGAAAGCAGAAGCATACATCCGCTCTGCTCGCTCCCTGGACTTATAAATCATGTTCCTGTGCACCGGGATCCCGAAAGCTTCACCGATGGCTGCTGGAGTAAGATTGGCTAACACTTGGCCATCTGGTGACGTGATCGATCGATGATCCTCCTCATAGTAATTGGCGCACTCCATCATCAGCTCCGAGCATTGAATGGCTGGTGGAAAACCAGCAGCTGCATACAACCCGCTTCGAACGATATTGTGTGAAGTACTCGAAGGTCGATGACTTCCAATTCCAAACATCCTGTTCTTGAAGGTCTCTAGGTTGACGGAGCCCAGGTTGGTGTCTGTCAACTTGCCCAGCTTTGAAATAAACTTCGACTCTGGCATAAATGTTTTACTCAGCTTCTTGATCACTGCTTGTCTCGAGGCACCATTGTCCTTTCCAGTTGTCCTCGCTTCAGCCATCTGCAAACAACAACATTCATCAGCAATTTAATTCAATAAAAATGATACATGACATTACATAGGGGCTGCAGTCAACTTCTAGAAGCTGCAATAACTTTCGTGTTTGCAAACCTCAGCTTCTTCTCTTGAATAAATTCGAATTCCAACACTTAGAACAGATTTCTAAGTAGACTTTGATGATTTCACTTCACTATCCTCAATCAGCAATTTGAACTTCTATGACTTCGTATCAGCAATCAGCAATCTCACACTTTGAAAACTTTCAGCAACTTACTTTACTTCAAGGCGTCTTTCCTTCAACTGGCAACTTCAACTCCAGCAATGAACTAAACTGGCAAAGTCGTACCTCTAGCACAAGCAACTCTGGACTTCAGCAAAAACTTCTTTTGACCAGCAAGGGCGTACTTCTTCAAATGCAGATTTGGATACTCAACAACTTGCAAGTGCGTCCCTTTTTGACTTCAGCAATGACACTTTCTCAAGGCGTCTCCCTCAACTAGTCTCAGCAATATCAGCAAAAACTTTGAACTCTTCACTGCAATGCCTTACTTAGAGCAAATTCGCCTTCCTCAGCTGTGAAAACAAGTGAAAAACTTCTCCATTTTATAGCTAAAATTCGAATTCTAGAAGAAGTTAATTTTAGCCAGTGTATTAAACTTCCACTACTCCACTTCAAGAATTCGAATTTTCCCTCTCTGGTATCTCTGACACTTGTCTCCAGTCGTCGGGAATCTTGTTCTTCTAGAAACTTGACTTTGACTGGCGCCTTTGAATTCCTTTTCGAAAAATTTAATTTAAATTCATCATTTTTTTACTCACCAGCCGGAGCTCTGTTACTGGAATTTGAATTTTAACTCTCTTCTGCTCTGAAAAATCCATCCTTGAAGAATTTGATCAAAATTATCTAAGCAACTGACCTCAGATTCATCATTCGAAGAAAATTCATCTTGAAAGCATATTTTATTCAAATTTGCCTTAGAAAATTTTAAATTTTCCCTTAGGAAAATTCACAATTTGAGCACTGATTAAATTCTTCACTGAAAAAGTGTCGGCGAAGTTCAGAAGACTTGGAAATCCATTTATCATCGCAAATGTCCAGTACCCAGAAGAGAATTTTCTTTAGAATGCCTCGAATCCATGGGTACCCAACGAACGGGTTCATTTAATTTTTTGAAATTTGAACCTTAGAAAAATATTATTTTCACCATTTTAAATTGATTCTTCGCCTGCGATCATCCTGTGTTGCTCCAAACTGAAGAACTTGAATTCATCTGTGCAATATCATTCACTTCTGACTCCACGGCTGAGAAAATTGGCTCGTGCTTCGGAAAACTTCATCACTCTGAGCTCTAGGCGTATTTTCCAAGGGAAAATAATTTGCCTTAGAAAATATTTCAATCATCTTGCATTTTGAAAAATTTCCCTTAGAAAATAATTTGATCATCTGCCAGCGAGAGAAGTATCATCCTCACTTAGAAAAATTTATTCGCCTAGCACACCTTATCTCTCACTTCATTTGCAAACACTTCACACCTTAAAAAAATTCCAACGCCTTAGAGGAGTTCTCCAACACTTAGAAAATATTTTATTTCTACTTGAGGCGCCTAGCACACTTAAGGAAAAATCACGCCTTAGCAATTTTGTTTTCACACTTCACACTTCACCCCTAGGCGCATACTTAGCACTTTACTCCCACCACCTTGAAATATTTTCTAACACACACATCACTCTCAACGCCTTAGGAAAATTTTCTAACACCCACCACCTTGGGCGCATTTTAAGCTTGATGGAGGATAACGCCTATCTTTTACCTAGTTTACCACGCTTTGGCAAAACTTTCATCCCATTTACCACCTTTAATCACTTTTCACATCCAAACATGGGCGCATTTCCGTGTAGGAGAAGGATAAACTTGCTACCACGTCCCTTGGGTGACTCTTCACCTTCCAATTTTTGTCTTCACATGCATGACCTTGGGCGCATTTTGCCTATGCTACAGGATGAGCTTGGGCGCATTTTGATGCATGAGGGGGATTAAAATGTTTGACTTTCCTTTGACTCTCTTCAAACTTGGCGCATTTTAGCCATGGTGGAGGACGAAGTTTGCAAGTTGGGCGCATTTTGAGGGTGGTGGCGGATTTCTTATACTTAGAAAATTTTTCAACTTTCTTCTCTTCAAGGTGAGCGCATTTTGGCCTAGTAGCAGGATGAACATCTTTGACTTTCTCTGACTTCTGGTGCCTTGGGCGCATTTTGACCCCTGAGCAGGACGAACTTGCATCACTTTGAAATTTTTCATGCCTCCTCATTCACCTGGCGCATTTTGCTATGTCTTCTGGATGAAGTTCCAGACTTAGACAAATTTCCTCGTTCCTCGCCAGTATTTCATACCCTGCCATTTATAGTAAGTCCTCTAAATTTGTATCTCTGAAGCCCGGAATGGCTTGAAACTTTGCACACGGCACCCTCATAACCTTATCAACCTGTCGGCACTGCCACTTTTAGTCACCCTGCTATTTTTAGCATGTTTCTGAAGGTGGTTTACTATAAATAGTAACCTCATGTTTCTGATAGCTCCATTGCTCCGATCGAGTTGAAATTTTAATGAGGCGCTCCTCACCACGTGACCTTATTGCCGACACTGACGCATGCAACTGATTTACTATTTTTAGCATGTTTCCAATCGACTTACTATAAATAGTAAGTGCTCCGTTTGACCGAAATTTCACCAGCAGATAGCCTGAAGGATGCGATCGCGGTGGTTTACCGGTTTCGAATTGACCTTCTAGCCTATTTTTAGGCTCCGAAGTTGGAAACCCTAATTCGCTCTGCATGTATATCAAATGAACTCTGTTTCTCTTCGTTTCTGTGGCACTGCGATCAGCTCGTGATTTTGAACTGCTGGGAAGCGGCTGCCAGGACATACCTGCTAAAAATAGCAAGTTCCTTACTGAGTGGGTATCTTCATTTGCATGTCATACCATCGCGAAGCTCTCGAAAAACCCATCAGGAATCACCCGACATGCAAAAGAAACCCCGACATGCAAACCCTAAAAATAGCCCCAGAAGGCTGAATTCTGAAAGTGATCGTCTCGTTTTGCATGTTATATCATCGCGAAGGTCTTGAAAAACCCAGAAGGAATATCCAAACATGCAAAGAAAAACTCTGCATCTGGACCCTGAAATTTGTCCCGAAAGCAGGACTACTAAAAATAGTAAGTTGTCTGTTTTCGCTCAAATTTTGCATGCGAGTAGCCTGATGTGCTCTGAATACTGCGTGACTGTCGGAAATTCAAAAATGCTGAGAATTTGCCCCGAATTTCACACTTACTAAAAATAGTAAGTACCTCAGAATCGGATGAAAATTGGCTGGAAGCCTTATGGATGCCTGCTGACAACAACGCTTAAGTTCAATTTTCAATTTACTCACTTTACTCGACCTCAAACTGACCAGGAAGACTCAAACCCTAATTTGCAGACTTGGCCAAATTCACGTCTAAACTCACTGACGGGCGCAACCCCCGAGAGGCGGACATCAGAAAAGAGACAGAGCGGGAGAGAGAGAAGAAAACCCAAGCCCAAAGACCAGAATGGAGCAAAAATTAGGGGGTCCCCATCTGGAATGGGGCGATGTGTGAAAAAGGTCACAACAAGTTTCAGCAGGAATTAGAGGCGGCCATGAACGATGATGATGATATAGTGTCAGGTGATACTCAGCGACTTGAGGATGATGAGCCTCGCCAGAATGATGAAGAGGTTGAGCAGGTTAGAGAAGTCGAGGCACAGGAGCAGCAGCCCTTTGACATACAGTATGATGTGCCCGATTGGCTTAAGGACAGAATGAGAAGAAGCCCCAGTGAGGAGCTAGATCCAGCAGTTGAGATGGAGGAGTTTTTGAACAGGATTAGTGCACCTCCACAGAAGAAGAAAGCAAGAAATTTTTCGAAGATATCCACTGAAAAGGATGGCTCTCGCACCCTTCACGTAGCTGTGCCACGAGTTGAGTGTGACCGGAATGAAGCAGTACCTGAGAATTATGTGGTCACTACTCTGGATTTGGGACGCCCCACTGGTGCTCAGATTGTTGAGGAGTGTGATAACTCCTTCCTTGCCCTCAAAGATAGATTATTCAAGAAAGAAGGGAAGTATAAGAAGTTGAAAAGAGAACACAAGGCCTTAATTGGATATGTACAGCAGTTATCTCGTTCTCGAGGGCAGGATATTCCAGTGATAGAACCTCCAGCAGATGTACCTAGAGAGTCGATCAGCGGCTTGGTAGAGTTGGGAAGGATGGCACAGGAGGCAGATAAATGGGTCACAGGAGTACGTGCTGAGACGGAGAAGTTTATGGAGGATCTTGCTTTTGCTTTTCAGCAAGCCTCTAATATTTTAGCACGGATGGAGGCAGTGGATCATGCTTGGGGTGATGCCTCTATCTACCAGAGCAAAGTTATCCAGCGTCTTGAGGTATTGAGACATGTTCCGTTGCGATTGCTGGTTGATGGAGGTGTCATTTAGGAGAATGACAGGTATGATTTCTCTAGGTGGTATTCTTCGGCTATCACGGGGCGTGGCTTCTTCGATGCGGCACAGGCAGATTCAGCTAGGATACATAAGGCCATGGCCAATATCATAGATGGAGTTCAAAATACTTTCGAGGCCATATTTGCTAGGCGGCTGAATCCAGATGAAATAAGTGTTGATAATTTGAGGGGTTTGCTGGTGCCTTTCTTCGCAGATGTTAAGACCTTTGTACAAGATGACTTTGAGAATACTTCTACTTTCTCCACCTTGATCCAGAACACGCAGGATTCCTTGGCTGCTTGGAGAAAGTCTTGTGCAAGGCATGAGCATTCAGTCACAATGTTAGAGTTTCAGTTAGATTGTGTTCCACCGATTTCAGTTCAGGAAGTTGAGGCTGTGCTTCGCAGATTCGTGGAGTTGGCAGTCAGAGAGAAGGCAAGTGGGAACGCACTACTGGACAGGATCTTCTAGAAGACTGAATATGGGCATTTATTACATTTACTATTTATGGGAGTGAGTGGGAATCTTTGATTCATTTAATGTACCACTCCCTATTCTGGCAGTTTTTAGGGTTAGGGCTGAGGTGGCACGATTCTGGCCACTCTATTGATTGTAACCCTAGCCGTCTTTTGGGACTTGGCTAGCTATATAAAGGGGGAGTCCCCCTCATTTGTAATTCATTAGATCAGGCATTAGCATTAGAGCTAGAGTATTGTAGACATTTTGCATAGTGGAGAAGAAAGAAAGTTTTCCCTTTGAAAACTTTTGTGGAGATTGTTGTGTAATACTTTTCATGATAATAGATCTTTTCATTGATGGTGGAATTCATCTTGTCATGAATAGCTAGCAAGGTCTCTTCTTCCTTTCTTATCCAAGTAGCGTAATTTTCATGCAAGTAGTTTACTTTGATGTGTGGTGTTTTATTGAGGTAGCTTCACTTTATTCCATACCACTAGCGGCTTGTTGATGATAAGTCCGCCTTGCGTGGTCAACTGGACATTATCTTGAGTTTAACTTCGGTTGTGGTTTACATGCTTATATGCGTCGTTTTGATGGTGTATGTATGTTAAATTATAACTTGAACATCTTTTGCTATCCCCTTGAAGATTGCACCGATTTTACTGAGGCTGTCCGACGTGAGGCTAGGTGAAATCTGGTTGAAGTCTATTGAAACGAAGCTCCACATATCCTGCATTTAGAATAGAATATAAGTTTCTTAGGCCCTAAACTCTTTTACTTTCCGCACATTTCTGATTAGTTTTAGGAAAACAAGCTACATTGCCAAATCATACACGCAAGAATCCCCTTCAAAATCATACATTAGCTGCTAACTGCAAGAAATCTAAACAATTGTGTAAGTCCCCTCGTAAGAACACAGCAATACACATCAACCAAACTGGGTCTATTCGCACTTAAGGAACCTTGGAGTTGAACGTGTGATCTATTTCGCAATCTTAGCACACGGAATACTTTGATCAAGAGAGAACAGAGTAGCCCTAAACTATTTTTGTTCTGCTGTTTGGTGCGGTCACGAAAATCACGTCAACATGTAGCAGTGCTGGAAAATGAAACTTGGCCAACAGGGATGGTTGCGTATGCAGCAATGATGAAAAATTCAATGTCTTAGTGGGTTAAAGCAAAATAATCATCAAATGTAGTGGATGCTGCAAGAAGGAATGTGCGAGACAAAAGCACTTTTTACTTCAAAGATAAAATGGAATATCAACAAGGTGTAGCACATCAATCGAATGTTTTTAAGGACTAATGAGTTTTATATTTTGTAGGGTTGGTTATTAACAACATTAACCATGTTTTTTAATAATTAAATGTCATTGCAGGCATCGCTACATAGATGAAGAATCAATATAATCAATGAAGCAATATGAGAATCAATAGTGTACTTGTTTACGCATGTATACAAGAATGACATGGGTACTTCTTCAAATGATGACAATTTGGAATGTTACTAAATGTCATTCAAAAGCCAAATGGGACAAACAAATGGTGTTTGGTTGGACATTACGTGTGTGTTTCAAATTCTCCTGTTCAATTTTCAAGCATTTCTAGGTCTTTTGAAAGACTTCTTTTGTGTGTGAAGATAACAGATGTCACTTGGGAAGATAATAGCAGGGTATGACTATAACACGTGGTTCCTCTGTTCCTTTGAAATGCTTTAAGCTTGTTAATGACCAAGTTTGTGAAATAATTACATGGATCTTTAGATTAAATGTAAAGATTTTATGTGTGTGGAATTACTCAGAAATTTGTGCTGAAAGGATTGGTGTTAATGCAAAAGGTTACACTAATGATGCTCTTGAACTACCAAGGTATAGGTCAGATTCTTTATAATGTTTGTCGTTTTTGGCGTTGAGCAAATTGGGTTGTTGAGGAATGGTCTTCACAGGTTATTCCATGTCTTCTATATTTGGTGTTGAAAGGTTCTAGTGTCTAGAATTTGCTTCAGTAGTTGGTAGCTGTCTTCATATCTAGTGATATAAGTGTTCATTGTGGGTGTGTATGCTTGGTAGCTTCAACATTGGTCTAATTTGGGCACAGTCTTTTGTTGGCATTGCTAATTGTGTTCAATTATTAGTCCTGGGTTGTGTTCTATTATCATTCTTCAAAGCTCCTAGGTATTTGGAATAAGGTGTGTTGGTAACAAATGGAGTATTTTCCTAAAAATTTCAGAGTTGCAGTGCAAGTGAGAGAAGGGGAGATCCTTTTTTCTGAAGAGGTCACGAAGCTTGAGTTATCTCAAGTTTTTAAAATGTCATGCCCAAGTCTTCTTGCCAGTATAAAATCTGTCATTGGTCAAGAGATATTGTATCCAAATTCACCAAGGCTATTATTTCCATCTCAATTACTTTCGATCTTTCTGTCAAATGCGATGAATTTTCTACAGTCATTTGAATTTCTATCAATTGTTGTTAAGGAGTCAGTTCAACCCAATTATTTCAAAGAAGATGAGTTGTTGAAGTATATGTAAGGATACAATCTAGAAAAGGGGAAAGCTTATGTAGGAGGAATTTTCCCCAAGCAGTATCTTAAAAGCAAAGAGCATACAAGGAGGTGTATGAATTAGTAAAGAAAGGGTTGAGGGACAATGATCCTTGGTTGTTATACAAGACTTTGAATCTACATTCTTATGAACTTGGTCTTCAAATGGTGGACAAATTCAAAGAATTTTTTTTTGCTATTTCCTTTCTTTTGTTGCACCATATATGGCATATTCAAAGAGCAATGGAGATTGCAAGGGACATAATAGGTTTACAAAATGAAGCAGTGATGAATGAGGCCCAAGGTGACAATGGCATCGACCTGAATGAAAGCAGGCAGGACACTTCAGCAAATGATGGGATAATGGAGGAATGAAGGCAGTATATTCCACATATATCTATAATATGGAATACTATGTTATAGCCTTAAATCATGTTTTTTGTCTATCTTTTGGAAAATAGTTTGCAATGCACCATAGGGAAATAATTTAGAGGCAAATTTTGTATTGAAAATTTTGGATAATTCTAGCTGCTCTATAAATTCTGCGTATTTTAATATTACTATAAATATATAGCCACTAGCCTTTTACTTAATATATATATATATATATATATATATATATATATATTTTATTTTTTTTAATATATATATATATATATATATATATTTTTTCTCAATTCTTTTTATATTCTCGGTTGCAAAAAGAAAAAGAAAAAAAAAAGAAGGTACATAATATAGTAAATAAAAAGGTTTATTACACTTAGAAAGTGTTTTTTGAGTGAAATGTAAACATTTGAATAGTTTTAGCCAAGCCTTTTTTTTGTTATGTTTTATAACAAAATCACAACGTTTACTATAGTCACTATAAATAGTGCCTGTAATTCACATTTACGAGTAATTGTGTCATGTTGAATTAGTACATCTAATGCCTAAAATAGCTGCAACCACAGTTCTCAAACTTGGATTTGATTTAGACTTAGTAGAGATTGGCAAAAATTCAGCAATTTAAAAAATACATATTTTTTTACAAAAAAGCACAATTTTTTTACAAAAAAACACATTTAAAAAAAAAAAAAACATAGAATTTATGCAAAATATAGCTAAAAAATGTACCAAGTGAGTTTGATGAGGGTCTAGAGCGAATGACACTAATATAGTCAAGGGGTAGCACCCCTCATAGGGTCCAAGGGCAACACCCTGAAATATTCCCCTTACTTTTTTCTCAATGTTTTCACAAACATACTAGTATCAAACCACTGATTAGCGTTAGCTCCAAATGCAAATCAGCATGGAAAGTAACTCTAACCAAGAATGCGCCCTAAAACCACTTAAGGAAGAGGGGCGGGCATATGGTCAGAGGATCCCTAGGATCTAAACTCAGAACTGAAATTGAATACAACTAGAAATGGAAGATAAAATTCAACGCCAAGAATGTGCACTCAAGATCCCTTTGAAGGCGAGGTGCTAACATATAATGGAGTACTTATTACAAAATTGAAAGAACTTAAGCGGTGAACCAGCCATGAAGATTTCCACTCTACCACCAATTCAGTGGGGGTAAAGAATTTACAAAACAAACTAATTCATCCGTTGCGGCGGACATCCACTCATAAGTGGGAATTCATCACTTTTCAGTGGGTAACAAATGAAAGAGAAATTTGTTCTTTTTCCACACTGGCGGTAAACCATCCAGGGGTTACAAATATGAGAGATTAATCACAAGAATTTGCAGCTAATTAAATGACTGGAACAGTACTACTGTTTGCAGTCTTACAATGATAAACAACTGCAATTTACAAGAGTTATTACAATATCTTCAAAATAAAATGAAATAGATGATCTCCCACTCTAGAATCTCTCAATTATTGAAGAACACACCAAAATCTGAATTTAAAGCAATCTGATATAGAAACCCAGCTAAAGAAATGTACTGAACCAGCAACTACTTTCAATCCAAAATGCATATATCTACCTCAAATCAACTCCAAAGCTCACCAAAACTCAGAGTAGCATTCAAGAAGGATAGACGACCAACAACCATGAGTTTGTAAGTGCCAAACAATCACCAAACAGCAAGTTCGAAACCCAATACAAGTTGATCATTAATGGTACGGATCTAGGAAAGGTATGGCCTTCCTAGAAAAATCCACACTTCATTATAAATTCTGATTTTCTGCAAATAGCATCGCCCTTAGCATAGAAATGGTTAGCTCAAATACCCATAATGAAATAAAATTTACTCAAGGAGCTGTATACAAAAATCATCTTCAGCTGTATGAAAATCAGCAACACAAAATACTGAAAACATCACCAAATTTCTTCACTTTGATGCTCAATATGCACTTCTGCATGAAGCACATCCCCAATAAACCATCTAGGGAACCATAGTTTCAGGCCCAAAGAATGGAGTAAATTTGCTAAGCTTCCCCTTAGCTAGGTTTTGGTCTTAGTCCAGCAGCATAACTTTGCTTTCCAAAACATAACATAATCAGCTCTTCAAACAGCAGCAATATATAAGCTTTAGTTGGCAAATGAAGCAACAAGAACTCTTCAAATTCCAAGAAGCTGAATCACTTCAACTTCCAAAAGGGACGCCACTTTTTTGCATTTTACTTTTTGAAATAATAAAATATTACTCAACCTCCTTTAGGCATCCAACTTCACTTTGCAACAATAAAGCATTTAATAAATCATTAAATGCACAATTGACCCCCTTAATGGACCCTCTTTTAAAACAACATGAAGTTATTACTCCTAGGCATGGGGTACAACTGAGAAACATGAAATTTGACTAAGTATAAACTCAACCCATGAAGAAAACCAAACCCAAAGCCAAACTAAAACTAATGGATACCAAGATGACTTGAGTTGAACTCCTGATGATGCCACTGCCAAAATTTAACTTACTAAAAATAGCCACTGCCAAAAATAGTAAGTTTACCTCAAAACCAACAGAAAGCTGAACTGAGCTGGAAGCAAGACTTAATGAAAGTGGAAACCCTAAATTTGCACATCTGAGTAGCCTACGGATTTCCGGAAATAGGCTAAAACCAAATGAAGAGCGTATGGCCAAAATGGGGACATTAAATAAAAAGGTTTATTACACTTAGAAAGTGTTTTTTGAGTGAAATGTAAACATTTGAATAGTTTTAGCCAAGCCTTTTTTTTGTTATGTTTTATAACAAAATCACAACGTTTAGTATATACTATAGTCACTATAAATAGTGCCTGTAATTCACATTTACGAGTAATTGTGTCATGTTGAATTACTACATCTAATGCCTAAAATAGCTGCAACCACAGTTCTCAAACTTGGATTTGATTTAGACTTAGTAGAGATTGGCAAAAATTCAGCAATTTAAAAAATACATATTTTTTTACAAAAAAGCACAATTTTTTACAAAAAAACACATTTAAAAAAAAAAAAAAAAACTTAGAATTTATGCAAAATATAGCTAAAAAATGTACCAAGTGAGTTTGATGGGGGTCTAGAGCGAATGACACTAATATAGTCAAGGGGTAGCACCTCTCATAGGGTACAAGGGCAACACCCCTAGTGCATTCCTTCTCATGATATAGAATGGGGCTGATGGGTGAAGTCCTCACCACCAAGCCCAAATAAAGACCTTCGAAACCAAACAGACCTTCATGGTGAATGCCATTTTCATAATTTTTTGAAAGGAATGAAACTATTTTCATAACATGAGCGAATAGGGCTTATAAATTCACCTAAACCTGTTTTAGTACTGTCTAAATTGTGTGTTTTAATAAATTTCAGGCTTATTGGATTAAATTTATAATAATAAATAATACCTATAAGATTGATAAAGCTGATTGAAGACTATTGAATGCTGGTCAAAATAATAAATAGCTTCAAAGTTGATAGAATACTACTTTCCAAGAAGTACAGCCCCAAACAAACATTGGTATAGGTTGTGATGAATTTGTACGGCTTGATTTTTGTTGGCGTAAAAACTAACACCTCTGGAGTGCAGGTTTCTACGGACAGCTATGCACACTACGTAATGAGTGCTCTTCAAATTAGGAGGGGAAGCTCCCTCATAGTGCTGGAATGCATGGAAAAGAAAAGGAATCTAAGTCCTATCTTTTTGTTCTCAGCTGGAAGAGGCACAAGGTTAAGAAAACCAAGAACGTTGCAGCTAAGGATTTTCTGGTTTCGCAGATCATTAACTTCAACTAAGCTAACTACTTTAAATCTATCCAGTTTCCTCAAGAAAACAGAGCATGAGGAAATGGAGTAGGAATGATTATCTGACGATAAGCCGGGTACGGACTCACAACGTGAAGGCAAGGTGGCACAACTATCTGCTTGTCTGAATAGGCTTATTGGAAACAACAATACACGATAAACTAAATACAAATTCTCAGCTTGAAGGCAAGGTGGCACAACTATCGGCTCAATCTGAATAAGTTTATTATTCACACACATCATACGATAACCAAGAACAGATTCTCAACTTGAAGGCAAGGTGGCACATCTATCAGCTCAATCTGGACGAGTTTATTGAACACAAAACAGAAGGATAGCCAACTAGGATGATAAATTGCATTGGCGAGACACGCATACAATCTATGATCAACTAGCCACTATATCTAACTAAGGAAATAATTCACCATTATAATTGCATGAAACCCTATGTGGCATAACAATTCATCATAATAGCAAAAATGCATGAACAGATACAAAATGAGCAATATTGAGGGCAAGGTGAGCACAACATATATTTCTCTCTCCTGCAAAAGTTATGTACAAATGAGCAAAGCTCTTATTTATAGACATCAAAATGTGTAGGGAACCCTAAAATCACCTTGAGTCAACTACAGTCTTGCAATGCATGCAAGATTTATTGCTAAGCCCTAATAAAGAAAACTATACAGTTAACTGGAAAACTACCATCAGTTAACTGAAACATCTAATCTAAAAATGGACAATTGTGCAAGCATGCACATCCTTATTGAAAGCATGTTAACTGGAAGACTACCATCAGTTAACGGAAAACCCTAAATAAAACTCCAAGTAAATAAAGCTGATCTTAGAATAGATATGCATGTGATGAGGCAACGAGTTAACTTGAAAGGGTAACGCCAAATTAACTCCTGTGTATAAAGTCTATTCTGAGAGGTGGGAACTGAAGTCTATTGATCGTGATCTCGAGCAGTCAATCCCTCAATGAGATTGTTAATTGCATCACTATCTAGAGCTCTGATACTCTGTCGAAGAATGCTATGCCTGCGTAGCATGTCCTCACCAGCTGTGATCTAGGACTGAAGTTCGCCCCTACTCCTGATGAAGAATTTGCCTTTGCTCTGAAAATTCACCTTTGTCTTGAGAAACTACGAATTTCCTTGAAGTTGTGAGAATGAATAATGATGGCGCCATGTTTAAATAAGGAAAATTCGCACCATCTTGTTTATTGCAAGATTTAAAACCTTAACCAAAATAGAAGGCTTCTGATTGGACCCCCTCTAGTTACACTGACACTATCTTGAAGTCCCAAAATAAATAATAATAAAATAATATTTATCATGCAACTTGACATCTCAGCACAAAAAGGGCGCAAACTTTTAGAAAATCGCCATTTTATGCTAAAAATGTAAGAATAAATATTAAATATTATTTAACTTCAGTTGACAAACCGAATGAAGCTTTAGGATTCACCGGCAAACCTCACTGATTTCAAAAAGTCATTACTTGGCCTCATAGGCGTCCATTTGCTCAAGATATTGCACTTTTTATTAACTTCCTACTTTGTAGTTGACTACAAAGTTACAACTAGCCATCTTCGACACTGATTCCCGGGTGACCAGATGATGCTGAGACTGAACTGGTAAATTCATCGCGAAGCCTGCAGAGCAAGGAAGAAACGTTTGCTGGGAGTCATCACTGCAAAATCCATCATTTAACACCTCAAAAAATTAGGCGCCCTTGATTAAATTCATTTACAGGTGCCAGACAAACCATTTTCCTAAACTGCCATCTGACACTTCAAACAACTGCTGACGGCGAACGGTGAACCCAGCTGACAGGCAATCACGCACACTGCATGACTAGAAGTATTCTGCATCCAATGAATATACGCAAGGCATCTGAAAAGTGCATTAAGGGCCTGAAAAGTAAAAGCGCCCTTGAGCTACAGGTGCACTGACACCATTTTGACCAAAGTTGAACTTTCATCCAAGTACCCTACTTTGTCCTCTGATACCAAGAGCTGGAATGCTCTGATTCGTGCACCGACTGTCTCTCTGCATAGGTAGGAGCATTGAGAAGAGATATCTCTGGAGATGACGAAGCGAGAAAACTGCTTCTAAGACCTCAAAAATACAAGTGCGTTTTTTATTTAAAATATACGCTCCATACTTGGCCATTTTCCGGATGTCTTCACTTTTCAGCATTTTACAAAGACCTCGCACGTATGAGCGTTTTCCAAATCCCGAAGGCTGACGGCTAGGCTCGTTGGATAGCTGGAGTAATTTTGCACAAGTCTCATGAAGACTTTGAATGTCAATAACCTCATCTGACAGGCCTAAAGGCTAGGCGCCCTTGGCCTATAGAAATACAATGAAAATTTTATGCCAGTCTGCCCACTTATTTACTTGCCTGGTAGAATCTCTACCACGATCTTTCAAAATGTCGGATTAACAGGCAACTTGGTGCAATGCGAAGCTGGACTAGAGTAGTACTGATGTCAGGAAGACCTCATCAGCAAACTGGATCATCTTAAGGGTCATTTTGAAAGGCACCCCTGAGCTACAGTTGCACTGGAAACACATTTGAGGAAGTCCTATGATGTCAAGTCTCTTTATTAGCTCATCTTCAGACGTCGACTGCCGGAGCTCTGGGACTCGGTGACTGCATTTGATAGCTCATTGGATAGGCAGACTAGTTGTGAAGAGATTGAATAAATCAACCATCAGGAAAACCAAGATCTAACCCCCCCTTTAAGAAGTGCGCCCTTAAGCTACAGGCGCGCAAAAGCTGGAAAAGGACAAGCTTCTGCAATCTGGAACTTTGGAAACTTCAACTTCTATCGCCAATTACTGGAGTTACGAGTTTCGGATAGCCTCGCAGGATAACTCGTCGGATAAGCAGACTAATTCTGTAGAGATTGATTACATCAATCATGAAATGCCACAAAATTTAGGCCTTCAAAAAGAAGGGGGCCCCTGGGCTATAGGTGCACAATTCTGCTTTTCCTTGAGAAATCTTCAAAAATTGATCACTGAAATCTTGATTTTAGCCACTGAAATGACTATTAAAAGTATAATTATCGTTGCGAAATGCTCCTCCACCGTGAAATGCTTCATTCTGAGTCTCTGATTTAGGTTCTAATCAATGAATACTGCCTTTGACTGACACAACACTGACAAAACTCCATGCTTGATATTGCCCAAAATTGTATTTGACATCATTTTAGAAAGGTTTAGACTATTTTAAGCAAAATGCCTTGATGAAGCAAAAAATTTTTTTTGGGTACAACAATTTTGATATTGTATGGCCTTAGGAAGAAAAATGAATAGAAAACTAGGTATATAATATTGATCGCTGACTTGCATGGCCCTCTTTTATTTATTTTTTCTAAAAATAAAACAAAAAATGAGCTATGTTGGAATTCCTAAATGGAGTGGCTGGTAAAATACTCCATATTCAATTTGGCTTGAGGATGGTATGATTAGTCTTCTCTAGGTGATGCGGCTAACATATGGTCAAAATAGGCAACAACTACTTTTCTTTTTGTAATATTAAACCTTACAAATAAGTACAACTTGATAAAAACTTCATATGGTATGTCCAACAAATGACATGTACCATCTACACATAAGGAATTGAAAACTCTATCTGATAATCATGTAACAATAATAACATTCACCAAAACTGAAGCAACTTTGAAACTAGAATTAAATGTACAAAAACCTCATTTCCAAAAACTAAAGTACAAATTTAACCAAGAATTTGATAAGCACTTGAATATTATGAGGGTTTTCATCTTTGAAGATTTTAAAATTTTAAATGGTTTTCATCCTTGGGAAAGAAAAAAGAACAACTTTTCTTTTTCTATATTAGATATTGTACACAAAAAGAGTTTTACAATATAAGGAGCTGGAGCTCCATTAAACCATACTACAAAACACCTAGATTAATAGTTGGACATAGACATGTTGTGACATTTTCACACATCGCCCCATTGCAAATGGGGACCCCCAGTAGTTTGCTAGTTTTTAGGGTTTTTGCCTCCGCGCAACGATTTCATGAGGTCATCATTTTTTAGAGTTTCAAGTCAGTCTTTTGAGATTCATGCGAGCCAAGTTGATAATCCATGCCTGAATCAGTGCCTAAACGTCACCGAAGTGCTCAGAAGGTCCAGGAGACGAGAATCGCCTGTGCTTTGGGCCAATTCTGATACTTCCTACTTTTTAGGGAATCTGCTTTTTTGCTTTTTCGTTTTTTCATTTTTGGCATTTTTGGACCAAACTAGGTTCCCTATTTTTTAGGGATTTTGTTTTTTCTATTTTTAGAAAGTCAACCCTGGTCAATGGGTCAACGTTTCCATCTTTAGAACCAAAAATCAACCAAAAAATCAAAAAATAATTGAAAAATGAAAGTGAAAATCGAAGAATCAAGCAAAAAAAATCAGGCCTATAGATCAAAATTCAAGGTAAAAATCGAAAATCAATCAAGAAAATCAAAAGAAAGTAGAAAAAAGCATCAAAAAACTGAGAAAATCAATGCAAAAATCAAGAAAATCAACTAAAAGGCATGGAGGAGCAATGTGAAAATCAGAAAATCAGTCAAAAATCAGATGAAAAGCATGCAAAAATCAACAGGTTCATGGTGACCAGCATAAAATTCATGACTGAGATAGCATAAATCTGAAGTATGGCATCCAAGGTTGAAGTCTGGAAGTCATGGAAGTTCGCCCAGCATGCTGATGAATGAATGGCAAGACTTCTTGAAAGTCCGCCCAAGCCTAGGAAGAAAGAAAATCTGAAATTTTGGCTAAGTATGAAGTGTGGCAAGACCTAAGGCAAGTTCGCCCTTGCCATAGAAGGAGAATGTCAAGCCATTAAGGAAGTCCGCCCTTAATTTGAGGGACGTGGCATGAGAGCAAGGAAGTCCGCCCTTGCCATAGAGGAAAGATTGCAAGACCTCTTGAAAGTCCGTCCTCACTTGGCATGCCTTCTCCAAAGTCCGCCCAAGCCTTGGCCAAGAATTGGCAAGACATTTGTGAAGTCCGCCTAACATGAGAAGAAGGAAAATTGAAAATTTGGCTAAGTATTTGATGCCTAAGAAGGAGAGAATGCGAATTTTGGCTAAGTATGGGAAGAAACAGAAAGTTCACCATCAAGTAGAGAGAAATGAGGGACGTCCAAGTATAGCCAAGTCCGCCCTTATTAGAATGGGGAAATGTCAAGGCACCTCCAAAGTCCACCATGCCTTGAGAGAGGAATGGAAAGAAGTTTAGGAAGTCCACCCCACCATGGAAAGAATTTGATGAAGTCCGCCTAGCATAAGGTAGGGAGAATAAATTGAAATTTTGCCTAAGTATGGATGCCAAGGGAAAAATTTATGAAGTTGGCTAAGTGCACAGAGGAAAATGCATATGGCAGAGAAGTTAGAAAGTCCGCCCTAGGCCAAAAGGTTTAAAATTTGTCTAAGTATTATGGAATTTCGCCAAGGAAAAACATCCAAACACATGGTAAAGTCCGACTTTGCCCAGAGAAAATCGTCCCAGCAAGAGAAAAATTTGATTTCGGCATGAGAAAATGTGCCCGACACAATTTGAAGTCCGCCATGGCAGAAGAAAATAAGGATCTGGCGTAATATTCATTGGCAAGATGGCTAAAATTTCAACTTGGCTAGATAAAAATTGAAATAACTTGGAAAAAAAAAATATTTAGCCAAGGAAAAAATAAAAATAGCCATGGGTCAAAACCGAACGAGTTGGAAATAAATTAAATATTTTAACATTTTAATAATTTATTTCCAACACTTGAAAATATAAAATGCCTTGAATAAAAATTAAATTTGCCAGAAATTCATGGAAGAAAATAAATTACGTGGAAAAAAGAGAAAATCCATGAGCTTGGAAAAATCGAAGTTAATTTAATTGGACATTTAATATTTTCCAAAATATTGAAAATAAAAGATAAACATCTAGCAAAAAAAAAAATTTGGAAAATCAAAGGGATTTGCCTAGATAAGCTCGCCATGGAGTTTTTTTCGAAAAAGAATGGAAACTTGCCTGTTTGAAGAGGAGGAAACAAATCGAAATCGAGAGAAAAAGATGCAGTTGCTAAAACAAATCGAATTCTGCAACATTATAATGAATTTCAACAACTCATTTTTCACAGACTCAGCTGAAGAGAAGTTAATCTCTCAAAATTGTAAGAAAGTTGAGACAAGATCAATTCTTCTGCAGGCAAAGTCGATTTTCTCAAAGGAAGGAATAATTTTTATTGCTGAAGAAGTAATTTTTCGAAGAAGCGAAGAATTTCTTGGCTGAAAGTCAAACTTTTCAGCAAGATTGGCGCACTTTGTCATTTGATTTTTGATTCAATTCTTGAAATTTGAATCTGATTTGCAGCCAGAGGATTTTTCCTGAGGTTTGGAGTTCAGTTGGCTAAATTCATCAATTCTCCTTCTGTCTTTTTCATTCTGGCTAAGTTCTAGGAAAAATTTCAAGAAAATTCATTTAATTTTAGCTTGCTTTTTCGCAGAAATTTAATATTTTAATAAGTGAAAGTAAAATTTTCGAATACAAGGCACAGGAATAAATTATATTTTAAAGTCTCCATATTAATGTTAGTGTTTTTACTGCAGGTTAATGACCATGGCAGAAGAATCATCAAAGAAGGTGCCGATGAAGTTCGCCAGTAAAGGGGTATAGCGAGAGTCAAAGATAAATTCCAAATGGAAAAATGTCGCTGACACTGATCTAGGACATGTAGACTTCGTAGAGTTCAAAAAGAGAGTATATGGACATGCTGGATTACCGACACCGATTGCTAGATGGATGGTGAGGAATGGAATTTTCCAAGCAGTCGGATTCTTGCCTGCAATAGACTGTGTCGAGTTGATGGTAGAATGTACCATCCATTACAATGCCCAGGAAAGACAAATTGTTGCGCCTGACGGAAGGATTCTGGCTCACCTTGGTGAAGTGGCAATACAGGAGGCATTTGGCATCCCAGCACATCACCAGACCATCTACAAAACCAAGGAGGATGCCAAGAGATTGTATGATAGCCAGTCTAAGTTGTATGCCACAAATGTTAATAAGGCATGGTTGGAGAAGCCTAGACCATCCACAAAGAAGATGCCTAAGAAGCTGTGTCGAATAGATTTTAAAGAGGATTACGGAGATATCATTTTGATGCTGAATAGGATAGCCGGCAATCCGCAAGGTGCATATTTTGAGATGTGGATGTAATATTTTATAGATGAAATCACTTCCAGTGTGAAGATGTTCAACTGGTCCCGAATGATAAGCAACAATCTTCACGAGCAGTTGACCAATTTGGAAAAGACCAAGTCTTTTCATATGAGCTCGTACATTGTCTATTTGTTGGCCAGAACATATAGATACTCAGGACTGATTTGCAAAGGCAAAGTTGGCAATGGGGAGAATGAACTCAAGTTTTATGACTGCTACCTGCAACTTCAACTCAGGGAGAAATCTCATTTCAGGCGGGTGCACGATGCTTTCCTAATGTATATCACAAGAATACTTCAAGGAGGAACGCACCAGAGGCTGAGTCACGAAGCAAAGAGCTTGATCAGCAGATATGGATCCTGGTTTATCCAGTTTCCCAAATTTACGTATGTTAGGATCTAGGGATTCACTGGAAATCCTTACAAGCTACCTATCTATCCAACAAATCGGATGATTTTGCTTGAAGTCCTAAGGCAGCTGGAAGAGTACCAGAACATCCAGAGGCCAAGTAAGAAGGCAACTGTTACTTTCCCATTCTTTATTGAGAATATGTTAGAGTCTTGTCCGTCAACACAAGCAGCTGAGAGCGCCAGGCTAGAAATTCAATGGTACCTGTTATCACCTGAAATTGTACCCTGTTGAACCTGATATTCAACACCTCAGTGTAACATGGGAAGACCTCTAAAGATGTGGGTTTCTTGTAAACAGAGGTCAACCTCCGGAGAAGGCCGGCTTCCTATGGTGTCACCTAACTACTGATCTTGTAAGGAAAAAGGAGAAGGAGAATACATAAAAATAAAACTAAACCCTATGGTGATACACCAAAATGACAAGAACAATGAGACACTCGAGTTACACTTGAGTACTGATGATGGATATGGTACTGCACAACAAGTTTTTGTAGATTATGCATAAGTATTTCACAAATAGGTTTGCCATGCACACACTTTCAAGAAGGAAAAGCAGATTTTCACAAATTAAAAGCTCATGTGCAATTAAGTAAACACAGTTTGTAACCTACATAATACTACTTTTGCAAAGAAAGGCATGCTAACATGAGACAAAGCTATAAGGAAAAGAAAGATTTCACGAAGTAGCTTGATCAATCACCTGAAAATGCATAATATTTTACAAAGAACCAGAAGGAAAATTGAACCATCAATGGTAACCAAGGTAAATTTTATATATCATGCTCCAAAATGAGTTACAGAAGTTTGCTAATCTGAGAAAGCACTGTAGAAGTCACAAACTTCAGAAAAGCATAAGGAGAACTCTCAAATGAGTTACAAAATCTACATCAGTTGAGAAAGAATTTTAGGGAAAATCACTAACTCTCCAGAATGCATAATCCAAACTCCTTTAAAAAGAGGGAAAAATGCCTTATATACAAAAAGATGTCGACCCCCTAGGGCTTACAAAAATATCCACCTCCAGAAGGATCTGCCTTTAGATCTTTTGTAGGAAGTTAATGCTGCGTCCCCGCTGTCCATGTCGGTGAAGAGTTGCTCTAGGAATGGCCTCCTTGATCTTTTGCAACGCCCGCATTAACTTCTGGTCTTGTGTCTATCTTTTAACCTCCCTATCGAGTTGCTTTGAATGCTCTTGAGCTCAGAGCAGATCCACATCGCTCATTCTGTTGATCCTCCTCTCATCCTGTAGCTCACTCTGATTGGTTGAATAGATGCTTCATGGGGGCGCCAGATGGTCAAAGGTCATTCAGATTGAATCGCATGTCGGTGAGACACTGACTGTGTCTCCCCGATGTGATCATGCCCTTCGGCGGTTATCGGCATAGATCACTACCGTCGGCAAGAGTTCATAGCGAGCCCAAAAGTCATATCGACATTCATAGTGGCGGTCACCCAGACCATCGGCAAGACCTTTCGCATTCGGGAAGACCTCACGGCGAGCCCTCATCATTATACCACTGTGCTCCTCCGTCAGTAAGACACCCATGTGTCGGTGAGACCTTCTGCCGAAGGCAAAACACTATACCGAGACCCTTCAGTGGTCGGCAGGATCTCATACCTTCGTCGAGACATCATGGCGACTCTACTTTCCTTTGCCCCAAGCTCACATCCTTTCGTTTCGGCAAGACTCCCCTGCAGTCGGGAAGACCTCATGTCGAATTCATTCCGCTTCGGCGAGACCACCTTCGGTCAGTGACACATTATACCGACCGAGCCTTCTGTCAGCGAGTGCAACTCCTTCGGCAAGACTTCGCCCTGTCGGCCAGACGTCAGACCGATGTCAAACTCTCTCGACGAGGTCACTTCATCTCAGCAAGACCCTATTAGGTCGGCAAGACATCACGGCGAACACTTTCTTTCGCCGATGCCACTTCCTCTCTTGTCGGGGAGACCACCATTAGTCGGCGAGACCTCTCGCCGAGCTTGTTTCCTTTGCCAATACCGCTTCACCTCGGCGAGACCTCACCCTGACAGTGAGACCTTACAGCGAAGCCCCCATATCGTCGCCGAGACCTTGGCCTGTCGGCTAGACCTTTCGCCGGGCTCCTTTGTTTGTCGGTAGGACATCTCCCCGAGATCACCATCCTACGCCGAAGGCACTCCGTTTCAGTGAGACATCATTCGGTCGCCGAGACATCTCAGCGAGCTCCTATTTCTTCGGCGAGACTTTCACTATCAGTGAGACCCTTCACTGAAGCCACCACATTACACCAAAGGCATTCATTTTGGTGAGACCACCCTCGGTCGGTAAGACTTCACGCCAACGATACCTCCCTTCGCCGAGACATCCTTGTGAAAACTGTCGGCATGACCTCCTTCCAAGCGGAGAGATACATGAAGAATCATGGCGACCCGAATGTCTTGGTGACTGGTTTATTCAACCAAATAGGATGCACTGCTAGTCAGCAAAACAACAGGAAGGTCTTGCCGACTTCCTTCTCTGATGAGTTTTGTGCCAAAACTGATTGAGGCATACTTTTCAAATGAGCTCCTTGTGAAGTGTCATCAGATGCATGACCTAACCCTCGATGCAAATGTCCCATTTGGCCCTTATGAACATCTGAAACATAATTTATCCTACCTGATTGAGCCCGTAGGTGAAAATTGAGCAACAGTACCCATTCACAGCTTATAGGTCCAGGGCCAATTTTGACCCGCATCATCACATTCGGACCGTGGATGGGAGAAGATACAAACACAGAGTAGAATTGGAGGACTTCTGTGCGAACGCCGCTGATGAGTATGAAGTCAGAAAGAGATTATGGTCTAGAGTGTTGGTGGACTTTATGTGGGAAACTGAACTTTGCCAGGTGCCCGATCAGTTGCAGGATTATAGAAATTATGTCCAGCCGAGCTTCGATGAGAGTCGACCTCTTCCTTTCGTGAAGTGGTCAGAGCCTGAGCATTCAGACTTGGCTACGTTGATGAGGCCAGTGATTAAGTATTCTCTGTGGTGGGTCGACCATCAGGTCTAGGAGTTGAAGCAGAAAAGAATAATTCTCACCTATGATTTACTGAGCGAGACAGAGTCATACTCCTCCAATGCCAGTGCATCCCACAATGATGATTTAGTTGAGGTTGGTGAGAAGAGGAAAGAAGTAGTTGCAAGCATAGAGCCTGTCCAGAAAAGATAGAAGATGGAGCCATCTCGTTCTGCGGCGTCTAGGAACATTGACGAGCTAATAGCCACTGCAGACGAATCCTTGGTCAAGATGATGAGATCTCCTGCAGTTCAGGAGAAGAACGATGAACCAATCCAGTTGGATGACGATGAGCCCCCATCTCCTACGGGCACAAAAGTACTGGGTTTGGATAATGAAGTGGAAGTCCAAAATGATGATTTCAAAGAGGGAATGATTTCTGCCCTCAGAGGAGTCTTGGATATTCCATATGAAGGGAACGTTCAGGAGGAAGATAGTATCGAGCAACCTACCATTCCGGATTAGCTGAAGGAGAGGATGAAAATTCAGGCACTAGTTGAGGTCCAAGAAGAAGATGATATTGCGGATTTCTTGGCGAGGTTGGAACAAATTGCTACTAAGAAACTTGCCAAGAAGTTTTCCATGATTTAGAGGGACGAAACCAGCGATCGTTGCATACATATCGCAGTACCAACAGTAGATAAAGCACAAGATGAGATCACTCCCTAGGAATATGCCATAACCACTATAGACCTTGGTCCGACAACAAAAGGCTAGGAGGTAGAAGAATTGGACAATTCCGTCTCAACTATCAAGGCGAGACTGGAAAAGGAAGTGGCGAAAAAGGAGTACAAAAGGGAGGTTGAGGGCCTGAAGGAGTATATACGGCATCTGACTCAACCACTCAATCAGCGTGATGCAGTAGCTCCTCCTCTTCTCAACTCCTCGCAGGAGATGGCCACGGATGTGGAAGAAGGGATGGTCACGGCCAAGGAGGCTCAGGAATGGATGGCAAGCAAGGGCACGGAAGTGGATTTGTTCATGGAGAGATTGACGCTTGCTTATGGACAAACTTCTTCTTTCCTTTCCAGATTAGCTGACATAGTAGAAACTTGGGAAAACCTCCCAGATATTCAGGAGAGGCTCATTCCATGCCTCAACGACTGAAGGGTGTTCCAAAGGAAGAATCGGTCGAAGGAAAGGTGATTGCTGCGGGAGCGGCTTATGATTTTCATCATTGGTTTTGGGTATTAAAAATACGAAGCGAGGTTTTGGAGAAGGCAAAGGCAGATGGGCTCAGAGTTGAGGAGCAAGTTAAAGAAATCTGGAGGAAGATTTATATGATAGCTGCAGATGTGTTTGATAGAGAGATTGTCCGGGAAAATGACATGTAGCTGGAAAGGTTGAAGCACAAGGTTCAGGAAGTTTTCTTCTCTACTACTGGACCAATTCTGATATAGGATTTCACCAAAGTGGCGAACCTCTTGTCCATCCGAGATGATTTTGTGAGATAGGAAACGGATTGGGAGAACACCTTCGCCAGATGTGCTGAGGATTTGAACGGGCTTGAATTCAGGATAAGCATGCTACCACCAGTCACAATGAAGGAAGTCATCACGATCGTGTCCAGATTCGTCGAGCACAATGCTGCCCAGGAGGATAGGGACGCCTTCCCTTGAAGATAGCTCCAACTACCACCTCACTGCTTGTTTACTGGTTGTTAACTGATGTTATTTCAGGCAACCCTAATTAGGGTTGAGTTGCATTAATCTTGGCCATTGATGTTGATTTAATCTTGGCCTTTCATTTGATTATGAAAACTCTATATAAACTTGTAATCTCTCACTTTCATTTGTGTGGAGACAGTGTATGAAATTGTTGCATTAGACTATTTCCGATAATAAAAGCTCTTATGCATGATTTTCTTTGAATCACTTTTATTGTCAAGTAGTGAGCAAGGTTGCATAACTTCTTCTACCATAGATTAGAATTAGATTACAATTAAGTAGAATTTGCTTTGAATATTTTGTTAAGTGAATGCGAGATTGATCGTATAGATTAAATGGTGAAATATTGCTCATACTTTCTTCGGATGGATGATTTTCATTCGATGCGTAAAGTTAGCCTAAGCTTGTGATTGTGGATGCTTAACTTTTGTCTGATTCGAGGCTTGAAAATTATAATCACACCCTTTGAAGATTGCACCCACTTTGCGTAGTTGTCCCAGGGAGGCGAAACAAAGTGTGGTTACGCATTTCATCTGATCTTTACTGTCTCTTGAATTCCTAGGCGTAGATTAGATTCTCTAAACCCTTATCTTTTTGCCCTTTTTTTTGAGATCCAAACTGAAAGTCCCAACCGAAGAAGCCTTTAATGATAAATTTGTCTAAGTCCTGAACTTGTAAGAAATTACCTAGCGTAAGTCCCCTTGTGTATTACCAGAAAATCACAACGCCCATTGAGCTTATACACATGTCATGACCTGACAAAAGAAACCTTGGAGTCGCCATGTGGTCTTCTCGCAATCTTAGCATACGCGGTGACTTTGTTCAAGAGAGGATAGAGTGTCTTTGGACATTTTATTCTGTGTTCGGTGGATGAGAAAACGTACACCAACAAGACATTGATATGATACTCAAAAAGTTTACAGTTTAAAAATGTTAGGCACAACTAGAACCAAGAATAGATCTACTCCCAACGACACCTTTGATTACTACCGACTTCACACTGATCACATTCATAAGTCCCAATAGGTCTATCAACCATTGCAATAGAATCCATATCCTTCACAACCGGTTGGTATCTGGGTTTGGCAATCAATTATGTCTTACCTCTTTCAATAGGCTTTTGAATATTGTGTTTTTCCATGCAGTGTTTTAGGATGTCTAGCTATTCTTTTTTCAAAAATTGTTCCTCCCTTGCAAGAAGAAATGAGCACTCTTGATCTCAATTTCGTATATGATAGTCAGGACCTCCTACAATAGGATTATGAATCTATCTTTTGGATTTCCAATATCATAGAGACCTACAATAAGACATTGGAAAAGGTGAGCTCGTTGCAGAACTCAATAAAGCACCTTCTTTTGGCTTGGAAGACCTCATTTTTCTTTTTCCAGATATACCATAAAATCTCATTTGTGAGAACAAAGCAAAAAATATTAAGATCAGTAGGGAAAGCATTCATATAACCAGAAATAATTTTAAACAAGGGAAACGACTTTCTTATCCCACCCTAGATGATTTCGAAGAATCAGGGACCAAAGCGAAAAACCAAACTGACATTCTATAAACAAATGCTCAAATAACTCAACTTGACCACACAAAGAGCAATTTCTAAGCGGAATGTCAATAGACTCCAACTCAACATTAATACCCAACTAAGAAAGAACAACTTTTTGAAAACACTCCCCATATTTATAACTTTATTTTGAGGAAATAGAAATATATTTATTTCTTTTTGGCAAATATTCCTCAAAGTTATAAAAATCAATGATGAAAAAATTTGTGAGGACTTGCACTTCAAAAACGGCGGCTAGTTACTTGCCCAAAAACTTGTTGCCGAGTTATCCCTAAAATGTGCTATGATTTTTTATGAAAAATTTGCAAGAACACGTGTTTTTTGGCCCTAAACTCGACAAAAATTGTCTAGATTTGATTTAAATCCGAATTTATGTGAAACGTGGTTTTTTTAAGGGTCTAGTGACATTTAAAAACACCTTTTTTATATAATAATTAAATAGAAATTATCTTTTAATTTTACTTTTCAATAACTTAAATTAATTATTTAATTAATTCCATAATTTAAAAAAAAAATGACATGACAAGTGCTTTTAAAAGATTGCCTAATTTAATATCACATGGTCAAAAGGGAAATTGAAATTTTAAAATTAGAAAGAAAAAGAATTTCAAGAGACTTCTTGAGAAGCAAAAAACAGCAAATAGAAGATTACAAAAAAGAGGAGCTAGGCTTGAAGAAAATAATCCATTGTTTGCCAAAAACCCTTTCTTTGAAGATTATCTATTTTCTTTTTTGGACAGAAAATGAAAATCCTCTTGGTTCTAGATTAAATTTGGGGACAAAAACCCTCGTATCCAAAAGAAGCGATTCCATTGGTGCAAAGAGAGCGTTTTAGGAGCAAAATGAAGATTTTTAGACTTTTGCCCTTGAATTGGAAATATTTTCAGATTTTGATTGATTTGTGGATTTCCAAGTTCTGTTAATGTTTATAGAAGATTTTAAAAAAAATATTCCAGTTTAGTATTTACAAATATTTTAATCATCAGCTGTGGTTCCAAGATATTTTTTTATATATTCTGGTGATAAATTATTTTATTGGCCTTACCACTTACCTTTTCAGCTGTACCTTTTAGTGGTATATTTTTGAGAAAATTTGTTTACAGAAGTGTTGGTCGCTAAAGGAAATATAAATCGCAGTAGAAGGTCTAAGGAAACTGCTGTCCAATTGTGAAAGTCAATAATTTAATGACCCTTTTTATTTGTGCCATTTATTTCTAAGAAAGGCTGATCACTAAAGTCTAAAGTATTCACAATTTTATAAGAATCAAATCTCATTTAAAGATTGGTAATTATTTGAATGGTTAATAAGTGGATAAAGGAGCCGTACATATGAAAAAGGGGGGGTTATTTCTTTAAAAAAAGAATTTTAATTTATGTTGGGTCACTATACACCTTGAAGGGAATTTTGGATGTTTATTGGCTCCCATACCAGCAGCTAGGAAAGGGAAGTGTTGGTTATTACTTGGTGGAAATTGTTTGGAGCTGTTGTACCATGTGGTAAATGGGGTCATGGCACTATGAAGTGTTCAAAATAATAGTTGTTCATTTTCAAATACCAGTCTAGCACAAAGTGGCATCGTTCAGGATATTTACTATTGTCTCTAGTTTAAGATATTTGGGGTTTAAGATTTGTAATCAGCTGCAATACTCAAGTTTTAGGTTTTTCCAACACTATATAGGTCGTTACAAATTCTTGCAGATCATATATATTATATTTGAGAGTTTAGTTTTATGCAATCCATATACTTTAAAGTTGGAGATTATAATCACTGAATCTTTTTGCATCAGCCATATCAATTTAGTCAACAGCTGGTCACTCAATCCAAGTGTTTATTTTATGTGTTTTTGTTTGACGAAATGTCTATTTTCAAATTGTTGTTCAAATGTTCATTATAATATCTAGATTTAAATATTGAAGAGTTCTCATTGCTTTATCATTCAAATTGTAATCATTTGTGCAGTTCACCCCTTAGATTAGTTTGAATTTGTAAGTCTAGATGGCTATGCTTCCATGATATGGTTAATTATTTAAAATTTCTGCAGTGTATTCATTGTAGAACTGTTTAGCCTACCGCCAATAAATGTCTTAATCACCGTATGCTCTCACCTCACCACATTAGGATTTAGGTGATAAAAAAGTGTGAGGATATATTCATTCATGCAAATATTTGTAAAAATCCAAAAATATCAGTTCTGAGACATCACAGAAATTGCTTTTTTGGTGATTACTATTTTTTGTTGTGTCCGTTTTTGGTTGTTCTATTTTTGGGCAAAGGTTGAAGGGCCTATTTTTATACTTCTTTATTTTATTATTTCTTTAGAATAGTTTTTCTTTAAAGTCCCTTTCTTTTTTTTTTTATGTAACTTTTAGAAGTTCGCTTTTTAACATCACTTTGCAGGATATTCTGAAATTCCAAAAAGAATATATTCTTTGTAAACCTATAAATAAGCGCTTTGGACACAAGTGATGGGGAAGGATGATGTATTCTACACATATGCTTTTAATTCCATTGAACTTGCATTTGTAATTCCATTGATTGAATTAAAATGGGATTTTGCCATCAATCTTTGTATCTAGGTTATTTGTCTATCTAGGCCATGGTTTTGTATACCACTTAATTATTCAAATTTAATATTTGGAATCAAGTGTCTTCTATGTGTTGTTATATTGTGTGTATTGAAGTGTTGTTCTCTGTGTTTAGCTAGTAAGGTGTTGTGCTTATATTAGTTGTTTCATCCATAAAATTTATTAAATATTTCTTACAAGACATGGTTGTTATCAGCTTGGTGCTTGTATTCAAGGAAAAAAAATATATGCAAGCAGTCATTTCATTGATGTAAAACTCCCAAGAAGATATTGTATAACATTGATATTTATATATTTTGTCTATAGTTTGAAACTTTGATGTTTAGAGTTAGTTTAACAAAGTGTTTAGGTTTAGTTTAGATCTCAAGGAACTTCTCCTCATAATTTGAAGAAAGGTTGATCCTCACATACTATTCCAGTTTGTGTTGTCTTGCAAATAAATTAAAACACCAACAATATCGTAAGTATAAATTGCATGATGTTCTTAGATTGAGTTCATTGAAGTACTTGGATTGTTTATTGTTAGTGATTTTGTTCTATATTACTAGGTTGCATAGATATATTATGTTTATTAAAGCAAGAAAATTATTTGATGTCTATCAGATAACTGAAAATGTTTATCTACATTTTAAATCAAATGTTGAATTATTTGTAAGAATGTGACACGTTCATTGTCATCAATACAAAGATCATTATCAACATGCTGTATAAGTTTATGCCTTTTTCCTTTTTGAAATATATAGGAATCAGGTCTTTATTTTAGAGGGCAAAGAGTTTGGCATGCCATGATTTCTGATCTCCTAGCAAAAGGAATGGAACATGTGGAGCAGGTTCTCACTCATTCACTTAATCTCATAAACATGTATGCATCTTCTTTTGTTCTCTCTCACTTGAAACCAAACATATTTATATAGAATTAAACTCTTAACACACAAATTCCTTATTCTGAGCGGCGGGTTTTGAATTGAGCCGGATGGACTCAAAAGAAGCTATAGCTGCTGCATCAAATTTGAAGGGGCACATTAGCTAAACTCAAAAGTCACAATTTCTGCTGTTTTAAGCATTTATCATAAAATGTTATTTATCTCATTTATCTTAATGAATTTTTTTTTCCCATTTACTTTGGACACAACTAGCATTATTTTTCAAACAAGGTAGTCCAAAAGTTATTGCTTTTAATAATCTTGAAAACATATTTTGTTAGTGAAATAAAGAAGCTTTAGATCTAAATATGTGATATTGAAAATATCAATTCCATGAATAATCTGCACTGGTCAACTTCTTGCTATATACATATGCTAACTGAATTCCTTGTAGACAAAATATTTAAACTCAACAACATTAAAATTCTGGTTTGAACCATACAAGTTTTGTTTGTATTAAATTTTTACCTTACCATATAAATTTTGACTTTTTTTGTCCAAAAATAATTTCATATATATTGTATAAATGTTAAAGTATTTTGCATATGTTGTGCATATTGCATTGTTTTAACAAAATTATTCTTTTAATTCAAGTCTAGACACAAATTTTACTGAACTTGCTATAAATATTCAGTTGGAGGAAGCCCATTTCTGTTTTTTAATTGAAATATTGTTTCAAGTAGCATTAATTATGCTTGATCCATTTGCAATGTAGTTCAGTAACTTCATACCATTGTGTGCTTGGATATCCATTTTTCATTTTGAAATTCTGATAACTGATTATTATTGTATCATCCTAATCTTGAAGCCATGAACAAATGGCCCTTAGGGTGATGATTAAATGCATGCCATTAGACTACATAAAATATGAATGGAAAAGGTGTATTTTCATGTAGCTTGTTTCTTGTACTCAGCATTTAATCAACATATTTTTCTTTTCGATAATGATGTCCAATTCTATAATTTTGGCCTAAGACAAAGTTCTATTACGAATTATTATGTGTCGTACCCATATAAAACTTTGTATTGTGTCAAGTTTCAAGTTGAAGTGATTGCCCTTAGTAGTCTTAACTTTAATCGAAAAGATCTTTCAAAACTTATCTTGTTTGTTGTGTCTTGTCATCCTTTGTCCTTTTCTAACCTTTGTAGGATTGTTGCATAGTAGTTTTCATGGAGGGAAGAAGTTCTTATTCAGAATGAGATTAAGAGTGCACTTCGATATAGGCAAGTTAAAATCAGACAAGCATGCACTTCATAATGAGGAAATTAGTTGAAAGTTGTTGATTGAGGTGTGTGTGTTAGGTGAAGGCTGCACATGATAAAAGGAATTGAAAACTGAAATATTGCTTATAAAGATGTGCCCCATGGTGAAGATGTACACAAGACATTGAAAGCGGGAAATTCAAAATGATCAAGCCATAGACAAGATCACACACTTGACCTTTGATACATGCTTTATATGACATAAAAGTGATCAGTTTGTTTTCAAAATGAGATTCAATGGTTAAGTTTTTAGGGGATGCTTGAGTTGTCAATGTGCACCTATATGCATAAAATAGTATTTTGTTTTCAAAGATGCACAATAAAGAGAAATTTGTTTGCAAAGATGAATGCTAGTATCAAGGTATGCGCTTGGAGATGGACATACTCCTATACAAAGGAAATGTTTCAAGTCTTAGTTTTTTTTTTACTTCATTACAAAGTTGTGTGTTAAGAATTAGAGATGTGCCTATACAAGGTGTGGATTTGTGCACAGGCACATGAGGAAATGTAGAGGTGCCCCTTAGTTAGAGAAGCAAATTTGCACTTTCAAAGCAAGCTAGTGCATAGGTGTGCATGTGAAAATATGGATGCATCTATCTTAAGGAAATTAGTGCAATTCATGATCACATTCCAATGTGTAGGTGCACACTTGGATAGGAAGACATGCCTCAAAAAATGCAAATCAAGCATTCAATAAATTTCATTCACAAGTGTGTGTTTAAGACTAAGAGTGCACCTCATAAAGTGAAAAAAGGATTGGTTTGCAAAAACCCATTATTAGGGCAGGCCTATGTAAAGAGAGTATTTTTTTCAAAATTTGTCATCAATTCTCAGATGCACATTTGATTTGGGGGACACATCTCATAAAGGAGGAAAAATTATTTTGAAAAGTCAATGCATGATGTATAGGTGCATGCCTAGGGTGAGGGGTGCACCTCAATAAAGGTAAAATTTAAAACAAGTTCAAACCTATAGTTGGGTGGGTGCTTGAGGGCAAGAGTGCACCTCAACAAAAGAAAATTTTCTGCTCACATCAAAGTTTTAAAACCCCATTGTCAAGTACATATTTGGGCTGTACAATTCTAGGACAAATTGGCAATCATTGGTAGCACATTGGGAGCTGTTACATAAAGCCTTCAAAACAGACGAATATTGTTCTTAAGACCTGACCACCTCTTATTTCATTTTCTCATTGTTGGTTCACAGGAGTTTGAGAGCTGTTGTTGCAGATTTGTATGGCTAGGTATAGGCCGTACTACTTCTAAGATGAGGCATGATAGCGTAGTGAAATCGTCCTCCTTTTCTTGCTTATTCCTGCTTGGGTGATGGCGTATGGGGTTAATAAACTGAAATATTCCGAGCCAAATTTTTTTGTTTTTTCAATTTACCATTAACAACATTACAAAGCAGTGCACCCGTTAAGGTTAGATGAGAAAACCAAAACGTGCAAGAAAGCAACTCTAACCAGAATGGCACCGATGATGGTGAGCATTGGTCAGAGGATCTAAAATAAACTGCTTATGCTGGAAAAGGAACTCGACGCCAAGTATGTGCTACCCAATCCAAAGCGGAGTGAGGGGCGACCATATGACGGAGTGAAAACAAAACGATGCTTGAAAGAAAGATGCTGAGAAATGAAACTACTCAACACCCAGAATGTGCTTGCTAACCCGGGATGGGATAGTAGCGACCATAGGGCGGAGATAGATCTATTACAACAACTTTAATGAAAATAAGCGTTACAAATCAGAATATTAAGCAAGATTAAGAACTGCTGCCAGTACTACTGTCAGCTTACAATATGATAGAGAATTCGCCTGCCAAGAGCATAGAGTTAGAACAATTCAACGAGCATTTAGATATAGAATTCTCCTTGCTTAATGGAAATACCAAACTGATTTCTTCTCTCAAAAACCAGATTTAAAATTCTGATCAAATCAGATCTGCACCTTTAAATGCAAAACCAGCAACCCTAAAATCCACTAAAATGCTCACAACTCACTCAATACTTGTCAGAATGACATGAGACTTGATGCAAACGAATGCTAGGATGATGACAATGAAGACTAGACAAAGAAACAGCTGACAAATTGAAGTATTTTTTTTTCTAAACACTTGCCAGGCGGAACAGAATGGTACAGCCTCTAGAAATGTTCTACCAACAAGATAAAATCAGATTCTTCATTATAAATCACCAAAATTTGCACAAATGGGCGCCTAGGGCATAGAAATGGTTCTAGCCAATACCCAGAACGAATATATTTTTATTTTTTGACTTATGAGCAAATACAACATGCAGCTATACTAAATCAGCAACTCCCGAACTTCATTAACATGCTAGAAATTGAACTACAAATGCAAAACTTACTACAAAACACTCAACTAAGCAAACCTCTCCACTAGGTGCTGTCTCTCAAGCACGAAGTCGAGCCCAGACTAGGAGGCATTCATTCCTCGAAGCAATTCCGCAACCATTTCGGCAGCATAACATTAGCATAGACCAAAGATACCAAATGATGATCAAAGCCTTCCTTTTATAATTTTCTCGTTGACTTCTCAAAACCCTAAACTCTTCTTCAAGTCAAAACCCTAATTCCCTTCATGAAATGGCGTCCTTTTTCCTTCAAATTCAATATTGACCATTTTAATTAAATTCAATATTTTAATCAAATCATCACCTTGATAAATGCGCCCAAATTAACTTGCATTGACTTTGGAGAATTCATCAAATATTAAATATATCCTTAATGATGGCGCCACCCTTTGAGTCCACCTTTTAAAATGACATTAAGTCATTCGACTAGGCCAAGGTGATAAAATAACATTTAAATTATAATGTTATTTTTTAAGTGAAATGAGCTCAACTTCCCAAAACTGCATTTTGAAACCCGAAACTGAATACGCCACTTGAGTCAACTGAAGGGGAAGGTCAACTGCCTGAGACCATCCTATTTACTGCCAAAAATAGAATTTACTAAAAATAGTAAATTCCAGAAAATGCTCGGAATGCCGAGATGAACATACCCCTGCGAAGCTCTCTGAAAACCCAGAAAGAATCCGCCATTGAATCCATCATCCCTGAACAAGGACCTCCTCAAAAATAGGAAACCCTAATTTATCTTCCGACTAGCCTTCGGGTTTCCAGAAAAAGGCCAATGGTCACTGGAAAGGTCAGGTTCGAGAAGGGAACATTACAATCCGCCCTTCCCAAAATTGCTTGTCCTCAAGCAATACCTCCACAACTCCAAAAAATTTAAAACCAAACCATACGCAACAAGTATGATCCCTGGTTCCCAAACCCATCGCAGAAAGGACCCACCATGCCGATGCTGCTCCACTCTGATCACATCCGTGAAATCATCATGCCTATGCTGCAGTAACCTTCCTTGTAACCCCAAAGTGTTACCATCCATGATACTCATCCCGAAAGATCTTAAAGGAGGGGAATCAAAATCATGCAACATCTCATGTCCACGATGCCCCGAATTAACAGTATCAATCATACTACTGTCAATCACAATTCTAAGCAATAGGAAGGATAGTCTACTCAAATCAAACTTGAACTCTTCAGCATACCTCCACATGGTAACAAACGGAACCATGACTGCAAATGTGACATCTTCAAATCTTTTTGCAAAGAGGAAGGCAATCCTTTGCAAAAGCTCAACAAATTCAAACTCATGACTCCACATGAATTCCCTATGCCTCAACTGAATTATCATGGCACAACTATGAAGTCTGAAAAAGTTTTTCACAATTCCAACCCCAAGAGTCTCAAAATGTAGAATCAAAGCGTGGGGTAGCTCGCTGTCATGAACCAATAATGAAAATAAACCATCAGAGTTTGCATCACAAACCTCCAAAGTGGCTGAAAAACACGCTAAAGTCATCTCTATCAGAAAACTACCACTTCTTTGATCAGGAGTGAGGAACCAACTCTCATGAATGAAAGTAACTCCATAAGTAAGGTGGCTGGTCTGCCTCCAACCAGCAAGCTCGTGTCTAAAAATCTGCCCTTTCCTGAGCTGAAAGTCACTTCCAAGAACTACCGATCGTTGATCTCTCCAACCCATATTCAAAATTTCTCTCCAATCCATTTGTTGATGAACAAACAGGAACCATCAAGTAGCTGGAAAAGAAGGGAACAACATCAACAAATCTGGAAATTTGATCCTTATCCCTCCAAAAGTCTTTTCCATAAATAATAAATTTTAACAACCCAAGTTGAGAATCCCCAGCATGGATACCCAACTGAAAGTGATTTTCAACACACTGAAAAGAAATCTCTACACATTCCCAAGTGCTAGTGAGAACCAAGTGCCTTCTCACGAAACTGATGTCCCATGTAGTAAATCCTTGAAGCTTAACCATGAAAGCTTCCACATTAAGGGAGTATGAAACATAGAGTGGCTTCAAATTCAGCTCCCAAAACTGATCAATATGATTCCAAACATCATTCCACCCAAGGGATGGATTGTCAAGAGTGCACCCACCAAAGTCTAGTTCACCTTTTTCCCATTTCCCCTGAGTAGTAGGTCTGAAATCTTCACTCGTTGCTGCTGTAATGAAGTTACCAACAGCTACCAAGACTTGTCTCATCAACACCTTGATGTCATAGATGTTGAAATTTCCTTGCTTCGTCACCTCCCATGTAGAAACTCCATCCTCAAACCCACTTATGCATCCATTACTACTCAACATACGTGGGACATCCTCATGGAGTGATATCAAAGCATCCTTAGATTGGAGTTCATGTTTGACCTCATGCTTGGTCACTTCACTACTTGACTCATTTTTCAAAACAAAGAGAGGATTGTCATAAGTTGCTTCAGCACCCACTTCAAAGAAGGGATTGTCAAAGACCCGGAAGCCATTCCTTTCGTCTCGCTGCCCCAAATCTGTACATGCAACTTCTGATTTTCTTGAAATGCTTTCAAGATCAAACTCCTCTTGAAGACAATCAAGATCTCCAATCACTTGATTGATTTTTTCAGCTCTCTGTGCGTCCTCTTGCTCCTTGAAAAGTTTGAAATCTGCAAACTGGTCTTCAACCTCTGTTAGAGCCAGTTGAGTTTCTTTCAACATGTCCCTTGTTGATTCGAGCTCTAGAGTGAGCTCATCAATCGTACTCTCCTTTTCATGAAAAGCACAAATGGCCTTCTTTGCAACTTCAATGACATGATCCCGTTCTCCAATAGAGTGTATGTACTCGGACTTCAAGGTCTCCAAGGAATCTTTGATAAGTTGCAATTTAGGAAGAGTAACTTCATCGGTCACTCCTCTACGTCTCTCTTCAAGCTGAGCCTTCCAGTAAAGCTCTTCAACCAAGCTATGTGCGTAGTCAAACAGGGATAGAGCTTGCACTTCCCTGTCAACGAACACCTTGAATTGTCCTTCCCACTCATAAGAATGCGAAGATGGTGAATTGCTGGTTGGCTGCTTTTCAAAATCAGAACTTTGTTTTGTGACATCGCTGTCCTCAAAGCTGCTCCAACCTTCTTGTCTTTCATCCTCAACTAACGGAGAATGTTCAGTGTCATGGAGAGGGACATACTCCATAGTTTCTTCATCCTCAAGCTTGCAATCAGCTTCTTGCCTTGGTAGATCAGCCTTGTGATCTAAAACCACATTGAACCTTTCTTTTTCAAAAGCCGTAAGGTCTTCAAGCTCTTCATCCACCTCATTGCCATTTTGATCAAAGGCTATGGCAGCCCCTGACTCAAACGAACAATCATTGAATGCTGGTTTGAAAGTTTCGGAAGTAACAACATCCTCCTTGGTGGCTGCAATCAACTTGAAGGGATCACCATGGAGCTCTTCAAAGTAAGCTTCTTCATCAAAAACAACTTCTCCTTTGGCCTCCTCATAGCTTGCAAGGCAGACAATATTTTGGTCTTCATCAGGATCAAAGGGAAATTCATCCCACAAAGGTTCTTTGTTATACCTCGGTGCCAACACACCTGGATCCCAAATGCCAAGGGGTTGACTGAGATGATCAACAGGAAGAGGTTTTTGAAGCTTCACTGGAAGTATTGACTCAATGAATAAGTCAAATCCTAAGTCTCGTAAGCTGATATCTTCAAAAACATTTTCTTCCGATGGTTTGGTTTGCTGGTCAAACCCAAATCCAACAATGTCACCACCGAAATGAAGTGAAGATTCTTCGATGCTGCTTGTTTCAAAAACTTCACCTTCATTATCTTTTATGGAACTATCATGAGAAAGTATGTTTCTGATTTCCTCATGTGGAACTTCTCGAGGAGTTGAGACAGCAACAAGAGCAAAACTATCCCTCACTAAATCTTCAACAAGAGGAGGTACAAACACATCGAAATCATTGCCAACATCATCACTTTGGTAACGGTCATAAGCTGATTCAAAGACACCAATAGTATTTCCTTCAACTTGCTCTTCTTCACTTGCTATCACATGCAAGTCAAGGGGCGTATTATGAGGCTCTTCCACACACTCTTCAACTGTCACGTTTTCTCCTTCGAGCTCACGATCATTTTGATGTGATATGTGCACCTTGTTTGTGCCATCTTCAATGCTAGATGACTGATTTTTCTCTTCAACTTGCATATTTGTCGGCTGCAATCCACAAATAGGCACTTCATCTCCTTCCTTCTTTGATTCTTCGAACAAAGCTTGTTCTGCTTCCCTTTTTATCCTTTTCCTAATGTGGTCCACCATCTTCCACTTTTCGGGCTCCACTGACGCCACACACTTCAAATGGGAATCAAATGAAACATTGTACCTATAATCATCTGGCATGGTTTGATATTGCTCACGGAGTTTGACAGCCTCATCTTCACATTGTCTTTTAAACTGTCTGGCATATTCAATGAAGTCCCTTACGACATCACTAACCTTTCCTTCCTCCGATGCCATAGTTGAATCTGACTTCTCACGACCCATAGGCCTTAGAAAATGCAACATCTTTGAAACTTCTGAAAACTAATACTGAACTCAGCTCTGACCTCTGATGTAGAATCTGTTTTCTCTGTCAAGTGAACTCTGATGGGCACAGGATGGCAGGATCTTGGCTCTGATACCACTGAAATATTCCGAGCCAAATTTTTTCGTTTTTTCAATTTACCATTAACAACATTACAAAGCAGTGCACCCGTTAAGGTTAGATGAGAAAACCAAAACGTGCAAGAAAGCAACTCTAACCAGAATGGCACCGATGATGGTGAGCATTGGTCAGAGGATCTAAAATAAACTGCTTATGCTGGAAAAGGAACTCGACGCCAAGTATGTGCTACCCAATCCAAAGCGGAGTGAGGGGCGACCATATGACGGAGTGAAAACAAAACGATGCTTGAAAGAAAGATGCTGAGAAATGAAACTACTCAACACCCAGAATGTGCTTGCTAACCCGGGATGGGATAGTAGCGACCATAGGGCGGAGATAGATCTATTACAACAACTTTAATGAAAATAAGCGTTACAAATCAGAATATTAAGCAAGATTAAGAACTGCTGCCAGTACTACTGTCAGCTTACAATATGATAGAGAATTCGCCTGCCAAGAGCATAGAGTTAGAACAATTCAACGAGCATTTAGATATAGAATTCTCCTTGCTTAATGGAAATACCAAACTGATTTCTTCTCTCAAAAACCAGATTTAAAATTCTGATCAAATCAGATCTGCACCTTTAAATGCAAAACCAGCAACCCTAAAATCCACTAAAATGCTCACAACTCACTCAATACTTGTCAGAATGACATGAGACTTGATGCAAACGAATGCTAGGATGATGACAATGAAGACTAGACAAAGAAACAGCTGACAAATTGAAGTATTTTTTTTTCTAAACACTTGCCAGGCGGAACAGAATGGTACAGCCTCTAGAAATGTTCTACCAACAAGATAAAATCAGATTCTTCATTATAAATCACCAAAATTTGCACAAATGGGCGCCTAGGGCATAGAAATGGTTCTAGCCAATACCCAGAACGAATATATTTTTATTTTTTGACTTATGAGCAAATACAACATGCAGCTATACTAAATCAGCAACTCCAGAACTTCATTAACATGCTAGAAATTGAACTACAAATGCAAAACTTACTACAAAACACTCAACTAAGCAAACCTCTCCACTAGGTGCTGTCTCTCAAGCACGAAGTCGAGCCCAGACTAGGAGGCATTCATTCCTCGAAGCAATTCCGCAACCATTTCGGCAGCATAACATTAGCATAGACCAAAGATACCAAATGATGATCAAAGCCTTCCTTTTATAATTTTCTCGTTGACTTCTCAAAACCCTAAACTCTTCTTCAAGTCAAAACCCTAATTCCCTTCATGAAATGGCGTCCTTTTTCCTTCAAATTCAATATTGACCATTTTAATTAAATTCAATATTTTAATCAAATCATCACCCAAATTAACTTGCATTGACTTTGGAGAATTCATCAAATATTAAATATATCCTTAATGATGGCGCCACCCTTTGAGTCCACCTTTTAAAATGACATTAAGTCATTCGACTAGGCCAAGGTGATAAAATAACATTTAAATTATAATGTTATTTTTTAAGTGAAATGAGCTCAACTTCCCAAAACTGCATTTTGAAACCCGAAACTGAATACGCCACTTGAGTCAACTGAAGGGGAAGGTCAACTGCCTGAGACCATCCTATTTACTGCCAAAAATAGAATTTACTAAAAATAGTAAATTCCAGAAAATGCTCGGAATGCCGAGATGAACATACCCCTGCGAAGCTCTTTGAAAACCCAGAAAGAATCCGCCATTGAATCCATCATCCCTGAACAAGGACCTCCTCAAAAATAGGAAACCCTAATTTATCTTCCGACTAGCCTTCGGGTTTCCAGAAAAAGGCCAATGGTCACTGGAAAGGTCAGGTTCGAGAAGGGAACATTACAAAAACCTGGTTACATACCTTTGGAGGTGTATCTCATTACATTTGCATGATTTTGGGTGGTTTACTAAGCTGGTTAGAGTTTACCCAGCGTTGCAAATTCATATCAGACCTGAATGGATCCTTACCAACAAAGAACAAATGTTTTCAAACTTGCACCAACATATACTTCATTATTCACGTAAGATATATTGCTGTCGTTTCAAACTAGGTGGGCTTGTCTAAGATTTTGGCTCATTTTGGGGTGTTACAGCAGTTTTGTTTATCATCAACACTTTATATCAGCAGTACTTTCCTTTATTAGTATTTTACTTACAACCGATACATCTCCATTTGATATTGTTGCTTGTGAGATAATATTGTAAACATTGGATGGTAGTACCACCAGTGTATTTTTGGCATAAGCTCTTTGATTATTGTACTCACGCGACTGAACAAGTGGTAGCTTGTTTGGATTCCCTCTAAATAAGTGGATGGTTTCATTATTACTCACCCCATTGAACAAGTGGTATCATTGTGTTTGCTTCCCCACTAAATAAATGGAAGTATTGTTATTTTCATTGTACTAAACATTGCAGTAAATAAGCATGAAGTGTATTTCCTTTCCATTATTTCCTATGCACTCAACTGAATAAGTGGTATTGGCTGGCTTGCTGCCTAGTACTTTACTTATAGCTATTGCAATTTAATTTGATATGTAGATCCTTTCACCATATGCTTTCACCTTGCCCATCATGGGAATTGGGTGATCAAAAAGTGAAAAGGATGTTGCATTGTAATCTCATTTCAGTTGAAGTAAATTTCAAACAAACCATCTAGGTTGGCTATTACAATATTTGTGTACCTAAAATGCAAAAAATCACAATAAGTTTTTAACTTTAGATGGTTAAAATGGTTTTATTCCCCATTTGGTGAGTTTTAACATTTTTTGATGAGTTTTAGACCAAAAAATGTCACAAGTTTTTGAAAAAATCACTCAAAAGTTTTGATGAGTTACTCACTGCAAGTTTTGATTTGCAAGTACTCATAAGTTGTTAAAGTACTCTATGAAATTTGCATCTATGATAAAAAAATTCTTGATATTGCAGAAACCTCTATTTATATTCAAAATATTTAAATAATAATAAATCACAAATAATACTATAGACTACTTACAAGTCCAATAATTGAAGCCTTATCCTGAGATTGGTTGTACAATCACTCATAAAGAAGAGGTATGGCAAAAGCTTGAATTATGGTTTCAATGCTTGAATATGCTATGACCCCACAATGATTTGCTATGGCGGCCTGCAACAATAATTTCAAAATTTAAAGTCATGCCTCATTATTGACTAGTATGGAAGCCAATATTAATCATCTAAACATGTACAACAAACAAGGAAAATAAAGATATACAGAATATTATAAATTACAACCTCTAAAGATGCATGACAATTAAACAAGCAATCTTTCAATGAAATATAAGCTATGTTCCATAACGTTTTAGGGGATAGGGGGATAGTAAGGGACGCCTTTTAGGGATGATAGTTCGAGGGCCATTTTTTGGGGACAATGGGGGGATGACAATAAATGGATTTTTCAATATATATATATATATATATATATGTTGTACCCAAACCAAATTTTTTGCTTCATTAAGGCATTTTGATTAAAAGAGTCTATAGCTTGTTAAATGATGTCAAAATACTATTTTTGGGCTAGTCAAATATGGACTTTGGTCAGTGTCATGTGTAGTGTACCGACACTTTGCTGCAATGATTATTCTTGGTTTGTAGGTCTGATTTTGGTTTTGGTATTTTGCTTTTCGTGTTTTGCGTTTGATGCTAAGAATGCAGATGATACTATCAAATACATACAATAGGAACTTGAAATAAACTAGTCTTTTGAGTTAACTTGAATAATGACTCAGTTTAGTAGCCAAAGTACTAAGAGCATATGCATGAAGTAAAGCTTCTAATAACTAATCTTCTGAGATACATCGAATAAAATACTCAATTTCGAAGCCAAATATGATTTCTTCATTACATAATAGATCATATAAAATAGATGGCTTACATAGGATTCAAAGCTAGATACATCTTATGCAATAATTTAACTTACAGCCAAACATCACAGTGAATAGTGATTTGCTACAGTACCCGCCCTTAGTAAATTGCTCACACAAACTAAAATACAAATTTCTCCCACCGAAATCCAGATTGAAAGTCTTCCTAGGGTAAGGACGCCCGCTTTTGGTGAAATTGCAGCCACTAAAGATAGGCGTTTTTCTTCCTTTGAGCTGATGAAACCCTCAAAATAGTGCGGCTGGCTGTAGATGCTCAAATCAGCTCCAAAATCCTTCTAAAATGCGAACAACTCCCTCGTAGTTGAAAATGGAGTCACTAGCAGCAAAAACCCCCACTGGAAATAGCTCTAACAACTTGTAATCAGCAATATATGGCTCCCAATGAACTAGCCAATCTCAGATCTGCAACTTTAAGGTGGTATTTCACACCATCAAGAAGCACAAATTCGAACAACAAGCCCCCTCCAGGCTCACCCATTGCAAAAATCAGGAACCCTAGTTTCCCTCTCTCCCAAACTCCAACTCACAAGCTTCAATCAGCAAAAACATATCATAACCTGAGAGGGTCGAACTTTCTCTTTGCCTTTTATAATTTCTCATTGAAAACACTATTCATTAAAATGGCACTATTCACTTAAGTTATGTTCTTTTTTCACTTTATCAATGAATAGTAACTGAAAAATATAAAGTGACCCCTTTAAATAATAGACACATGGTCCCTAAGCCAGAGAAGGTGAAATAAAAGGTGGAGATCATAATTTTAAGCACAATTATCACGCCAAATGCACAAATACGCCCTGTCACCATACTCCAGATATCAATACTGCAAATTCACGACCAAGTGCCCGTTCAAGTGACCCTCTATCCAGAACCATTAGCCTACGAGGGTTGATGTTATAGGCTAATCCACCATATCTGATGCTCGTGAAAGAATGGGGACATTACATCATGTCAGTCGTCAGCAGCAGTTGAGCAGTACTTGGAGCTCAAAACCTAAAACTCAGACTCAGAACGAGGCATATCATGATGGAGAAGCATTTTCACGACAGGTTTATACCCTTGCATGGTTGTTTCAGTGGCCAAAAGGGTGATTTCAAAGATCAAATTGATGAAGATTTTCTCAAGCAGATGTAAATCTACGCCCCTGTAGCTCAGGGGCGCCCTTCTTTTTGAGGGCCTAGATCTTGTTATTTTTGCTCGCAGATGTAGTCAATCTCTGCAGAATTAATTTGGCTATCCGACGAGCTATCCGGCGAAGTCATCCAAGCTACAAAACTCAGGTTGCTAAGGTCATAAGTTGAGGGTACCTAAATTTGCATGTTACAGAAAATGGTCAGTTTTCAACTTTTGAATGCCTATAACCTAGGGGCGCACCTGAATAGGGCCCATTAGATGATGGTATTTGCAGATAAGGTCTGCCTGAGATTTGTGCTAATCTAGTCTAGCTTTGTAGTGCACCAGTCAGCCAGTTAATCCGACATTACGAGTGATCATGGTAGAGATTCTACCAGGCACGTAAATTAGAGGGTGGAGAAATGTGGTATTTTTTCCTGTACTTATGTAGGCCAGGGGTGCCCACCCTTTAGGTTTGTCAGATGGAGTTTTTAGCTTTCAAAGTCTTCACGAGACTTGTGAGGAATTACTCAAGCTGTTCAATGAGCCTGGCCGTCAGCCTCTGGGATTTGGCAAACGCTCGTACATGAGAGGTCTTTGTAGAATGCTGAAAAGTGAAGATGTCTGGAAAATGGCCAAGTATGGAGCGTATATTTTAAATAAAAAAAGCTATCGTCTCTTTGAGGTCTTAGAAGCAGTTTTCTTGCTTCGTCACCTCCAAAGACATCTCTTTTAAGTTGTTCTAGCTACGCAATGAGACAGATGGTGCACGAATCAGGTCACCCCAGCTCCCGATATCAGGGGTCAAAGTAGGGCATCTGGTTGAAAGTCACATTTTTGACAAAATGGTGTTTGAGCCTTCTCAGGCTAGGGGCGCCCTTACTTTTGGGGTCCCTAATGTAGTCTTCTGGTGCCTTAAGTACAGTCGTTGGATGTAGAATACTTCCAGTCACACAGTGAGCTCACCATCCAGTTAGTAGGGTTCACCATTCATCGTCAGCAGCCGTTTGAAGCGTCAGATGGCAGAATGGAGAAATGGCTGTCTGGTGTCTGAAAATCAATTTAATCAAGGGTGCCTAATTCTTTGAGGTGTTAAATGATGGATTTTGTAGTTCCAGCTCCCAGCAGACATTTCATCCTTGTTCTGCAGGCTTCATAGTGGATATCTCAGGGACAACCTCACTTAGTCACCCGAAAATTAGAGCTGAACATGGTCAATTGTAGTTTTGCAGTCAGCTATAAAGTAGGAAGTTAGTGAAAAATCTCATAACTTGTGCAAACGGACGCTTGGAGAGTTCATTTTTGACTTTTCGGAATCAGTATGCTGAGATTCTTCCTAATTTACCAAACTAATATTAAAATTCAACCTTTGCATGCCAGCACCAAAAGTGGCGATTTTCTTCATTAATTCATTAATGGTGCCATTTTTAATTTTAAATATTAAATTTGCATGTAAAAAGGAAAAATGAATATTTTATTATTATTTTGTAATCCGGGACTTCGAGTTAGTATTAGTTCAACTGGAGGGGGTCCAATTAGATAATTCTTTTCACAGTCAGGGTTTTAAATCTTGCAGTCATGCTTTTATGGTGCGATTTTGCTCTATTTGTGCAAGCATGGCGTCCATCATTTCATTCATCCAGCTTGAGCTGAGGTGAATTCTTTTAAGAATTGGGCGAATTTTCATCAACAATCAATGGCGAAGGCATCAAAAACATTCTTTTGCAAGTACATGTCCAGATTCATCAGCAGAATTCAAGGCAGTGGCGATTTTAATAGAAGAAAAACATCAAAACCTCATTCTTCTGTCTTAAATTCTTCTATTTCTCGTCTTAAATTCTTTCGCATGTTTGAAGAACTGGCGACTTTTGACAAAACAAATCATCTAGGTCGATTCAACATAGCTTCTTTAGTAAAACCCATGTGCTAGAATTTTTCAAGAAAATTTACTCCAGAGCATTAGTTCTCGAGGCTCTAGTTTTCTCAACTGAAAATTCCTTGCATGGTCGAGTAAAAGTCAAATTTTCGCAAATCTGACATTCTGGGTTGTCTTAGAATCTTTTCCTAGACAAAACCGATATCTCAGAATTTTTCATGAAAATTACCCTTCGATAGGATATTTTTAGCCTCAACAGGGCACTTTTAGCTTTCCGAAGAAAGTAGTCAGAACATAGCCGTGTTTACAATTGACAGGCGAGTTTTTCAGAGTGCAGTTCACGTCGACTGAATTCAAGATCAAATCGGTCTTAATTCATGATTTCATCAGAAAAGCTGATATCGATTTGTTTCAAGTGCATCCGGAGGATTGATGTCATAGTCACTCAAGTCCACATGGTTTCATGCCTTGTATAGTTGATTGTCTTCCAAGGCCGGTTTAGAGGGTTGATACCATCAGAATTCTACATGTGCAGCAAGTTAGTATGTATTTCTCACAACTAGAGTATGCGCGGTCAAACTTCACAGTTTCATAATGCAACACTTCTCTAATGAGAAAAACGTAAGAAGCGTCAAGCTGCAGAAGAAACAGTGGCCATCACTTCAGTTACAGAGCCCTAGAGTTACTAGTCAGTGAAATGCCAGTTTAAGTGTGTGGAGATTTCCAAGATTGTTTGAGTTGCTCGAGATAGTGGCCAGTGATTAGTCAGTTAGAACCTGCGGTTGTCTGCGAGGATAGAATCCGGAGCATGCAATTAGAACTCAACTTTCATCTTCAGTTCTCTTTGCGGGGTCCACACATGTCTATCTTTATCCTCAGGGATATTTTGTAGGACTTGGAGTTACATTTAGGGTAAGTTACGTTAACTGATGGTAGTGTTCCAGTTAACTTTTCTTTCAATAAGGACGTGCATGCTCTCACATTGTCTATTTTTAGATTAAATGTTTCAGTTAACTAATGGTAGCTTTCCAGTTAACTGTATAGTTTTCTTTATTAGGGTTTAGCAATAAATCTTGCATGCATTGCAAGACTGTGGTTGACTCAAGGTGATTTTAGGGTTCCCTACACCTTTTGATGTCTATAAATAAGAGATTTTGCTCATTTGTACATAACTTTTGCACGAGAGAGAAATATATGCTGCACCTACCTTACCTGTAATATTTCTCATTTTGTATCTGTTCATGAGTATTTACTGTTATGATGAATTTTTATGCCACTTAGGTTTCATGCAATTATGATGGTGAATGCTTGCCTTAGTTAGATATAGTGGCTAGTTTGATCGTAGATTGTATGTGTCTCGCCTATGCAATTTATTGTCCTAGTTGGCTATCCTTTATGTTTTATGTTCAATAAACTCGTTCAGATTGAGCTGATAGTTGCGCCACCTTGCCTTCAAGTTGAGAATTTGTACTTGGTTATCGTATGATGTGTGTGAATAATAAACCTATTCAGTTGAGCTCATAGTTGCGACACCTTTCCTTCAAGTTGAGAATTTGTACTTGGTTTATCGTGTGATGTGTGTGCATAATAATCCTATTTAGACAAGCAGATAGTCGCGCCACCTTTCCTTCACGTTGTGAGTCTGTACCCGGTTTATCATTTGATAATCATTCCCGCTCCGTTTCCTCATTCTTTGAATTCTTGAGGGGATTGGATAGTTTAAAGTTACTTAGTTTTGTGTGTTGTAATTAAGTCTTGCGAAACCAAAAAATACTTAGTTGCAATGTATAGAGTTTTTCTTAAACCTTGTGCCTCTTACAGTTGAGACAAAAAGACAGTATATAGTTTAGTTTACTTTTCAAGCATTTTTGTCCGCACAACAAGGGAGCTTCCCCTCCTAATTTGAAGAGCACTCATCACGTAGTCTGCATAGCTGTTCATACCAACTCGCACTTCGGAGGTGTTAGTTGTTACACCAACAATATATATATATATGAATTTTTAAAAATATATTATATAGAGAGAGAAAGAGAGAAATATCAAATATGTCAATAACTGATAGCAACAATATCAATATGTAAATAAATTATGACAACAGTAGTATAACAACAGTATAAAATATAAAGTATAAACAACAATAAGTTTAATCATGAGATTCATGACAATAGTATTAAATATTAAAGCATTTTGTTCAAATTTTAAAATTAAAGTTGAACAACTCAAAGTCTCAAACTTCAAAATACAACAATCTATGAGACTATGCCTCATTCGGGCTATCAATATCAAAAGAACTATTTGTGTTACTATCACTCTTTGCCTGAAGTGTATCATCCAAAGGAAGCCCAACCATTGTTGGTTGCACCTCTTCCTTGTCAATCTACCTAACATCTTTAGGATCAACATCCTAACATTTTGTTGGGGTTTATTGATACTCAATAGTCTGCCGATACTAAAGTTCCAAGGCACTATGAACTGCAACTAGTTTTTCTACTCATTTCGAGGTAAGCCTGTTCCTCTTCTATGATGCAGAAAATAGATGATAAAGGAAGCACTAGATCCAATCCACATTCAACATCAAACCTCAATTTTGTCTAAGAGCTACAAGATAATGCATGCATGAAATGAAACAAAGTCACCTTGAACATGGACTCTTGATATGGTTGTTGTCCGTCAGACTTTGATTGCATAACCTAGATATTGCCTTCATCTTGATCTTGATATGATATGGTGTGAATCTTGATATGATAAATGAATGAATGCTTGAGGTCTAGATAGAAAATGGTAGAGATGTGATAGATAAGAGTGCTAGAATGAAAATGGCAACATGTAGGTGAGATAATGAGATGTGTTCTCTAAATGGCTTATGTGAGGGATTTATTTATATGCTTTGCTTGAAAGAAATCAAGGGTGGAGGATTAATGAGAGAGAAAAGACATGGATCAAGGAGCTAAAATTAAATAAAGGAATTTAATTTTAGTAGCCGACATTGAGGAAATAAATTAAATATTTATTTAATTTAGGAGAGATGAGTGTTAGGTAATTAAATAATTGTGAAAATTATTTAATTATGAAAGGAAAATGGATTGAAAGGGAAAATAATTAAATTATTTAAATTATTTAATTATTTAGAGGAAAAATAGCTTAATTAAATAATAAAATTATTTAATTAATAAGAAATAGAAGACATATATGCAAGTGTGGATTATATGAAAATATATAGACAATTTTAGGTGTACATTTTTCCCCTCTTTGATATAATGTCACAAGCAAGTGGCATTGTATCAAAGAAAACGAAAGATGCCCTAGATGAGGAAAGAGAGCTATGGATGCCCCCTTGAGAGATTGGTCGAAAAAGATCAATATTGGGTCAAGCTCATGAAAGAAATGATATGTAAGATTCAGAAATATGAATGACCTAGGTGGATGCAAAGAAGAAAGGAATGCAACACAATGATTAGGTGCAAGAAAAGCATATAAATGGTTTATGAAATGGATTCTATATGGGAGGAAAGGATATGGAAGGTTGGCTATGGAAATAAATGGAATGGAAAGGCTATGAAGTGATCATTTGTTTCATCATAGAGCGGAATGAATCCCTCTTTATTATTGGTCATGCTTTTTGTAATCATCATTGGGCAAACTGACTCGATACACACACACAAGAAAGACTCATGCCCCACTCCTCACTCTCTTTCGTACACAACAAGGTGTAAAGATCCTCAAGCTTTCTCAGAATGTGACAAGAAAAGAAAATATATAAAAAGATAAGGATAATGATCAAGACAGGAGACGAGACTTAAGATAAAGCACAAGCTATCATGCATGCAAAATGATAAATTACTAAAGAATTGGCTCAAGATATATTAGATGTTAACTTGATTTAACAATAATCCTTTGCTCATGATGTTCATTAAATCCCAATGTTTTACAATGTTAAAGAGTTTATGCTTTGTTTAAATGCTTGCTCATAACAGTAATAATGCAATGATAAATAAAAAATGTAAATGATAAACAAGATCTTATTCCATAGTCAAGATGAAAACCAAAGGAGATATGGATGGATATGGATCAATGATATGGTATGGAGATCTAAGATATGGGTTAATGATAGGACATGTAAGGATACACCCTAGATGAAGGATGAAGATAGATGGATCAAGATATGGAATGCTATGGGTGGAGGGAATCAATGACAAGGAAACCCAAAATGTTTGGTCAAAGACAAAGGATAAATAGAGGACATATGGTGTTACATCCCCTTTGTCTTGAACATGATTATGGCAATGAAATTATGGTCATTATGTTAGTTGTGATTAACTGCTTTTCATGAGAATGTGAAACTGGGGAAATAATTTTTAAATTATATGTTGCAACTGCAAATGTGAATGATTTTCTTATATATTTGAAAATGAATGTGATGATGAGTTTGTATTTAATATATATATATATATATATATGTCGAGAATGGTCTAACCCAATTTCTTTGTCAAGTGGTTGCAAGATCGTCAACAATCAAGGGAAAAGGAAATATCATCAAGGAGAGGTCATAGTTAATAAAGGATCAAATTTATCATCAAGCTGTGAGTCGGTGTAAGACAGTTGTAGCAAAGTCATAACCTTGCTTATAAATCATTTAATTAAATTATAAGAAAAATAAGTCAATTAAGAAATCTTAACACATATTGTAATATAAAATGAAATTGAATAATTATTTAAAACAATGTTATATCTTTTCATAGTTGAGAGTTTGTGAGGAGGCAAGATCGGTTATGTTGTGGAGGTAACCTCCACCACCTTGTCCTCTCTTCTTGATTGGAACGTTCAAGAGAAGGCATGCAGACTCTTTTGATGGCGTATTGTTTTTGTCTTGGCATTATTCATTCAACACTCTCCTCTTTTCGCAGTTTGCTTCCTCATCCTTTTGGCATTGGCATTTGCATTCTTCATGATCGACATTCTTTGTCAGCTTGGGCAATTAACTTGTCTTGCTTCATTCTCGAATTTACCTCTATCACAACACAAAATCCTTCCATTCTACTTGCTTGGAATCTTCATCCAGTACCCACATTCGTTGGTTTTGTTCTTCATTTCCACTCATTTTCTCTCCTCCTTTCTTGTCGGCGTCCATATCTGGTGGCTATCTTGGTTTATCTTATTGTCGAGCTTAACGTGGGAGATCCTGGACATTATACTCGAGTCTTTAGTTTTTGGTGGTGTTCTCTTTAGCTTGAGTAAGTCGTCTCCAATTTTTCTCTGGTCAAAAGGACTTAAGTTGCATCATAGTTTTGTCCAGATCATTTGAAGAGAAGAACTTGGAGCTCCTTCGAGCTACAAACCTTCATATTTAGGCATGTAAAAGAGTCTTTATTTTGTTAAAATCTTGCATCAAAAGAATTCTCTAATCGTTCTGAAAACCATACGTATAGAAAGGAAATGTCATTGAACTTCCTCGTCTTTCTGAAGCTATATTGGAATCGTATATTTTTCTATCTTTTTAGCACTTGACTGATAGAAGACTCTTCTTATTAAGAACCTAAATAGTTTATGTCATGTCCCCAAATTGGAGGTATGGTGATTTAATTAAATTATTTAATTAAGTTGTCCAAATTATTGATAATTTATGAGGATAGCTTAATTGATGATTTAATTAAATCAAGAGATGTTATTAAATTAATTATTTATTAAGTTATTCCCATAAAATAAAATATCAAAAGGGATGACTTATTATTTAATTAATTTAATAATAAAAAGTGACTTAAGTGACTTAATAATAAAATAATAAAGTAATAAAGTCACTTAAGGAATATTTCTGGAATCTTCTAGAAGTCTCTTGGTGATGAGGTTGAAAAAGTATAAAAAGAGGCTTGGGCTATGCATTTGGACATCTTGAGTTGCAAACACTTTTCTACTACACTGCTGAAGCTGAATGCTTAGCTTATTGTTTTCCAGTCTTCGTTTGTGAAAGACCAAACCTAGCTGGTTAAGTGCCAATTTCGGTTGTGCAACACCAACCCTAGTTGGATAGTGGAGGAAGATACTTCAGTCTTTCTCATTGGACTTATTGCAATCATTGGAGGTCATTTTTGGAGAGATTTATGAGATATTTTGAGGTCTGTAATTTTGCTTCAATCTGCAGACCAGCCATGGAAGGATTAGCATTTTCATTCATTACTCTTCATTGAAGCTTCATCTCTTTGTGGGTATTGGAGGGATCACTTTCTCTTGCGAAGACAATCATTTCTATAACAATTTTGGAAGCCAATACTGCTGTATTTATTTTTCTAAAAAGTTGCCAGGCAAACCAAGGGCGACCTCTTGGCAAGGGGGCGATTTTAGTTTTGGAGGCACAATAAATTCCAATAAAATTTGTGTGGCATTGCTGGGCATAGAGAAGGGTTGACACACCTTCTTGAAGGAAAAATTCAGCTTCATCAAAGAGAAACGAGCTTATTTGTGGGTGCTGCTACAAAACCAGGTTCTTCATTTCTGAAATTATTTTGCATTTAGTGTCTCATTTACATTAGGGATCATTTGCTGGTATAATCAGCATCACGACAATGTAATTACAGTCATATTATGAACAATCAAATTGCATATGTAAGGCTGTCATGAGTATGGTAGTTGGCATTGATAGTTTCAGTCATATCTATATTGTAATATGTCTGATTGCACTTCATCTACAGCTTGTAATCACTTATATTTCATTGCAATATCATATTGGAGATATAAGGAGTTTGCTGGTCATTTATTTGACAAAATGTCTTTTACATGTAATTGCATTACTTTGTGTTAGTTTTCATGCCAAGTGTTTGTGAAAATTCCTCTTGGCTGTAGGTGTGCATTTGCATTTAGAAATTCATTTATATGCACTTGAAAACACATAAAGAGTTGCATCTTCATTTTAGATAATTGCATAGCCATCTTAGAAGATATTTACAAGCATTTATTCATCATTCCATCAAGACAAAAGAAAGCAAAGCAATCTGAAGCTTATTATCAGCAAGTTGGGTGTTGCAAGAAATCTATTGTTGAATGCATGGATGGGCTCTTGGTCCTGTCTTCTTACTTTTGCAAATTGACGATAAAGCTCTACAGGGGTGATTGGTATACCAAAATTTCCGATGAAGGCTTCCTTCATCTGCTCCCATGTTCTTATAGACCCCACTGGTAGGTGAATGAACCAAAAATGAGCCTCTTCTCCCAAAGAATATGGAAATAGGCGGCAAGCCACGTCTACGTACCCAATCTGCCTATAGCATAGGTGACCTTCAAACATCTTGATATGGTCCTCGGCCGTGTAGTTAACATCATTGGCAATGAACTTAGTACAAAAATTTTTAGGATTCTTTGGCATCTCATGGTAGTCTTGAAACTCTAGCGGAGATGGGTTGGTAACCAACCAAGTAGCACCGTTTGGAGCGGGTTGACCTCCTTGCTGACTTCCTAGTTGACCTCTTGGTTGAGCCATTGCTTGAACTGGCTGTTGCCGCTGGTACACATTAACTTGGGCTGCCTGTTGTACAATAGCTTGAACTTGTTTCGACCGAGCAAACCTCGAAGCACTAGGTGGAGTTTTAAATAAGCTTGAGATTTCTTCTCTGCTTTCTTCGCTTGACTGATCTTCTTCGTTTGATAAAAATTCTTCACTTGACTTAGCCTCCTTACTTGAATGAACTTCTTTCTTCTTCCTTGATGAACTGGGCATAGACCTCAAGGTTCTCTTCAACTTGTCTGGCGAAAATGAACTGATACGATCCAGGATGTAGCTGCTTCTTCTATTGGCTGCGTGCGGGATTGTTCAATCCTGAAAGAACACCATCTTGACTTATGATAATTTTCTCCAATAGAACTTTTCGTACTTCAAACCCTTTCCACTTCAACACAACTGTATGCTGTAGCTGTTAATCGCCCTCCTTCTAGCGCCAATTCTGTTGATCCGCTTGGAGGAGGGTAAAGGAGTCTCTAAGATTGCCTCCTTAGATAATAACATTTCATAGGATCTGGAGTTCAACTGCTCTGTTATTCTTGTTCAGCCCTCCTTCTAGCCTCAATTCTGTTGACGTGGTTTTTGCGACCGCACCAACACAGAATAAAGTTTCCCAACGGATACCCTATCCTCTCTTGAACAAAGTTTCCTGCATGCTAAGATTGCGAGATAGATCATACATTTAACTCCAAGGTTCCTTAAATGCGAATAGTCTCAGTTGGCTTGATGTGATTTTGCTGGTATTTCAAGGGGACTTACACAATTGTTCGACAATTTGACAGCAGACAGTAGACTAAGGGCTTTCATGCAATTTGGATGATTTGGCAAGTGAGCACAAGTTTCCTAATTCTAACCAGAAATGAACTGAATTTAAAAGAGTGTAGGGCCTAAGAAGTTTATGCTCTATCTAAGGACAGTACGTGGGATCAATCTCAACAAACTTCAACCAGGCTCTGCTTCGCCTCACTTTGGACAACTTACACAAAGTCTGTGCAATCTTCAAGGGAGTGACGAGAGGTTTTCAAATTATGACTCAACATGTAAGTACCATCAGAACGACGCATACAAACACATGAATCACAATTGAAATTAAGTTCGCAATATTTCCAAATGACCACACAAGGAAAACTTACCGTTAGCAAGCCGCTAGTGGTATGGATAAAAATGAAGTTGTCTTGATTGACACCACCAATCTAAAGCTAACATCTACTTTCATGAAAATGAAAACTACTCTACTTTACGCTACTTGAAGTTGAAGGGATGAAGAAACCTTGCTAGCTACTTATAACAAAGATGAATTCACCATTCAATGAAAGACCTTTTATTACAATAGTTTTTTGCAACAATCTCTTACAAAGGAAAACTTTCCTTCTTCAAACTACGCTATGCTAAGATATTACAACTAAAATGTCTTTGCTCTACTCTCTACTCTGATCTCTAAGCTCTGCTTCTACTACCGTACAAATGAGGGGGACTCCCCCTTTTATAGATGGCCAAGTCCAACAGACGGCTCAGATTACAATCGACTGGATGGCCTAGATTGTGCCACCTCAGCCCTAAACAAGATTCGCCCTAAAAACTGCCACAAAGGAGAGTGGGGTAATAAATGAGCAATTAATGGCCACCATCTTCCGGAAGATTCCCGTTTGTAGACGCGTTCACACTGTTCTCAATCTTCTTCTTTGTCACTTGAGTTATACTAAGTCTCAACACTTAGCCGTTTTTCGCAACTTTTCTTCCTTCGAGGTTGAAATGTCATCTTGGATTATTTTCGTCATCACTTAAGTCATCACCGCCTGGTCTCGACGTTCCTCCTGCAAAACAAGCAAGGAGAAGGGTATTAGAACACTTAATAATATAAATTCACTTTACTTACCAGAATTTTCATGTTTTGATCTCCAAGGGTTCATCGTTTTTCCTTAGCCAACTTTGCTTTCTTCATGATTTTCCACCATCTTGACTTCAACTATATCCCCTTTACTTTTCCAGCTGAGGCGTTCGCAATTTTGATCTCGTTCATCTCTAGCTCAGGAAAATTATCTTCACGAAGAACTTGAGCAAATTCACCTAGGCAGTTCTTTTCAAATTCATCGTCTGGAGTATTTTACCTTGAAAACACATTTTCTTCACTTTGCCTTAGAAAAAATTTCAAATTTCCCTTAGGAAATTCATCAACCCGGTGCCCATAAAAAATATTCACCCTGAAGGCCTCGACAAAGTGTAGGAGACTTTAAAATCCATTCCTCATCAACAATCTTCAATACCCAGAAGAAACTTTCTCTCAAAACGCATCAAATTCATGGGTATGCAATGAATGGGTTCATTTAATTCTTTGAATTTTTAACCTTAGAAAATAATTTTTTAGCAAATTTAATCCATTTCTTCATCTCCAGGCGCACTTCCTTGCTCTGACTTGAAATTTCTCGTTGACCCTGTGCAACTGGCATCATCTGACTTATTCCTGCCGATTTACCCATGCCTTAGCAAATTTCTTCATCCCTTAGCCAACTTAGGTGTATTTTCTTCTGGAAGTGGAATTTAAATACTCTATCACTTCATCACTAGCTTGGGCATATTTGAGCTTTTGTCCTACCACTTGCAAATATTTAGAAAATATTTCTTGACTTTTCATTTTGGGCGCATTTTCAGGGTCATACTTCCATTTTTTCATACTTAGAAACTTTTCTACCCATCCTTTTCAAGGGCGCAAATCATAGCTGAAGCTTTCAATTTTAATACCTTCACCAAATTTCTTGCTTCATCTTCAAGGTTAGGCGCAAATAAGAGGGGTTACCTTAAATGCCTTAGAAAAATTTAAGTTCTCTTCTTTTAAGCCCAAGGCACAAATGATGGGATCTTCTTTCAATTTAAGTTCCACACTTAAACTCTCTTCCAGCTCACCCCTCCAGTCAAAGGCGCATTTACCACCTTGTGCTTCCATTTCAAGTTCCAACATTTAGAAATTTTGCTAACCTTTTCATAGCCAGGCGCACATCATACCCTGAGCTTTCAATTTTTAATTTAGAACACTTAGAAAACTTTACCACCACTCCTCCACTTCAAGGGCGCATTTTGCTTGTCAAGCTTCCACTTTGAAACACTTAGAAAAACTTCACATGCCTCTCTTTCAAAGCTGGGAGCATTTCAGCCTTCTCATTTCAATTTGAACGCCCCTTTAATGTTCTCAATCTCCTCCTTCATGGTTGGGCGCATATAGGGGTCCTTACTCCCACTTTGTTGGACTTAGTCAACTTTCAAGCTCCATCATGCCTCTCCAGGCGCATATAGAAGGTGCTACTTCTAGTTTCCAACACTTAGCATTTTTAATCACCTCTACAGGCAAGTCCAGGTGCACACCAGAGGTCATGCTTCAAATTCAAAACATTCAGCAACTTTTAAGGTCCTCTCTTCAAGGCTAGGCGCATTTTGGACCCCTCACTTCCAATTCTCGAAACTAAGAACATTTTGAAGTCTCCTCCAAAGTTGGGCACATTTCACCCCTTCTACTCCAAGTTTCAACACTTAGTGAAATTTATCAACTCTTCTTTACCTTGGGCGCTAATAACCCCTTGTGCTTCAAGTTTCAAGTACTTAGAGAATTTTCCTATCATCTCCTTCCTCAAGGGCGCATTTTCACATGTCTACTTCCAATTTCAAGGACTTAGTCAAATTTCCATTACCTCCTCATTTAAGTTCTTGGGCGCATTTCCCATGGGCTACTTCCATTTTGTCAACACTTAGAAAATTTTCAAGTGTCCTTCTTAAGGCGCATTTAGAGGGGTCCACTTCTAGTTTCCATGCCTTAGAGATTTTTTATCTTCCAGCTAGTTCTAGGGCGCATTTTCATGTGTGGGCTTCAAGTTTGCAAGAGTTAGAAACTTTTTAGCAATCTTCAACTACAAGGGCGCATTTCACCATGCCTACTTCAAATTTCCCAGACTTAAAAGAATTTTATCCTCTCCACTTAGCTTGGGCGCACTTTGAGAGTCAAGCTCCAATTTTGCAATGCTTAGAAGATTTTCCACTAACTTCAAGTTCAAGGGCGCATTTTGGAGTGTGAGCATCAAGTTTTGAGGACTTAGACAAATTTCTCCATGGTACCTTTCTCAAGCTTGGGCGCATTTTTCCCTCAGAGCTTCAAATTTCAAGTGTTTAGAGAATTTCCACCAACCTTCAACCTTTAAAGGCGTTCTTCACTGGTTGGACTTGAAAATTTATCAATTTCAGTGAATTTTATGCCATTTGTCAAATTTGGAGTGACTCGTTCATGCTAACCCTAATTTGCCCTGACTTTCTATTTTTAGAAAGTTCTTCAAATTTCGAGCTTTGAATTGACTTTTGACCCTTGAAAGGCCTGATTTCGCCATGTTCCAACTTCGGGGTGTGATCGTGTTGTCGGGGCTTGATGCCTACCTGCACCTGCTATTTTTAGCAACTTACTAAAAATAGCAATTGCTTAGAAAGTCTTCAAATTTTGCGTGTTGATTGCCTGAAGTGTGGTGATCGTGGTTGGAGGCTGCATTTGTATGATTGTCGTGTTTTTCCCTTGAATTTAGGGAACCCTAATTCCTCTGTACCAGCCTGCTAAAAATAGTAAGTGTCTGATTTTCCATCCTCTGCAACTCCGTTTGATCTGAAATTCGCGCCATGAGATCTTTATCAACTACTTGACCTGTTCATACTGACGCTTCGCGCTGATCTGCTATTTTTGGCATGTTTCTGGAAGTGGTTTACTATTTATAGCAACTGCCTGTTTCTGAGACCTCCACAGCTTCAATTGACTTGAAATTCGAATGACGCACTCCTCACCACGTGACCTGCCTGTTGACACTGGCGCATGCAGCTGACTTTCTATTTTTAGCCTGTTTCTGGAATGACTTACTATAAATAGTAAGCACTCCGTTTGTCTTCAAATTTTACCAGCAGACTCCTTGAAAGATGCTGATCGCGGTGGTTTACATCGGTTTTCAAAAATTATGACATTTTACCCCTCTTTTTGGGTCCCGAAGCTGGAAACCCTAATTCATCTTGCATGCATATCAAACGATCTCCGTTTTTTCTCGTTTTAGTTGCATTGTGATCAGCTCATGATTCTAAAGTGCTGGGAGGCGGCTACCGGGATGCATCTACTAAAAATAGCAAGTTCCTGAAGGAGTGATTATCCCACTTTGCATGTCACATCACTACGAAGCTCTCGAAAAACCCACAAGGAATATGCAGACATGCAAACCCTAAAAATAGCCCCAGAAGACTGAATTCTGAAAGTCGTTATCTCATTTTGCATGTCACACCATCGCGAAGGTCTCAGAAAACCCAGAAGGAATCTCCAGACATGCGTTGAAAAATTCTGCATATAGGCCCTGAAATTGGCTCCAGAAGCTGAACTGCTAAAAATAGTAAGTCCTCTGTTTCAGCTCAAATTTCGCATGCGAGCAGCTTGGTGTGTTCTGAATGCATCATGATTGTCGGAATTTCAAAAATGTTGACGGAACACCTGTAATTGCACACTTACTAAAAATAGTAAGTACTCGGAATCTGACGAAATTTTAGTGAAAACCTGCTGCAAACACACTGACATCAATGTTAGTCTCAATTTTCAATTTATTCACCTTACTTGACCTCGGATTGGCTGAAAAGATGGAAACCTTAATTCTATAGACTTGGCCAAATTTCACGCTTAGGCTCACAGACGGGAATGTCCCCAGAAGGCAGACATCAGAAAAGAGACAGAGAGAGAGAGAGAGAGACAAAAAACCAAAGCCAAAAGACCAGAATGGAGCAAAAATTAGGGGTCCCCATCTAGAATGGGGCGATGTGTGAAAAGGTCACAACAGATATTCAGGTCACTAAATTGGTAAGGGGAAAAGGTTTATGCTAGCAACTGGCTAACGAAGACTTTTCAACAGCAGAGGATCAACGAGACTCAATTTTGGTTAATGTTGGGACAGCAGATGATGAAGCTACCAGCTGGTTGCAGGAAATGTCACATTTCTTGAGAACCGGGGAATGTCCACCTAATCTGAACATAACGAAGAGGAGGTACTACCAACTTCAGTCTATTCCCTTCGTCTTGATTGATGATGTGTTGTATAGGAAAGATTACAGTGGAGTATTTCTCAGGTGTGTTGATAATGATCAAGTGGATCAGATATTACATGAGTTCCATGACGGACCTTCTGGAGGTCACTATGCTGCAAGGACAATAGCCTATAAGATTTTATGAGCAGGCTATTGAAATATACCGAACCAATTTTTTCAATTTTTCAATTACAATCGTTAGGGTTAGCACTTAAACCAAACGTTGTGGAATTCAACTCTAACCAAGAATGTACACTAGGATCCCGAGTTGGGCAAGGTGTGAACATATGGTGAGAGGATTTCAATGCAATGCTGATAAAGGAACTCTAACCAAGAATGCGTTGGATGACGACGGCATATGGTCAGAGGGTCTTAATGCAATGCTGATACAAAGAACTCTAACCAAGAATGCGTCGGAGAACTACGAGCATATGGTCAGAGGATCTCTACCACTACAAACTGCAACTGAAAGTAACTCAACACCAAGTATGTGCTACCCAATTCCAGAATGGAAATGAGGCGACCATATGGCGGAGGTATAAGAAATACAAATGCAACTTCAGAATGTAAAGTAGGCGGCAAGCCAGCCTCTTCCACTTATCTAGTGGGAAATACAGTAAATGAAAGAGCAAAAGATAGAATGCTGACAGTACTACTGTTCAGCTTACAATATTTAGAGATTGCCTGCCAATAATCATAGAATAAAGAAAAACTAATGATGCTGCAATAAGTAAAGAGTCTTTCCAAAGATCTCAATGACTTCCCACCCAAACCCAACTCAAATGGCTGATATTATGCAAACTGATAAGACTGATCAACAACTTGAAAGACAAAACCAACAACATAGAACCCTACAAAAATGCTCATATCTCACTCACCTCTCAACCAAATGACCTCAAATCTGATGCAATGCACTCCTATGACAAGGGCGACCAAGCTACATACCAAAGACCACACTTAAACCCACGTATTTATTTAACATGTTTCCCAATGCACTTCAAAGAGGGGCGGCCTGGCAAGAAGGGAAATTTTCTTTTATAAAATCAAGTTCATAATAAAATCTGCAAATTGGCACAAAGGGGCGCCCAACATAGACAAAAAGAAATATGCAATACCCAAAACGAATATATTTTTATTTTCTGATTTATGAATGAAACTACAGATTCAGCCCTATTATCAACAACTCCAGAAAATGACATAAAATGCAATAAATTGAACTACAAGCAAAACTCAAGCTACAATGCAAACCTCACTACAAAATCCCTCAACAATAAGCAAACTTCTCTACTAGGTGATATCTCTCAAGCACGAAGTTGAGCCAAGGCTAGGAGGCATTCATTCCTTGAAGCAGTCCAGCAACCATTTCGGCAGCATAACATTACTCAAGATATCAGATACCCAAATGAAGACCCAAGACTTCCTTTTATAATTTTGTGAAGACCCCTCCAGAAGCTTCTAGAAACCCTAATTCTTTTCCCTCCAAAAAATGGCGTCACTTTTCTTCAAGGCTTCATTTTTGACTTTTTAATGAAATTCATCTCTTCAAGATAGGCGTCCAATCTTAAAGCTTCAATTTTGACCTTAATAAATATAAAATTACCTCAATGAGGCGCCACCCCTTAAAGACCACCTTTTTAACACAACATTAAGTTATGAGACTAGGCCAAGGGGGTATTATAACATTAAAGTATAACATTGTTTAAATGAAATGAACTTATCATTCCAAAAATGCATCCCAAGGCCAAAGTTGAACAAACCAACTGAGTCAACTGAAGAGGAAAGCCAACTGTGCCAAGAATGACAGGACCACTGCCAGAAATAGAATTTACTAAAAATAGTAAATTACTGAAGGTGCTCGGAATGCCAAGAAAACACACCACTACGAAGCACTCTGAAAACCCAAAAAGAATCCGCCATTCAATTATCAATTCACGAGCAATAGCAACCTCCAAAACACGAAACCCTAGTTTCACCTTTCGAGTAGCCTACGGGTCTCCGGAATAGGCCAACGGTCAACTGAAAAGATCATGCTCGAGAAGGGGACATTACAGCTATCATTGGCCTGACTTGTTCAAGGATGCACATACATATGTCAGGAAATGTTCCAAATGTGCCTTGTTTTCAGGCAAAGAAAAGCTTGCTGCTTTGCCATTGCAACTAATTCAGATAGAGCAGCCGTTTATGAAGTGGGGAATTGAGTTCATAGGGGCAATTAACCCACCCTCAAGTGCACGCCATCGGTGGATTATCACAACAACGGATTACTTTACACGATGGACAAAAGCTTTGCCTCTTAAGGAAGCTAATGAAACAGCAGTGTTGAATTTTTATGAAGACATGGTTTGCAGATTTGGAGTCTCAGATTCTATAATTTCTGACAACACCCTAGCATTTGTTGGTTTGAAGGTAGCTGATTGGGCATTGAGAAATGGCATTTACTTGAACACAAGCTCCAACTACTACCCTCAGGGCAACGGACTTGCAGAATCCACTAATAAAAATCTGATTAACATTATCAAAAGGACGCTTCAAAGCAATTAGAGGGATTGGCATGCCAAGCTAAAGACTGCTCTTTGGGCAGACAGAATTACCCCTAAGAAGGTGATTGGGAACTCGCCTTACATGTTGGTGTACGGTAAAGAAGCAAAATTACCTATCTCTACTGAGTTGCCTGCCTTGGACATTGCCAGTCAGCTGGTCCTGTTTGAACAGATTGACCCACTTGCCTTAAGATATACTCAGCTGATGGAGTTAGAAGAAACTAGAAACAAGGCTATGAAGAACATGGAACGTCAGCAAATCCTAACTAAGATAACATTTGATAAGAAAACTAGATCAAGAGATTTCATGGTGGGAGATCTTGTGCTGAAATGGGATGTTCTAAGAAGCAGGCCAAGCCATCACACCAAGTTTGACAACATGTGGACGGGTCCATTTATTATCAAAGACTGCAAAGAACACAATGCTTACCAATTGGCCACAACTGAAGGTGAAGTGCTTCCTATCCCAGTCAATGGGATACACCTCAAGCCTTGTTTTGAGGTTTGATAGGTTCCTCCATTATACATATTAGGTTAGGTTTTATGTTTTCAATAAGTGCTTCTGCACTTTAGTTTGATTGTTGTTTCATTCCCTAAGTGTTGTTCCAGCACAGTAAATAATTTCTTTTAGTTTCTCCTGTTTCGTCAGTTCTGGCAACCCGTTATGTTCTATGAATCTCAAGTGAGTTGCAGCCATGTGCAACTACTTTTGATTTTTTTCTGACTTTTCCTAATGACTCCATGCCCAATGGACAAGTTGGCTACTGGTTTCCATGTTTAGAAGGCAAACATCTAGCAAAGGTCGCTAGAAATGTTGCCCTATTTTCACCTGCGGCCTCAATCAGGCAGGACAAATTGTGTTTCAGGTGTTCATAAAGGCCAAATGGGGAATTTGCATCAAGGGGTAGATCATGCACCTGAGGATATTTCACAAGGAGGTCTGTTGGAAGGCATGCCTCGATCAGTTTTGGCGAAAAAACTCATAAGAGAAGAAAGTCAACAAGACCCTCCTATTGTCTTGCCGACTGGCAGTGCGTTCTACTTGGTTTAATACACCCGTCACCAGGACATTCGGGTCGCCATGAGTCTTCATGTGTCTCTCCGCTCGGAGGGAGGTTATGCCGATAGTTTTTCACAAGGGTGGCGTCGGGGGGAATGAGTTGCTTCGGGATGATGTCTCTCCGACTGCATGAGGTCTCGGTGAAAGGAGGCATCATCACTATAAAGTCTTGCCGACATGGGAGTCTCATCGAAAGAAATGATCGGCATTGAGGAAAGCGGAATGTGTTCGGCGTGAGGTCTTGCCGACCTGACAGGGTCTCGCCGAGTGGATATTTGGAATCGGTAAGACTTCTAGCCACGGGGTTGACTTCGACAAGATGTCTCGGCGAAAGCGGTGGTCTCTCCAAGAGGAAAGGAGCTTGGCGAGAGGTCTCGCCGACCAAGGGATGTCTCCCCGACAAGAAAGGAAGTGGTGAGCTCAGTGAAGGATTTGAGTTCGCCATGAGGTCTCACCGACCAAGCAATGTCTCCCTGAAATGAAGTGAGCTTTCGCCAAAACAAAGGGACCCTCGGTGAGATGTCCTGCCGACCTGGTAAGATCTCGCCGAAGCAGGATGCCTTCGGTGTATATGGGGGCTTTGCTGGAAGGTCTCACCGATGGGGTGAGGTCTCGCCGAAGTGAAGCGGCGTCGGCAAAGAAGTAGGAGCTCGGGGAGATGTTTCAGCGATTAACGGAGGTCTCGGCGAAACAGAGTTGCTTTCGGCATGATGTCTTGCCGACCCAATGGGGGCTAGCCGAATGAAGTGAGCTCGGGGAGAGAAAGGGAGCTCGCTATGAGGTCCTGTCGAGAGAATTGTGTTTCGCCGATAGGGAGCTGGCTGCGGTGGGACTCATCGCCGAGAGGAGTTCGATAAGAAGTCTTGCCAACCCGATAGGGTCTTGCTGAGATGAAATGGGTTTGCCGAGAAAGTGCCTTCGACATGAAGTATGGCCGAATGAGGAAGGTCTTGCCGACAACGGGGGTCTTCGGTATAATATTTTGAGTTCAGCGTGAGGTCTCCCCGACCCGATGGTGTCTCGCCGAAGAATGAAGGGCTCAATGAAAGCTCTTGCCGACAATGGAGAGTCTTGCCGATAGCGATCAACTTGCCATGGAAAAAGATATCGGTAGGACTCTTAGCGTTCGCTATGACCTCCTGCCAACTGAAGATCTCTTGCTGACCCGATGTGTCTCTGACGATAGTCTGGGCGATGATGAGGGCGAGATCGGTATGATTTTTGCATTCGATATAGGGTCTTGCCGACTATCACGTGTCCTGCCGATAGCTGCTACGAGGTGTACTCACGTCGGGGAGACACAATTAGTGCCTCACCGACATGCAATTCTGATGAAGCAACCTTTGATCGTCTGGAATCTACATGGCATGAGCTCAACCAATCTGAAGGAACTAAAGGCGAACCATCAGCCGTTTGACTGTTTGACTCCCCCTGTGAACGAGACCAACAGAGCATAAACGGCATGGACTTTTCTTGAGACCAAAGGCGATGGGGCAACTCGGAGATCAATGGTCTCGAGATCTAAATGAAAAGTTTGAAGCTGTTTGCAAGGGAAGTCAATCTACAAAAATATTTTGAGCAGGAAGAAGGCCGAATAAAAGAAGAAGCCGTCAGTCTCGGGGACAGCTGTGAGGTCTACTGGCAAAAGGCAGATGGATATTAGTGGTAAAGCTCCAGGGGCATTCAAGGCAGCTCTTCAAGGAAGTTCAAGAGTGGACACGGGGGCCAGAAGTAAATGCTGTGGTTGCAGAAGAATCTGAAGACTTCTCCTGAGCGATCTTTCACACCGACAGGGACACGAGGGATGCACATTGATGCATTAGCTTTATTTCCAAAAGATCCGAGGGTCGACCTTTCTGAGAAACTGATATTTTTTTTGTAAACCCAAGAAGAAAGGGGCCGATACTTTTTAGTTTTCGTATATATGGCATTTTTGCCTCTTTTGTAGGCAGTTCTTACTTTCATATTTTCTGCTTTGTGACTTCTGAGAGTCCTTAGAGGAGAATACTGAGTTTTGTAACTCATTTACAGACATTGTATGTACAGTTTCACCTTTGGAGATCAATAAAGAAAGCAACTTTTGCCTTCTCACTTATCTGTTTCATTGAGTGTGTTGAATGATTGATAAATTTACATGTGAGTTTCTCTTATTCCTTGTTAATTGTCTCATTAATAGCACTTTTAAGCAGAGGAGATGTGTATATTGCAGGTTATAGGTTATGTTAGTGATGCAAACAGTTTTAGTTGTAAGGAGAATTTATCATCCTTCTAGGATTGTATGTATCGTAGATTTCCTATAAAACATTTATGCAATATCATATTTGTATTGAGTTGTGCATATCAACTTTTACTAGTTGATTGAAAATTGAGTGTTAAGTAGCTGTTCATGTTTGAACAAATTTGGTGTATCACCATAGGAGTAGTTTCCACTTTATGTATTCCTTCTCCCTTTACCTCACAAAGATTAGTAGTTTAGGTCTTCCCATGTGTTAAGTAGTTGTTCTTTAGAGGTCTTCCCATGTTGCATTGGATTGTTGGATTTTATATTCAACAGGGTGCAAAATCCAAGTGATAACAACACCCATGATGAAAAGTTATGGAGGAAAAGTTTCAGACCTTGGAAATCAGAACATGGGGATTAGGTAAGTGAAGTGAATTTATATTATAAAGTGTTTTGATGCTCTTCTCTTTATTTGTTTTGTAGGATGAACGCCGAGACCAAAGCATGATGACTTGAGGTGATGGAGCAAGTACTCCGAAACAATATTACAACCTTGGAAGGGGATAAAGTTACATGTTTCAAGCTCCACCATGATGTCTCAGTTGCGCCCAAATCATGAAGGGAGATGTTGGAAGAAATGGATAAGTGTTGGAATTTCTCCCCAAAGACCCAATATGCACCCAACTTAGGGAGGCAGGTGACAAGGAAGAAATGATCGAGTCCAAGACTAGAAAATCCTTCAACATCAAGGATGAAGAAATAATGAAGGCCTAGGCATTAGAAATCATCCTCAAGCACTTCAAAGTTAATGAATGACAGCAAGATGGATTGAAGGACAAAGTAGAGGAATTCTTCTTTAGTGTGAAGCCCTTCTCCGGCAATGACCCACAAAATGATCTCCAATGTACTTCGCACAACCCGAGATGCAGTGACAGATAGGAGGAAAATCATCATCGAACAAGAGAAAGAGTAGCCGTCTTGGAAGTTTAGATTGAGAACGTGCCTGCCATATCAGTTCAAGAAGTGGAGAGTGAGATGATCAGATTGATCGAGTTTGCAGTCAAAGAGAAGGAGAATGGGAATGCCTTGTTGGATGATGACCTTCTAGAGGACGATGGTGGGCATTAATTGCTCATTATGACTTTGGGAGAGAGTGGGAATCTTTTGCTCATTTATTACCCCACTCCTCTTTGTGGCGGTTTTTAGGGAAGAATCTTGATTAGGGCTTATGTGGCTCAATTTGGGCCCTTCATTGTAATTGAATCTGAGCCGTTCGTTGGAATTGGCCAACTATAAAAGGGGAATCCCCCCTCATTTGTACATCATAGGATCATAGAATAGAGAGAATAGCATAGAATAGGAGATATAGAGCATAGATTGATAGGATAATATGGATTGAAGAGGAAGGAAAGTTTTCAAATTGAATGCTTTGTAAGAGATTGTTGTGAAAACTCCTATAATAAAAAGAGTTATCATTGCTTGTGGTTTCATCTTTTATTGTGGGTAGCTAGCAAGATTTCTTCGTCCTTCCAATTCACATAGAATCTTAAAGTAGGGCTTAAATAGAGTAAAGTAGATTTTAATCCATGCACGTAGATAGTTGTGGAATGTGGTGGTTGAATTAAGCAAGCTTCGTTAATCCATACCACTAGTGGGCTCATTGATGGTGAGTTCGCCTTGCATGGTTAACTGGAACAGTTTAGACTTAACTTCGATTATGATTTATATGTTGGTATGCGTCGTTGTGATGGTATCTTCATGTTAAGTTGTGATCTGAATACCTCTAGCTACTCCTTTGAAGATTGCACCGGTTTTGTGGAGGTTGTCCAAGGTGAGGCGAAGTAGAGCTTGGTTGGAGTTTGTGCAGTTTGATCTCCGTGTCCCGCGCCTAGGGTAGACCTTAGCATTTCTAATCCCTGCAGCCATTTAAATTCAGTACTTTTTGGTTAGTCTAGGAAACCTGTGCTTCATTGACACATCTTTTAAACTTTTTGAAAACCCCTTTCTCTTTAATCTCCGGTTGAATAATTACGTAAGTCCCCCTTGAGATACTAGCAAATCACATTGAGCCAACTGAGACTACGTCCACTGCATGAAGGAACCTTGGAGTTGAATGCATGATCTTTCTTGCAATCTTAGCATGCAGGATATTTTGATCAAGAGAGGATAGAGCGACCGTTGGTAACTTTATTCTGTTTTGGTGCGGTCATAAAACACTTGTCAACAATATGAATTTGGATTTTTTATTTGAATGCATGGATTCTTTTTCTTTCTTTGGAACCTACATTGTTTTGACTTTTGATTTTTTCTTAATTGGCTTTTGCATTTTCTTGGATATGTTTTTCTTTTGATTTTGGAGCATATTTTTCTTTGTTTTGGCATGTCTTATTAGTGGGACATGATGATCTTCATGTTTTTGTGGATTCTTGGATTTATGCATTTCTTGTTTGGTATCCCAATTGCTTGGAGAGGCCATAGAGGGATTATATGAAAATAGAGGATTTTGAAGTAGAAGGTGTTGGAAGGAATTCAAGGGTACGTGTCTTTGTTATTTTTGAAAGGGCATGTAAGGATATGCATTAGGAACATATGGGCCCAAAATGGATGAAAAGGTTGATGGATGAGTTCCTAGAATAGATGGTAAAAATGATGGAGGAGATGGACCTTGATCTAAAGGGAGGCCTTTTGGGTTTGAAAGAGCTACCAACATCTTGAGAAGGAGGTATGTAGCCAAGGCCATAAGGATTTATATGTGTTTTAATATTAGGGTGTTCAAGTAAAACTTGCTCATGAAAGCCCAACCCTTTGCCTTGATAATTCATCTTTTGAAGAATCTTCTTACCAATGGGATACTTGTCGCTTGTGAAGCAAGATGAAAGACCATCTTGAGGGGTGTTCGATGTGGAAGACATGTGGTATTCTAGAAGAAAACCAACTTTTATAAATGTGGATGAACCAAGCTTATATGTTTGTGGTCCATGAATGAGATCTTATGAAGGATTAGGATTATCATATGATGTAGGGGAAATCCTTATGCCTTGGGGGTCTTGAGAGGTAATGGATGGAAAGCTTTGTTCTTGTGATGGACTAGGATCATGCCATGGAGGTGGTATGATAGGATCATGATATGAGATGGATATGCTAGGATCATCAAATGGGTTGGATATGGTGGGATTATGAGATGGTATAGGATCATGCAATAGAGTTGATGGACTAGGGTTATGGCATGGAGTAGAGAGACTTGGATCATGAGATGGTATGGGGTCATGAGATGGAATGGGATCATAAGATGGAATGGGATCATGCGAAGGAATAGGATCATGAGATGGAATGAGATAATAAGAGGGATTACTCTAATCTTGACATAAAGGGGAATCTATGATGTCATGCTTTGGATCGACAAGGTCAAGTGAGTGACATGTTTGACTTTGTATAGGTGCTATGAATGTGGAAAAACATGAAATGGATGAGGTGGAAGTGGGTGGAACTAGAAGACTAAGACTAGCATTTTGTGAAATAGGATTTTGCATGGGTTCTTGTATTCCTTTGAAAGCCACTTTTGGTTGTCTTTTGATGGTGTTCTTTGGTGATCTTTTGATGGCCCTTTTTGACTTGATGATGGGCTGACTAGGATGTGAAGTTCATGAGATATGGTTATGGATGGGTGTTGGTTGAATATGGAAGACATTTTGGTTTCCCTTGTCAATGGAGGGAAAGGATGACATGGAGGATTGGATGGTGTTTAGGATCTCTTGGAATCTACTTATGGACACATGATCATAGACATTATGTGATTGTTAAAGTAGTTGGCAAGGAGAAATTCAACAAGATCTTGAAGTATGAGATGGAAGATGGAGGATGTGTTAAGCTCATCTTGATCCATGGTTTTAGGTAGGTTTATGGTTTTTCTTGTTTGATTAAGATTTAGATCTTGAATACACATTCACACACGCAAGACAAGATTTGATGTAAGATGTAATGCAAATGATTATGATAAGAAAAAACTTCCAAGTACAAGAACAACCTAGCAATTATTCAAGTGGGTAGATTGGCTAATGGTCTTAAACTAGGATGCATAAGGATCTAGGGATGTCCTCTATATACCTTGAAGGCACGTGAGGTTCAACTTCGTGAATTTGAAAGGAGAATAATTTCAAACAGCTGGGAGGAGATGGTAACCCACACTCCACCTTCACTTTCCAAAGGTATAAAGTTCTTTGGGGCTTAACCAAGATTGACAAGATTCACTTCCAAGAGGTGTCTTTCAATTCACCTCCCACTATTTATACTCCGCCGAAACGCTAGTGTTGAGGTTGCCCCTAGAGTGATCACTTCTCTTGTTTTGTGATTTAATAAGATAATGCCAGGAAAGCAAATGATGTTGAAATGCAATGGAGAATTAAACTAATTGCTGTAACAACCTCTTAAGATGTTTAATCAAACCAGATTTAAACCACTATGCAAATACAATGTCTTTAAATATTCAAAAATTAGACTTTTATTTCCTTGCAAATGTAATACAGACATACCCGGAAATTCTGAAATAAAGCTTCAGGTCTGAAAACTTATAATCAGCAAATCTGGAACTTAATTGCAGCATTCCTTTTGAGACCCACGTGGTTAAGAGACTAGGTGCTAACAGCAATAAATATATCACCAATGATTGATCTTCGAATGATAACAATTTGCTCTTAAACCGTTGCTAAATTTTGGAAATAATCACTAAAAATCTACACCAACATTGTAGCGTTTTACTGTAGCACAGGTACTGTAGCGTCACTGTAGCAGCGAGATTAAACTTCTGATCTGCTCTATATAATGCACAAATAGAACCCCACGTACCAAAAGATGAAGGCACAAACAACAATAAATTGTTCTCCAATGATAAACTTCAAAACCCATGTACATTCTTTTGATGAAATCCTCCAATAAAGCTCAAAGTTGACTCCTATGTGAAGCCAATCTGAAAGGCAATCCTTCAGAAGATCTTTCACAACCTCAGGTATGCAAAATCAATGAGAGGTTTCGTTCTCAATGATCAAATGATGCCTTCATTTACTTTTGATGGCCTTTATAGTCTTCTCCAAATGGGTCGAACTCTTTTAGAGGCTTCTAATGATTTAAATGATATAATTTATTAGCCATGATAACTTCATAATATTTTCCACAAGTGGGAGCCCAAGTCCTTGCCTTCCATAAATGCCTTTAATGACTTAAATGCATCCCTTTTTAATAACTTGACTTTATATTCATTAAATGACCTTTGAATAATAAAGTCAAATTAAGTCATTAAATGCTCTCACTTTATAATTTGACTTTATGATATTAAACCCCCTTTAATTATAAAGTCATCTGAAGTCAATATATAAATCCTTTTAATTAATTAATTAATTAAATGTCATAACTCCATTAATAATAATTATGTAACGATTCTGACTTCACCACTAGCACCCCTAATGCAAAATTTGTCCATTTGGATGCCTTACTAAAAATAGTAAGGGTTCCTCTCTACATCGCATTGACTTACTATAAATAGTAAGCCCCTCAAAAAAAAACCAGAAAGCTCTAAATAGCCTAGCCTTAGAATATACCAACAATCTGGAGAGGTAAGCGCTGCCATCTGCCACTTAAAGAGCTCCATAACACCCAGACTGGACCCTCTAATCCAGCATACTAGCCTACGAGGGTCAACTGATAGGCTAATCCTTCGAACTCTGATGCTCACAAAAAAGGGGACATTACAAAAATCCTCATTCTCAATGGAATTTTTGATCACCAAACTGAAACTAGAATCAACTATAAACGTTAGACACAACTACGATTCCTAAGTGGAATTGCCTCAAATGGACAAGAGGGTTTTCATCCTCCAAGGTGAAATGGAAATCAAGAGGGTTTTCATTCTCCAAATTCGTAGACCAAATATTTTTCATCTTCAAATATGGAGATGAATATAAATGCCCAAGTTTTGTAAAAGGGGTTTGATAACAATAAGAATGGATGTCCTTTTCTATGTGAAAATTTTCTCTTTATATTCTAATTTTTCTTTTTTCTTTTTCCTAATAATCCTTCTAAAGGTAGTCAAAAACACTTTTAATAAAACATTTCATTAAACCCACATTAATAAGATAATAATAATACCTAACTCATCATTATTAACAATGCTATAAAATAAAGTTACTAGGACAACTTATAATATTATTAAATTACTTCCCTAATTTTATTTCTTAGCCTATGAGAAATAAGAAATAGGCTATAAGTCTCTTAAATATTCTAATTTTGAAAAGGGGACATGACACAAACCCTCTATTAGGCATTGCATTAGTACACAAAAAAGGATGCAAAATTAGAGATATTGATTTCAGAGATTGGATTCATCCTTTAGACATAGATGGTTCAGTTAGATTTAGTGGTGGTATCTAGCGAATATAGAGGGAATTCTAGTGTGTTTGTTAAGTAGCTATTTTTAGTTATCCTTAATTTTAACTCCAAGTTCTTTATGAGGAGTCTATTATTGAATCTTTTATCATGCAAGAGGTGTGAGTTTTAGATTCTTCTAAAAGGTCTAATGTTAATTTATAGTAACCTTTACTAGGAGTCTAATTGTATTTCTTGAATTTAGATTTAGTAGTAAGAGATTATACTATGTAATAAAGCTTGCATTGCATGTAATAAAACTAGTCTTGGATTAGAAGTTGTAAAAACCTTCTAAATAATGCCATTTACAATTATATTTCTAGTAGGAATTTTCATACCTATTTGTTGTTAAATTTTCTGTTCATTGAGTTCTTTCCTTTTGAGATGACTTTCCTGTGAATTGTGTAAGATCTAATAATTATTGCAAGCCTTGTATTGCAGATTTTAGTAGAAGACATATTGTAGCTTTGTATGAAGTTCTTTTTCTTAGTACTTAACTCTTTGTGCTTGTGTTCATTTCAATCCAATTGAATTTTACTTATAATGTTTAATCTCTGAATTTGATTGGAAGTTGCAAGCATTTGGTAGTTGTGTTAGATCTTTTCTTTTGTGATAGTCATAAAATATAAAATCTCTCATCTAGTGTAGAAGTATTGACTTGCCTTGTGCCCTAGTTTGAAAACAAAAAGATAGGTTTTAAGTTTTTTTTGTATTGCATACATAATATACTATAGGTTCTAGGTTTTATAAATTGAAAGTGAGATAAATCATCGTTTTCTTCACTCTTTTGAAAACGGAGCTTCCCCTCATAATTTGAAGAACAATTTTACTATACATGCTATTCCATTTTGTGTCATATTAAAAGGTTTGAATTAAATTCTAAACATTACCATTATATTATGCATATAGTATGTGCCAATCAGCCATTTACGACCACTATCAGGATAGTGTCAATTGTTGTGACCAATATCTGCACTATGTATGCCCACTTTAGGCCTGCATTAGTTGATGGGTTCATGCTTTAATACTGAACACCTCCACCAGAAGGCTTTCTTTCTTGGACGAGCTTCAATTAGTTACTTCTGGCTCTAGCTCTTTCCTCTACAACCACTGAAGCAATGCTTGCTAACTATAGTTAAAGGGTGGGTGGCCCTAATTATAGAAGAATCAGAGGAATCAGTTGAACTATAGTAGTTCTGGCCAAAAGTAAGAAACTAAAAGTGTTCAGTTTAGATGAAAAGTTCTCTAATTAAGGCTGGCTTTTAATACTGCCAACAACTATAATATACTAGTTGCATGATCACAATCGCTTTTCCAATCCAATGCCCCTATCCTCTGTAGTGGGGAAAAAAAGCATACTAATAGAACCCTTATTCCTAGGCACCCCCTTTCAACAACCTAAGCTATATGGGCCAACCATTCAACCATATGCAGAATTCTTTCTCTCAATCATATGCCTCATACGGACAACAATATAATGTTTCATCTTCTTTCTAATAAAAATATGTTATTTTATGTATGTGTGTGTGCATGTGCATGCATGTGTTCATGCAGGTAGGTGGCATACGCATCTGCACACATGTGCATGCTTGTGGCGTTTCATTTCATGTACTTTTTATATCAATATATCCACCTTCTATTATATTCTAGTGTTTGTTAAAAATTATTATATCTGTACTGTAAACTGAATGCAAAGGTGTATTTGTGAAACTTAATTTATGTTGTGATAATTAGGATTTTGTCTAAAAATCATGTTTGATCATTTTGTTACTTTATGGATCCTCTATAGATTAAAAAATCTTCTTAGACTTCTTCTATTCCAGGCAAAATTTGAACTAATTATTCTCTGTTTCACCTGTCTTTTCTAGTAATAAGAAAAAGACCAAATGTCATCTTTCTTCCATTGCATTTGATTAGATAATGCCAAAGGATCAGTTTCTTTATACATTATTTTCCTTCACATGGCATCAACAATTGCATTGATTACAACAATTCTTGCTTGAAGGCTCTTCTATCTGGCTGTTCAGCTGGGGGTTTAGCAACATTCTTGCATTGTGATGATTTTCGGGAGCTCCTACCAAGGACTGCCACTGTGAAATGTCACAGTGATGCTGGATTTTTCCTTGATGCGTATGTTGTAATCCTCTTTTTTTTTTTTACAGAATTAAAAAGAAGCCTGCAATTATCAGATATTCTCAAGCATCAATTCATTCCCCAGGAAAAACTATAAAAAAATGATTATTTCAAACTTTTGGGGTTTCTAAATATCTAGTTTGAACATGGCTAGTGAAATATGACAGGAATTACCATGTTTTCACTAATTTAATCCTATCTTATGTTCTTACCTGCATGATGAACAGGAAAGATATATCTGGAATGTACTCTATAAGGTCATTCTACAATGACACTGTTAATTTACAGGTATTCATTGAACTGTTATTTGGTTCTTTATGCTTTCCTTTGTCCAAGATTTTGTCTTGAAAGAAAATTTAATGCACCTTATTGTCATACAACGATCTAATTCTAGGATATGGAGGGATATTTTGACATTGACATACACAGACAACTTCTTTTTTTATTTTGAGTACCAAGTTTAAAAGATATGACTGCAAAATCTGAATGATGAACCTGCAACAATCCCGGTAGCTACGACTGCATGCTTCTAACAGTCAACAATACCTGTTGTTTTGGAACTGTTTTCTACTAAGTAGTTTAGCTTCATATCCTTCACCTAATTTCAAGTCCTGATAAATCATTTCTACCATTAATATCTTAACCCTTCCTAGAAATTGTTTTGTAATCATTATTCTTCTAAAATGTTTGTCCAGAGCCTTTTTCCTCCTAGAATTTTGAAGTATCAAAGTCTGAATTTTTTTCCAACTCAATGCATCAAGATCACTCAGTATCATATTTTTTAATCAATAACTAAGGGATTGTATTAGGGACCCTCTCCTAAAAGACAAATTGCACTATGAATCCGGTGCTCCTATGGGCCACAACTTAGACATGTGATCTTAAGCACAAATTTACACAAAAGAAAACTTGTGAAACTACTTGACAAAGAGTTTGTTCTAAAATATAAGGTGGCTTATGTGTTGGTACCAGTTTTTATACCCCTAGGAAACTTTTCTTTCAATCATGTTTGCAGTCAAATATCAGTTCATTCTTGTCAGATCAGTGTCAACTATTACCTTCTCTATCAAACATTCAAATTCTTAGATGTTGGTATGTTTTGGTCCACTAATGATGTATGCAAGATATTCATCATGAAGGTTATCAAGCTCTGAATCCTAAAGGAGACTCTAACATAGGTAAAGGAAGGAAAGAGTGAAGTTAAGAAAAACCACGGTAGTAGATTCTAGGTAGTGGTAGAAAGGATTAAGGTTAAGACAAATCTACTCTAGCTTACTAAGAAAGAATCATATATGAGGGCCATCTTTCAAGTATAAAGTTGCTACTGTATGAGGTCCAAAATTCAAAGCAGTAGTTTCAATGTCTATTAGAAATCAAATTTTCTAGTTCTTAGAAAAAGTTGGTTTTTGGTCCTTTCCAAATTGAGAGAAGCTTGAAAATCAAACTTCCTATTTTGGGAAAATTTTTCTACCTTTTTGGAGAATGGCAATAGATGGAAGAGACAAGAGGGTGTTAGCGCAGATTGAAGCTTCATCATGTGAAAATGGAATTCAATTGGAATAAAGGCAATGAGAAAAGGAAATTTCATCAAAAATGGTTGACAAAGTGTTCAAAAAATTAGAGTGGAAGAAATTTAAAAGAAGTTTTAAAGTTTTGAGTTAATCATTTGAAATTCCTTCAAATTGGTGAAAAGTGGAGATTTCTCCACTACAAGCATAGCTTTGGACTTTTTCTGATGGCTTGCCATGTTAAATACTTCAACTTCTTGGTGCCTATCATCAAAACTTACACTTTTTGGCCTCTAAAGTCCAAAGTTCCACTTCTTGGTGAACAATGAGAAAAACCTCCATTTGGCATCAAGTTTCTAAAGGTCCACTTGGCATGAAGTGATCAAAATCTCAAGTTAGCATCAAGAGGAGGAATTTCCATCTAGCGTCAACATTAGGAAACTCCCACTTTTTGGGACCAAGGGAGAAAAGCTCCACCGAGAATCAAATTAAAATGTTTTAATTGTGGATTTTTCCTATTTAAGCATGAAGCTCCAGTTCATATTCATAAAAAATCAAGCTTCTTTTTTGGGCATAATACCAAGCTACCATGATCATTCTTTTTGCAGGATAAAGTTCAAGTTTCAGTGACATCCAAGACAAGAAAGCCAAGGTGGTAGTATTAAAGCTTCTTCCTCATTTTATCTCATCAATCTACAACACTTTGCCATCACTTTCCAAGCACAAATTTGACTGATGGCAGATAAACCAGCAATATTGGGTGCCATTCATTTAAGAAAATATGTATGCCAGGGTTTTGAGCTGATTCTTCAACATTTTTCTCATTTTGCAGCCATGTTCCTTCAATTTCTAGATGTAGAATTGGTTGATTGCAGGTTTTAAAGCAAGTGTTAGTGCTATTTAGTCAAGTGAAAGGGTCTGCAACAGTAATTAAACTCCATTCCTTATCAAATTTCTCAGAAAAATAATGCAACAGAGTTTTGAAGTTAATTCCACATCAGCTTTCACAGTTTTCAGCAATTTCCCTCATCTTTCCAAGCATCTTTTTGACTGTAATAGTGATAGCACACTTTCCAAATCATATTTTTCTCATTGCTACAGTGGTTGTACTTACAAATTATTCTTTTCTAGGCTGTTGTAGTGACATACACATACCAAACCATTAATTTTCAAACTATCACAGGTATTGTGCTGCAAATTATCATATTTTCAGACTATACCAACAACTACATCCCTTAAAGCCATTAATTTTTGAACTATAACAAGGAATAAGACAATTCAATAATGGATCAGCAATTTTTAATGTCCCAATCCCTGGTGAGAAAATTTTGTATATGTTCTTATTCTTATGTAGTTTTCTGATTTTAGATGTAAAAACCACAATAAATGATTGAAATGTACAATTTTCAGACTTGCAATAATTGTATGTGATTGGAAATGATGAATGTATAACTGTAGGAGTCCTATATGGTGAATATTAGGCAAGTTTGGTTGTTGGGTCTAACTATAGAAGTGTTGTAGCAGCAACAATGGTGAGGCGAATAACATAGGAAGGTCGCATGGCAGATAGGAATAGTTAATTAGAGGTTGTGCAGCAATCCCAGTGAAATGTGCTACCCTATGTGATGAGCCCTGCTGGCTCTCAGTTCATAACCCTCTTTTCTTAAATCTTTAAAGTGTTTTTTAGAGAAATCTTAGTAGAAAGAAGAGAAGGGGCGCAGCATATTTTGCTCACAAAAGAGAAATTTAAACTTATTTCTTCAAATTGAAAGTACAAATTGTATTATCAAACACCAACAGATAGATTAAGAACGATAAACATACCAATCAGGCTCCAGATTATTTAAATAAGAAAATGGCCAGATCTACAGCCGGAAATGGTGAAAATCAGCATGAAGGCACGCCAAGGCTCCAGAAGTGGTTTCTCCTGCTGAGAAATAGGTCACAATGCTCTGCAATAGCTAGGCGCCCATGATAGAACCCAAAACCAACAAGAAAGGAAGGCGTTTTTCTCATTTACTTCATACGCCTTTTCAAGGCACAATTTCCAAGGCAAGCCGTACGGCTATGGAAATTCATGCAAGTAACCTCTGTGAACTCTCTGTCTCTGCTGAATGAAGCGCCATCAAGAAACCCTCATTTATTGTAAAGAACAAACAACTGCATGAATAAAATCTCTGTCTGCAACTGTAGAACTTCTGTGTGAAGCTCTCAACCTGTACTGATTCAGCTGATCTTTCACAGCCTCAAGAGTACTCAACACTGAAGAGTTTCCCGTTCTCCAATGGACAAAATGATCAAACCCTGGTCACAGGATATTGCTCAGAGGAAAAATGCACAAGGCAAATCGAAATAATCAAAAGGTGAGTTTCTATTGCCAAAAATGCCTCTTAAAGCAAAAGCACGCATTTCCATAATGCTACGCCCTTTTTAGGTTTTCAAAATATTATAATATTTTAATATATTCCTTTTCAATAGTTGGGCGCACTTTTATAATATTTAAAGTCATTAAAATATTATAATCCTCCTTTTTAAGATTTAAGTGATATAAAAAATATGAATAAAGTCAATGTGACTTTATTAAAAGGCGTTTTAAGTTAATAAATTAACTTAATCACTTAAATCCCCATAAAATGCTCAAATCTCAAGATAATCTCGTGCCGTCAGAAGCGATGAACTCCTGGAATGCCAACGCTCACTGTGATCTAAACACTGTCCACTGAAAACACGAACAAACAAACTCTCCAAAATGCACCACTGACCCTCTATCCAAACTGGCTAGCCCACAAGGGTCCAATAAAAAGCTAACCATCGCAAAACAAGATCATGCTGAAACAGGGGACATTACAGTCCGCCCTCCCTAAAATTGCTTGTCCGCAAGCAATCTCAACAACAAAGGATTAACCACTCCACCAGGATCCCAAGGATAGTGCTGTGAAATGTCCCTACTGTCATCAACTGTCTTTTGTAACTCCCAAATCTGATCAACTGGATCATCATGCTGTACCCTGTCAATCTCAACACCATCTGTCACAGGAGAGAAGAACATAAGAAAGCAAGTCAAACCGCTGACAACACTTGCTCCCTAAAACCGCACGAGATATGCTATCATCCAACATATCTAACACGTGCATACCAGAATTGTGCATCTGGAACAGGTCATGTACATGATGACTGAAAGTGAAACTGTGTAGACTCCTAACCAGGTACACACTGGAAATCTCCTCAACGAGCTCTGTCTGAAATATCGATGCACTGACGGAGTCTCCAATACTATGATCAACGCTCTTGCCTAAATCAGGATCAAGAGTAGAATCAACATCCAACTCAAAGAGCGGATTATCACAAGAAGATGTAGTATTTGTCTCATAAAGAGGATTTTGTACTAACTGAGCCTCATAACTGTACTGATCCCAATCAAACCCCTCTGATCCCATGGGACTAGAATCAAAATGATAATCCTCCTGAAACATCTCATGCTCCTCTAGAATCTTCGGTTCTATCTTCTCACCTTTTTCGTTGACGAGAATGATAGATCGCATACTCCCATCCTGAAAACCAGCTTGCTGGTCCGTTAAATCAGCAATGTCATCACCCTCATAAAACCACTCCATTTGTCTATTTGAACCCTTAGGCTTAAGAGGACAATTGTGGTTTTGGTCATAAGGAGCTTTGCAATAGAAACATAGCTTCCTCCTACGCAAATCATTTATTGTCTCTCGGTCCAAAGGAGCTGCAAACTTCCTCTTTTCATCAACTTTTTCTGATTCCTTTAGGTTCTGATTTGCCATCACTATAGGATGAAGATGCTTCTGCATTTGAAGTGAACTTACCACGTGAAGCTGTAAGTTCCATGCTACGAGCCTTTCTCATAGCTTCGTGCAAGGTAGGTGGATCGAATGCCTTGATCCAACCTTTCATTGGCTCATGGAGACCCTCTACAAAAAGAATGACAAGTCTCCTCTCTGAGATTCCGGTAACCATAACCGAGAGCTTCTGGAACTCACCAATATAAGACTCCAAGCTTCCCAACTGCTTCAACTGAGCAAGGTCTCTGAAGAATAGCTCAGGATCACGTCTATCAAACCTCTCTACCAGTCTATCAGTAAACTCCTGGTACGAGGTAATCCTGTCATGGTGTAGTGTAGCCATGCCATGAATCCACCAGTCATGTGCTACGCCATCAAGATGAAGTGCTGCAAAACGAATGGCATCCTCCTCAGGCATAGGGCGTAGTGTCAGGAATGTATCAAGTTTACTAACCCAGGCACGTGCTGTAACTCTGCCACTGCCATCATAGTGAACTAAGGTTAGTTTGCTGGTTGCCTGTCTGAGATCATTCTGTTTGTGTCTAGGCCGCCTGTCATTCCTGTTCCTGGTGTGCTCTCTCTTCTGGCTTATGAATCCTGTCAAAGTTAAGGTGCTCCTTAACCCTTGGTGGCAAATTATCCCACTCATCATGCATCGCCATAATATTATCTGCAAAATTTATTTCACCACCTTGTTCAGCTTCATCCACTTCCTCAGCATCATCTCTGGTGAACGTGGGAAATGTAGCTCTCTCATAGGTGCGTACTGGATCTATAATCCTCTGTGGCTGTCTATGGATACTGCCATCTCTATCTGAATCCAAACTACGAGCTCTGTTTAATGACAAATTCTGAACATTCGTGCTGAGTTGTTGAAGAATAGTTGCAACCTGCTCTTGCCCTGCAACCATGCCTCTAAGCACGTCTTTGGCTTCTCTGTCCTCATCCTCCCAGTTATTTCTGTGAGAACTTTCTCCAGCCCTGTTCGCCATATTGTCCCAATCTAATTCCTCCTCCTGATCTGCAAACGGAAATGGTGGAAATGGATTCTGGTCGCCTCTTTGATTTCTAGGACCACCTCTGAAATAGGACTTACCAAAACCCTCTCTGTTTGACTTCATAAATTCTCAAACCCCACAAGCTGGCAGGATGTGAGCTCTGATACCACTGTGATGAGCCCTGCTGGCTCTCAGTTCATAACCCTCTTTTCTTAAATCTTTAAAGTGTTTTTTAGAGTTTTTTAGAGAAATCTTAGTAGAAAGAAGAGAAGGGGCGCAGCATATTTTGCTCACAAAAGAGAAATTTAAACTTATTTCTTCAAATTGAAAGTACAAATTGTATTATCAAACACCAACAGATAGATTAAGAACGATAAACATACCAATCAGGCTCCAGATTATTTAAATAAGAAAATGGCCAGATCTACAGCCGGAAATGGTGAAAATCAGCATGAAGGCACGCCAAGGCTCCAGAAGTGGTTTCTCCTGCTGAGAAATAGGTCACAATGCTCTGCAATAGCTAGGCGCCCATGATAGAACCCAAAACCAACAAGAAAGGAAGGCGTTTTTCTCATTTACTTCATACGCCTTTTCAAGGCACAATTTCCAAGGCAAGCCGTACGGCTATGGAAATTCATGCAAGTAACCTCTGTGAACTCTCTGTCTCTGCTGAATGAAGCGCCATCAAGAAACCCTCATTTATTGTAAAGAACAAACAACTGCATGAATAAAATCTCTGTCTGCAACTGTAGAACTTCTGTGTGAAGCTCTCAACCTGTACTGATTCAGCTGATCTTTCACAGCCTCAAGAGTACTCAACACTGAAGAGTTTCCCGTTCTCCAATGGACAAAATGATCAAACCCTGGTCACAGGATATTGCTCAGAGGAAAAATGCACAAGGCAAATCGAAATAATCAAAAGGTGAGTTTCTATTGCCAAAAATGCCTCTTAAAGCAAAAGCACGCATTTCCATAATGCTACGCCCTTTTTAGGTTTTCAAAATATTATAATATTTTAATATATTCCTTTTCAATAGTTGGGCGCACTTTTATAATATTTAAAGTCATTAAAATATTATAATCCTCCTTTTTAAGATTTAAGTGATATAAAAAATATGAATAAAGTCAATGTGACTTTATTAAAAGGCGTTTTAAGTTAATAAATTAACTTAATCACTTAAATCCCCATAAAATGCTCAAATCTCAAGATAATCTCGTGCCGTCAGAAGCGATGAACTCCTGGAATGCCAACGCTCACTGTGATCTAAACACTGTCCACTGAAAACACGAACAAACAAACTCTCCAAAATGCACCACTGACCCTCTATCCAAACTGGCTAGCCCACAAGGGTCCAATAAAAAGCTAACCATCGCAAAACAAGATCATGCTGAAACAGGGGACATTACACCCTAGTTTGGACAAAAAAATCGCTTCAATGCATTAGATAAATGTGGATATTACAATTCATATGCTTCCGATTGGTATTAAGTTTTAAACAGCACAAAATATACACACAGTAACCAAACTGTTTAACAGGTTATTTCACAGGACAATAGATATTTTTTTTAGATATTACAAATCGAACAGTAATTGTAGCTTTTTGAGTAGCAAGGAGTTCTGACCTTATAAATAGCCCATAATTTTCTGAACTCCAATGAACCAATGGAATAGTAACTCGGTTAACACTAAGTCTTGCTCCAAATGGAATGTAGACGACCCAAAGATTTGACAGAAAATTACTGTCGATTGTAGCTTTCTAGAATTTTCATAAGTCAATCATGAAAACTATGAGATAACCACTGGCAATTCTGATCTCCAAAAATCTTCTCTTTTTCACCTAGAAAATCCGTGCTCTTACCAGGCCCGTAAGAAAATGGACGGCAACAACATAAACTTCAGCTGACGCTGAGAATTGTCTATACATACATATATGCAAAACGCCTTCTTTAAAACTAAATGATTGAGTTGTCAATACATACAACGATGATTTCTTCCAGTTTTGCTCATTTTTGCTTTGCCAGGTATTAAATCACGTTTCAGCAAATAACGGATTTCACCGTGATAGGGAACATTCTCTGCACTCTATACCAATCTCCCAATTAAAACAACATTCTAATTAGAACGTCTGTAAACAGTTGATAAATGACCAATTTAACTCAACCCGCCAAACAATATAACAATTCACAAACCTATGAAGATTCAGTTTCCTAATCCCGTCTTCTTTGTTTAAATATCAAGCTTTACGTGAATATGTTAGAACATGAATTTTAAGCTTCTTGAGTTTGGCTCAATCAAGTAAAAATCTGTAAAAACAATTTTAATTAAAAACACCATTGCCCAGGGTACGTCTCTCAGCACTGGAGGCAATATCCTTTATAGAGGTCTTCATCTCCATAAAGTCCCGAAAGTTTTCTGCAATTCCTTCTACATCCAAAAATTCCCGCATAATGTCCATTGAGCCAGAATTCCCACTTTTCACCATCAGATTATAACTGACGTTTCAATCTTGAAATGTTTTCTTGAAGAGTTTTATTAAATCTTTATTGAAAGACCTTTACGCACCTAAGGGTCTTTGTTTTAAAACTTAAACCATTAACATCCTTGTCCAGTAGGCAATAAATAAATTAATGCTTTATTAAATCACAAACTAGAGGGCCAGGCATTAATTTACTTTTCTAAATCAAAATGTGCTAAAGGGGGGTTCATTACAGTCCTCCCTCCCTAGAATTGTTTGTCCCCAAGCAATTTCAAACCAGGGTGTTGCAAAATTTTATCATTCTCCCATGTCATTCAGGGACATGACATCCCATGTATCATCTTCAACTGGGAGATTCTTCCATTTTACAAGGTATTCTTTGATGACCCATTTCCTGAGAGTGCGCTCCCTGACGTCGATTATAGCCTTAGGTATGAGTATAAGTTTCCCTGCTTCATCCAAAAGAGGCAACTCAACAGAGGGAACTATGTTGTGTTCCATGTCCCAACGCCTTCTTGAGGCGAGAAACATGGAAAACATTATGAACTTTGTTGTTCGCTGGTAACTCCAGCTCATAGGCCACCTCTCCAATTCTTCTGGTGACTTGAAAAGGACCATAAAGTCGAGGTTTAAGCTTTTCTAAACCACTTTTTTTGAGTGAATACTATCTGTAGGGCTGCAACCTTAAATACACCATGTCTCCAACCTCAAAACTCTTCTCTAAACGGTGCTGGTCAACATATATTTTTTTTCTAATTTTGAGCCTATTGCATATTCTCCTTCAATGACTTCAGTATGTCTTGACTTTCTTGTAGTAAGTCTCTAGCTTTAGGCACCCTACTGTCCCCAAAAAGTAAATCAATAAAATTTGGAGCTCCATAACCATAAAGTGCCATGAACAGTGACATTCAGATTGACATGTGGTAAGTTGAATTATAACAATACTCACCCAAGTGTAACCACCTCACCCATGCCTTTTGCTGCTCCAAAAAGAAAAAATGTTTTTGCAAAAGCTCCCACTCAAACAAAGATTAGTACAAAAAACCCTCTATCCAACACTGAGATCATCTATCCAACTAGGGACACCATTGTTGAGCCCAAATTTGAACATAAAAGGGTAAGAAAGTCACAAAGGGCTCTTAACACATGTGGGCCCATGCTAAGCTTTCAACTTTATATAAAGTTCGCAATTTCATCAATTTGCATCTTTCATCATCTCATCAACATATGCCAACCCTAGCTTGAGCTCTTGGGTTCAACTATTGGATCTAAAGGTTAAATCCCTTGGATTTGGAAATCAGAGGACAAACAAATTTCTTGCCTTTGGTCTCTAGAGGTAACCTTCATACTAAGGTTGCATTTACACTTCAAGCTTGGAGGATTCCAACAATGGTTTGGACAAGTCAGCATTTTGGTCAATTTCAAAATATCCTTGTAATTTTTAAAATATTTGAAATCATTTGGAATTGATATGTATTTGGAAGAAGCATTTGAATGAAATATTTAGTTCCATCTAGCAATACATGTGCAAATCTATTATATGTGTTATGTGTTGGAGAAGTTTCATGTTTTTGCTGTTTTGCAATCTATTGCTAGAATAGTTTTGCTAGGTATTTTAGATCTAAGTGTTTTATATGAATATTTTAGCTAATGGTCATGACACTGCATTATTAAAAATATAAAACCTCTTGAATGGTTTGGAAGTCCGAATTTGCCTTGTGTCCTAGCCTTGAGAACAAAAAAAAAGGATTGCTTTTAGTTTGTGTTCTTCGCATGCTGAAATCCCTGTAGTTCTAGTTCTTATTCTTTAATTTTCTAAGGAAATGATCACTTTGCATAAAAGGACGCTTTTGGTTCCAATATGCGTTGCATTTGGTTTTTTGAAATCAACAGATATATTATGTACTTGTTGTGACCTTTTCACACATCGCCCCATTCAAGATGGGGACCCCCTAATTTTTGCCCCATTCTGGTCTTTTTGGCTTTGGTTTTTCTCTCTCTCTTTCTGTCTCTTTTTTGCTATCTACCTTTCGGGGGATGTGCCCATCTGTGAGCTTAAACGTGAAAATTTTGGCCAAGTCTGAAATTAGGGTTATGAACTTTCCTGGTCAATCTAGGGTCAAACGAAGTGAATAATTTAAAAACAGAGATTAACACTGCTGTCAGTATGCTTCCAGTAGACTCAGCTAAATTTCATCAGATTCTGGCAACTTACTATTTTTAGTAAGTGTGTAATTCAAGGCATTCTTTCAACATTCTTGAAGTTTTAACAGTCACACTGCATTCAGAACATGTCAAGCTACTCATCTACAAAATTTGAGCTGAAACGGACAACTTACTATTTTTAGCAGTCCAGCTTCCAGAGCAGATTTTAGGGTTTATACACAGAGTTTTCCGGTGCATGTCCGGAGATTCCTTCTGGGTTTTCTGAGACCTTCGCGATGGTATAACATGCAAAGCGAGATGATAACTTTCAGAGTTCAGCCTTCAGAGGCTATTTTTAAGGTTTGCATGTCTGCATATTCCTTATGGGTTTTTCGAGAGCTACGCAGTGATATGGCATGCAAATGGAGATAATCACTCCTTCAGCAACTTGCTATTTTTAGTAGATGCATTCCGGCAGCCGCCTCCCAGCACTTCAGAATCACAAACTGATCGCAATACAACGGAAACAAGGCCAAACGGAGGTCATTTGATATGCATGCAAGATCAATTAGGGTTTCCAGCTTCGGAACCCAAAAAGAGGCGTAAAAGGTCAGAATTTTCGAAAACCGATGTATCCCACCACGTTCAGAATTTTTCAAGCTATTCACTGGTAAAATTTGAAGGCAAACGAAGCACTTACTATTTATAGTAAGTCGTTTCGAAACTGGCTAAAAATAGAAAGTCAGCAGTAGACACCAGTGTCAACAGGCAAGTCACCCAATGAGGAGCACACCATTCGAATTTCAAGTCAAATGGAGTTATGGAGGTCTCAGAAATGAGCAGACTATAAATAGTAAATCACCTTCAGAAATATGCTATTTTTAGCAGGCCAGCTCAAAATAGTAGTGTCAACGGGCTGACAAGGTCATGAAGATCCAGTGTTCAAAATTTCAAATCGTTCTGAGCTTCAGAAGTGTAGAAATCAGAGGACTTACTATAAATAGCAGGACATGGAGATTCTGGCAAAAGAAAGGAAAAATGGCTAAGTCTGAGACTTCATCCTTCATCACCTTGAAAATGCGCCCACTTCAACTGGAGAGTCAAGAAAAGTTTTCTAAGTCAAGGTTCAATCTCGTCCTACTCATGCCTCTAAATGCGCCCAATCTACCTTGAGGCCTTAAAAATGGCTAAGTCAAAGATGTTCATCCTGCTCCCTAGGTCAAATGCGCCCATGTTAAGAAGGTCAATGGTCAACCAGTCAAGGCCGTTGGAAAAAGCTTTATCCTTCTTCACATAGAATATGCGCCCACCTCAAATCATGACATGCAAAATATATTCTAAGTAGAAGTTCATCCTCCACCATAGGCAAAATGCTCCCATGCTACAAGAAAGTCAAGGAGTCAAAGGCATTAAATCCTTCATCAAGTGTAAAATGTGCCCAAATGAAGGCATGTAGAGACAAAAGAGGGGAGCTCAAAGGTCACAAGGTGGCGTTGAATGTGTTTCATCCTTCATGACATCAAATATGTGCCCATGTTTTAAACTTCATCCACCTCACTATATGAAATTCGCCCACAAAAGGAGAAGTCAACAAGTCAAAGGCGTTTATCCTCCTACATGCCTAGAATGCGCCCATCCTCTTCTAAGTGCTAAATGCGCCATGTAAAGAGTAAGTGTTGAGGGTGAGGTGGTAGACAAGGTAAAGGGGGAGATAAATATTACCTAGGCTTTGAAAGTGGAAATAGAGAATAATGCTAGGCGTGGGAATTTAAGGAAGTATATCCTTCATGACAAGTGAAATGCGCCCAAGGAGAGATAAAAATATACTAAGGCATTGGGAGAAAATATATTCTTCATGATATATGCACTCCAGGCGCTAGAATTTTTTCCAAGTGAATTGATAAAAATTTCCCACCACTGACAAATGATTGGAGTGGAGTTGAATAAAATTTCCTTAAGAAAATCACGCCTAGACTTGAAGGAGGTAAAATTTTCCTAAGGCGCGAGCAAAATTGCCTAAGAAGAAGTCAGATGATATTAGCTTCACAGGATTGATAAAAGTTTTCAAGTCAGAGCAAAGAAATGCACCTAGAGATGTGGAGAATGGGATTAAATTTGTTAAAAAATTATTTTTCTAAGGTTCAAAATTCAAGAAAAATTAAATGAACCCGTTCGTTGTATACCCATGAGTTAGACAAATTCTGAAGAAAATTTTCTTTTGGGTATCGAAGATCTTCGATGAGAAGTTGATTTCCAAGTCCTCTACACTTCGCCAAGGCCTTCGGGATGAAGAATTTAATCGGTGCTCGAATTATGAATTTTCCTAAGGGGAAAATTTAAAATTTTTTAAGGCAAATTGAATAAGAGGTGTTTTCAAAATAAAATTTTCCAGACGATGAATTTGAAGTGAATTGCCTAGATAATTTCGATTGAATTCTTCACAGGATGAATTTTCCAGAGTCAGAGGTAAATGAAATTAAAATTTGAATGACAGAGCTTCGGCTGGTGAGTAAAATTTGTTAAAAGGTGAATTTAAAGTAAATATTTTCAAAAGTGAATTAAAATGCTCTAGTCAAAGTTGAACTTCTAGAAGGCCAAGATTCTAGGCGTCGGGTGACAAGTGTTGAAATTGGCAAGAGAGGGAAAATTCGAATTCTTGAAATGAAGTAGTGCAGATTTAATGTACTGGCTAAACTTAGCCTCCTTCTAGAATTCGAATTCCCTATATGAGCTGAAGTTTTTTTTTCATTTCTCTTCACCAGTTGAAGAAATTCGAATTTGCTTTGAGTTTAGTGTTGCAGTGAGTTGCTGAGGCTGAAAGTATTCAACTTGGTGTTGAGGTTTATTGGTGAAGCTGAAGTGTGAAAGTGCAAGTGAGAAATTCGATTTGAGAAAAAGGAGATTGCTGAAGCTGAAGGCTGAAATCTGAGTTTGTTGCTGAAGCTGAAGAAGTGCGACTTGAAGTTGAAGTGAGTTGCTGAAGGCTGAAATTTAAAAGTCCAAGTGCTAATTGAAGTTGGCCAATTTCTTGAAGTAGAAGTAAGTGGCTCAAGCTGAAACTTGCTAAGTCTTTTGAAGTTGCTGGAGTTCGAATTTAAAAGAATCTAAGTTGCTGATTGAAGTTGGACGATTTTCTCAAATATTGAAGTCATTGCAGCCAACTTAGAAAATTTGCTGAGAGTGTGAAGTTGCTGAAGCTTGCTTAGAAATTTTCTAAGTATTGAAAGTTCGAAATTTGTTGAAGGAGAAGTGAGGTTTGCAAATGAGATATGATGTTGCAACTTCTCAAAGTTTTAAAAATCGACTGGCAGCCATGCATGATATTTTATTTATTTTCTAAGTTATTTGCTGATGGCTGTTTATTGTTTTGTAGGATGGCTGAAGTAAGAACAACTGGCAAGGACAACAATGGTGCATCCAGACAAGCTGTTATCAAGAAGCTGAGCAAGCCTCTCATGCCAGAGTCAAAGTTTACTTCGAAGTTGGCCAAGCTTGCTGACACAAATTTGGGCTCTTTCAACTTGGAGACTTTCAAGAATAGAATGCTAGGGATTGGTAATCATCAACCTTCGATCACTTCGCACAACATCATTCAAAGTGGATTATATGCAGCTGCTAGTTTCCCACTAGCTATTCAGTGCTCAGAGTGTTGTGACCTTTTCACACATCGCCCCATTCAAGATGGGGACCCCTAATTTTTGCTCCATTCTAGTCTTTTTGGCTTTGGTTTTTCTCTCTCTCTCTCTGTCTCTTTTCTGATGTCTACCTTTTGGGGATTTTGTCCGTCTGTGAGCTTTAACGTGAAATTTGGCCAAGTCTGAAAATTAGGGTTTTGAACTTCCTTGCCAATTTGAGGTCAAATGGGGTGAATCAATTGAAAACAGAGACTAACATTGCTGTCAGTGTGCTTCTAGCAAGCTTCCACTGAAATTTCATTAGATTCTGAGTACTTACTATTTTTAGTAAGTGTGCAATTCCGGTCAGTCCTTCAGCATTCTTGAAGTTTTAACAATCACACTGCGTCCAGAGCACATCAAGCTACTCTCTAGCAAAATTTGAGCTGAAACGGACGACTTACTATTTTTAGCAGTTCAACTTCTGGAGCAAATTTCAAGGCCTAGATGCAGAGTTTTTCTACGCATGTCTGGAGATTCCTTCTGGGTTTTTAGAGACCTTCGCGATGGTGTAACATGCAAAGCGAGATAACAACTTTCAGAATTCAGTCTTCCGAGGCTATTTTTAGGGTTTGTATGTCAGGGTTTTCTTTGCATGTCAGCATATTCTTTATGGGTTTTTCGAGAGCTTCGCAGTGGTGTGACATGCAAACGGAGATGGTCACTCATTTGGGAACATACTATTTTTAGCAGGTACATCCCGGCAGTCGCCTCCCAGCACTTCAGAATCACGAGCTGATCGCAATGCAGCAGAAACGAGGACAAACGGAGATCATTTGATGTGCATGCAAGACAAATTAGGGTTTCCAGCTTCGGGGCCTGAAAAGAGGGGTAAAAGGTCAGAATTTTCGAAAACCGATGTATACCACCACGATCAGCATCCTTCAAGCTATCTGCTGGTAAAATTTGAAGACAAATGGAGTACTTACTATTTATAGTAAGTCATTTCAGAAGCGGGCTAAAAATAGCAAATCGACAGCAGGCGCCAATGTCAACAGGCGAGTCACGTGGTGATGAGCACATCATTCGAATTTCGAATCAAATGGAGTTGTGGAGATATCAGAAATGAGCAGTTACTATAAATAGCCAACTACCTTCAGAAACATGCTATCTTTAGTAGGCCAGCTCAGGATGGCAGAGTGAACAGGCTGACGGAGCCATGAAGGACCGGTGTTCAAAATTCCAAATTGATCTGAGCTTCAGAGGTGTGAAAATTAGAAGACTTACTATATATAGCAATGCATGGATAAGCTGGCAAAAGAAGGTAAAAATGTCTAAGTCTGAGTTTCCTCCTGCAGACACCTCCAAATGCGCCATGCTTGCCTTCAAGATGATCGAAAATATTCTATGAAATGAGTTCATCCTCCTGGCACCTCCAAATGCACCCAAGTTGGTGGAGTAGAAGCATGAAAAAATTCTAAGGCAAAAGTTCATCCTGCTCCTATGGCAAAATGCGCCCACCTTGAAAGACTGATGAGAAAAAAATTTCTAAGGCAGAGTTCATCCTGCTCCCTAGGTCAAATGCGCCCATGCTCAAGAAGCTAGAGAAAGTCAAGGAAAGCCAAAGATGTTAATCCTCCTGCCTATCCAAAATGCGCCCACCTTGAGAGTTTGAATGTTAAAAATATTCTAAGGCAAAAAGATATCCTCCTCACCCATCAAAATGCGCCCATGCAAGAATAAGCTTGATAAAGTCAAAGAGGTCAAAGTGTTTCATCCTGCACATATAGCAAAATGCGCCCACCTTGGAAGATGTCAAAAAAAATAAATTCTAAGTTAAAAACTCATCCTCCACCACCCTCCATTTGTGCCCATCCTTCATCAAGTAAGAAATGTGCCCAAGAAAGTCAAGGAGGTCAACAAAGTTCGTCCTTCACCCATGGCAAAATGCGCCCAGCTCAAGGTAGTGGCATGCAAAAGTTTTCTAAGTATGAAATGCTTATCCTCCTCCTATGGCAAAATGCGCCCATGCTTGGGAAGCTAGAGAAAGTCAAAGGAAAGTCAAAGATGTTCATCCACCTTACATGCCTAAATGCGCCCAAGTAAGACCACATGAGGACAAAAGAAGGAAGCCCAAAGGTCACTAAGGCATTGGAAGTTTCATCCTTTACATCTTGTCATATGCGCCCAAGAAAGATGTCAAAAGTCAAAGAAACTTCATCCTCCATCACCTTGAATATGCGCCCATCCACTTGACACTTCAAGATGCGCCCATCACAAGTATGAAAACAAGTCAAGATGGCGTTGAAAATGTTTTATCCTTCATGACTAAAGAAATGCGCCCAAGTTGATAAGAATAAAGGGTGAATGTTTCTAAGGCATTGGAGTTTTAAATGAAAGTGTCCTCTTCTAAGTGCTAAATGCGCCAAGTGCAAGATGATATTGCTAAGTAAAAAAATAAAACATGCCTAGGCATTGGAAATTTCCAAATGAAAAATAAAACATGTTAAGTATGATGTGCCTTCAGAAAAAATTTCTAAGTGAGTTGAAACATTAAAAAAATTTCCCACCACAGGAGGATGAAATAAAATTTTCTAAGGAAAAATTTTCAAAAGTGCTGAGTGATTCAAAAAATTTCTAAGGCAAAGAAATTTTCCTTAGGAGAAATACACCCAAGTTGAAGTATTGGTGAAGTTGACTAAGGCACGAGCAGGATTGCCAATGAAGGAGTCCGATGATGCCAGCTGCACAGGGTCAACAAAAAATATTTCCAAGTCAGAGCAACAAGAAATGTTCACAGATGTGAAGAACGGGATTAAATTTGTTTAAAAAAATTATTTTTCCAAGGTTCAAAATTCAAGAAAAATAAATGAACCCGTTCGTTGTGTACCCATGAATTCGACACGTTCTGAAGAAAATTTTCTTCTGGGTGCTGGACGTTTGCGATGAGGAATGCATTTCGAAGTCTTCCACAGTTCGTTGGGGCCTTCAACATGAAGAATTTGATCGGTGCTCAAATTATGAATTTTCCTAAGGGAAATTTTAAAATTTTCTAAGGCAAATGCGAAGAAAATGTGTTTTCAAGGTAAAATCCTCCAGGCAATGAATTTGAAAATGATCACCTAGATGATTTTTGATCGAGTTCCTGATGAAAGCTTTTCTTTCTCGAGCCTAAGTTGGATGAAATATCAAAGTGAAGTGCGCCGAGCAAAATGCAAGATGGCTTGGAAATTTGGCTAGGGCATGAAGAATTTGAACGCAAAGTTGGCTAATGAAGACGATGAACGCTTGGAAGTTAGAGCGTGAAAATCCTGGTAAGTAAGTTGAATTTATATTATGAGGTGTTCTGATACTCTTCTCCTTGCTTGTTTTGCAGGAGAAACGTCGAGACCAAACGGCGATGACTTAGGAAGATGAAGTAATCCAGGATGGCGTTTCAATCACAAAAGAAGAAAAAGTTGCAAGAAAATGGCTAAGTGTTGAGACTTAGTGACAAAGAAGAAATGTTTTCAAAACTCAAGATGGAGAAAAGAATGGAAGCTCGAGAAGAAGTTGAAGAACAATGTCAAGAAGAAGATCAAGAGTAGTGTGAACACGTTTCAAGGCTGGAATCTTCTAGAAGGATGGTGGCCATTAATGGCTCATTTATTACCCCTCCTCTTGGTGACGGTTTTTAGGGTGAATCTTGTTTAGGGCTGAGGTGGCACAATCTAGGCCATCCAGCCGATTGTAATCTGAGCCGTCCGTTGGACTTGGCCATCTATAAAAGGGGGAGCCCCCCTCATTTGTATCTCATTAGAAGTAGAGGTAGAGCTTAGAGATCAAACTAGAGAGTAGAGCGGAGGCATTTTAGTTGTAATATCTTAGCATAGCGTAGTTTGAAGGAGGAAGGTTTTCCTTTGAAAACTTTGTAAGAGATTGTTGCGAAAAACTATTGTAATAAAAGATCTTTCATTGAATGGTGAATTCATCTTTGTTATAAGTAGCTAGCAAGATTTCTTCATCCCTTCAACTTCAAGTAGCATAAGGTAGTGTAGTTTTCAGTTCATGCAAGTAGTTTACTTTGGATTTGTGGTGTTTGATCGACATAGCTTCTCTTTATCCATACCACTAGCGACTCGTTGATGGTGAGTTTTCCTTGCGTGGTCAACTGAACATCATTTCAAACTTAACTTCGATTGTGATTCGTATGCTTGTATGCATCGTTGTGATGGTACATGTATGTTGAATTATAATTTGAATATTCTTTGTTACTCCCCTGAAGATTGCACTGATTTTGCTGAAGTTGTCCGATGCGAGGCTAGGTGAAATCCGGTTGAAGTCTACTGAAGTCGAGCTCCACATATCTTGCATTTAGAATAGAACTTAAACTTCTTAGGCCCTACACTCATTTTAATTTCAGTTCATTTCTGGTTAGGATTAGGAAACTTGTGCTCACTTGCCAAATCATTTGAATTATACGAAGCCCTTAGTCCGCTGTCTGCTGTCAACTGTCGAACAATTGTGTAAGTCCCCTTGAAATACCAGCAATATCACATCAAGCCAACTGAGACTATTCGCACTCAAGGAACCTTGGAGTTAAATGTATGATCTATCTCGCAATCTTAGCATGCAAGAAACTTTGTTCAAGAGAGGATAGGGTAGCCGTTGGCAACTTTATTCTGTGTTGGTGTAGTCGCAAAAACCACGTCAACACGGAGCTGATGATGGAATGTGCCAATTGCTATGAGACTGATCACAGATCAATTATGTCACCAGATGGTCAAGTGTTCGCCAACCTCACTCCTGCAGCTATTAGCGAAGCTTTTGGGATCCCAGTGCATAAGAAGATGATTTACAAAACAAGGGAGCGAGCTGAACGAATGTATGCTTTTACATTCGAGAGATGTACAGAGACGATCAATACTCATTAGATGAGCAACCCCAAGCCTTCTCGTACAAAGCTGTTGAGGCAAATTATATTAGATGACTTGAAGCAGGAGTACTATGACTTGATTATGATGCTGAGCAGAGTTGGAGGCTGCCCTCAGGCTTTTATTTTTGAACCGTGGATGTTCTATTACATCAACCTCGTGCTGGAAGGGAAAGAGCACATCGACTGGGCTGCGATGATTAGTGATAACTTACATGAGCAGCTCCTGAGTTTGAGAAGAATGAAGACATTTCACATGGGCTCTTACGTTATTTACATGTTGGCTCGTATGATGAGATACAGAGGAATTTCATACAAGGAACCAGTGGGTTGTGGCTCTCATCAATTCAAAATCCATGAGGCTTGCCCGCAGTTGCACTTGACAAATACTACTTATTACAAGCGTGTCAATGATGCTTTTACCATGCATATCACGAGATCACTTCAGGAGCGTATTCATCATAGGATCTCAAAGGAAGCTCAAGAACTGATTGAAAGGTATGGGTGCTGGTTTATACAGTTTCCGAAGTTTTCTTACATCAGGCTACAAGGTTTTTCCTCATATCCATATAGGCTGCCTAAGTACCCAACCAACAGGATTTTAATGTTAGAGATATCAAGGTAACTGGTTCCCTACGATAAGATTCAAAAGAAAAAGAAGGGAGGTGTTGAGTTCCCAATTGTCATGGGTAATTCAGATGAAGTGTGTCCTTCACTACAGGCAGCTAGAGAAGCTGAAAGTGAGCTTCAATTCTTTCATTTTTCCTATCACACCAGCAGACAGCACTATGATCCACATAGCAATATCAGGTGGATATTGTCAGAAGAGTTTAAACATAAGGCAAATATTGAGGATTATTGGGCTGGTGCATCAGACGAGGCTGAGATCAGGAAAAGGATGTTCTCTAGGTTGCCATTGAGTATGATCAGGGAGTGCGAAGTCATTCCAATACCAGACCAGGTGAGCGAGGACATAAGTGTTCTCCACCCAGATTATGAGGCAGTGAGGGATACTCCACTTCCACTCCTAGATTGGTCAGAACCAGAGATTGCCGACTTGGACACACTTTCCATTCCAGTCTTGACATTTACCAGAGCATGGGTCGAGAGACATGTGAGCAAATTGAAGAGTAGGTCGATTTCCTTGACTTATAGTTTGATGAGAGATCACAGGACACCCACTACCAGTAGAAAGAAACAAATTACACGAGGTCCAGAATCTCGAAGGAAGGAGCCAGTTCGGCAAGAGCCTGTTCAGCCGGAGCCTTCAAGAGTTGAATCACCCACACCATTGGAGACATGTTCTCCAAGTATACAGGAGGTTTCTCTTTTCGCTAATCAAAGAAATGCATTGAATCAGGTGCATGAGGTACATGAAGAAAATCAGCCACCACGGAGAGATTCAGTTGGCCAGAGTGTTAATGCACTTACTAGAGATGATCAGCAAAATGATGAGGGGACTGCTACTGACACTCAGTTTCAGCGTGAGTTGGAGACGGCTTTAGAGGATGATGATATAGTTTCAGGAGATACTCAGCCACTAGAGGACGATGAGCCTCGCTAGAATGATATTGAAGTTGAACAAGTCTGTGAAGTAGAGGCACAAGAACAATAGCCATTTCTTATACAACATGTTGTACCTGATTGGCTCAAAGATAGGATGAGAAGAATCCCCAATGAAGAGATTGATCCAGCAGTAGAGATGGAAGAGTTCTTGAACAAGATCAGCGCGCCTCCACAAAAGAAGAGAGCACGAAAATTTTCGAAGATATCAACTGATGAGGATGGCTCCCGCACCCTTCATATGGTGGTGCCACGAGTTGATTGTGATCGAGACGAAGCAGTGCCAGAGAATTATGTGATCACAACTTTGGAGTTAGGACGTCCCACAGGTGCACAGATTGTCGAAGAATGTGATAACTCCTATCAGGTGCTAAAGGACAGACTATTTAGGAAGGAAGGAAAGTATAAGAAATTGAAGAAAGACATAAGACATTGATAGGATACGTGCAGCACTTGTCTCGTCCTTGTGGGAAAGAGATTCCAGCAATAGAGCTTCCAGAAGAGCTATCTAGAGAGTCAGTTACTGGCTTGTTGGAGTTGAGGAAGATGGCACAGGAAGCAGATAAATGGGTTATAGGAGTTCGTGCCGAAACAGAAAAGTTCATGGAAGACCTTGCTCATGCTTTTCGGCAAGCTTCTAGTATTATGGCACGTATGGAGGCAGTTGATCAGGCCTGGGGTGATGCTTTTGTTTATCAAAGCAAATTTATTCAGCGTCTAGAGGCATTGAGGCATGCTCCTTTGTAGGTGTTGATTGATGGAGGAGTCATTCAGGGGAATGATAGATATGACTTTATTAGATGGTACTGTTGTCAATCAGATTGCACCCAAACGCTTGAATAGTTAAATTTAGCAATCTGTTGAAACATTGGATCAAACTCAGGTTGTGGGTGACCTATAACGAGATTGAACCTCTGGATTCTAGGCCGGCTTCCTATATGATTCTCAAATTAATAACTGAGTGATTTGCTGGAAAAGGGAGAAAGACTAAATCTAAATGTATGCGAAACTGTAAATTGAAGGTAATGCAACTAATTGATAAAGATCTACAATTTTGATTCACAATAAACCTGAGAAAACTATCCACACAAGTCAATCTTGACAGTTTCACTACAAAAATTGATTCCAAGCAAGGCTTGAATAAATCACCTTTGAAGGAAAACAGGGTTTTCACAGCAAACGAGAAAAATTATTCAATTACACAAACTTAAACCTGCGATTTTAACTATTCGAATGCATGCAAATATAAATGAGACAAAATTTTAAAGGTTCTAATGTTTAAACACAATAAAACTTCATCAAATCATTCATAAAGACAACCAAATGACAAGGAAGACTTTGATTTCACTGCAATTTGAAGGAATCTTCGCAAAAGCCACAAGTAAACCTATAAAAATTGCTACAATATCTATTAAACTTTGAAAAACTGAGTTACAAGACAATTCGCTTTGCAGAATGCAAAGGCTGAAAAACAAGAACTGGATTGAAAAAGATAAACTTTTTCAATATATACAATTGAGAATGCACCTCAAAGTGCATGAACAAGCTACTGAAAGTCAATTTCAGTGTGAAAGTGATAACTCCAAAGTGAAATCCGAGCACAAGTAAAAATCCCTGAAAATGTGGTTCAAACTCATGCAAAAATGAGTGAACTCAGTCTTGAATCTGCAGTCATAAAGCATGTAACTAAACTGCAACTCAAACTGAACTAAAAATTCCTGAAAAAGTGGGCTAAAGCACGCAAAAACCACCTCGTTTGTATCAATTCGCCCATGCACATTGGAACTCCAACTTCACGTTTAAGTCTTCAGTTGAAACCAGTGTTACAAGACTCGCCTAGACTCGGCGAGTCTTGGCGAGTCCCGAGGCGAGTGAGGCTGGGCGAGTCTTTGGGACTCGGCTGCCGAGTACTCGCCAGACTCGCCGAGACTCGCGAGACTCGCCAGACTCGCCGATCCCGAGCCAAAGACTCGGCCGTCAGTTTGTGGGCGTGTGTGTCAAAAAAAACACATTTTAAAGTTTCAGAACTGCTTAATTAAATGGCTAAATCTCGACCTTGATGTTTTTTAAATATGTAATTAGTGTCTTTAATTTACAATTTTTTTAATTAAATGGTGCGCGCCATGAAGGTTTGTGTGGTTTTGAAGGTCTTCATTTGGGCTTGGTGGCGGGGGCTCCGCCCCTCGACCCCGCCCTTATGGGGGCGCTGCCCCGGACCCCGCGAGGGGTACCCCTCGACCCCCGCAAGGGGCGCTGCCCCTTGACCCCGCTGGGGGCGCTGCCCCCAGACCCCCGCAAGGGGCGCTGCCCCTTGACAGAAGGGCACTACCCCTTGATCCTATTGGGGTGTTTCCCCCAAAACCTCATCAAACTATAGGTCTAAGCATGTTATAGGCCAATGATGAATCATGATCGTTAAACCTACAAAATACATATCCCCTGTTGTAAATCTTTGCATCTTTTGCAGTCAAAGCCATAATCAAGGATTATCTTGTTCCATACATTAGACAACAAAGCATGCAGTCTTGAAGGCTACAATAAAAATTTAATAATAAATTCCTCACTTGAATATACACACCAATCATTGAGATGCAAGAAAATATCATGGCTGCATCATCATCTATGACCTATCTTAGACACTAGCGCATGACTTGTCGTGATGTTGGGATGAGTAATGCAAGCTCTTTTGAGCCATAGACTTATATTTTTAATTTTGATATTTGTTTTGATGCCATGGATTTCATATTCCATGAGTTTTGTATACATTTGACAATATTTATATATTTGAATGTGTTATTTCCTTCAGCGAAAATTTGCGTTTATACTTATGTGATCGATGTATGTTTGTGTATGAGATCATAGTAATTTCTATTTGATGATGTTATTGTGTCTTTAAGGTTTATTTATTAAAGGGTGCGTGAAACAAGTGTTAAATCCTTAAAAATCTCTGAATTTCTTGGGTTTTTCTATTTGCCGAGTCTTTGCCGAGTCTTTGCCGAGTCTGGGCGCCGAGTCCGAGTCCGAGTCAAAAATTGGCTTGCCGAGTCCGAGGCGAGTCCGAGTCTTGTAACTATGGTTGAAACTGATGTGTAACTGAAGTAAATTGTGATTTAGCTTTACATAACATCTTTATCCGCATTTTAAGATGATGAATTAATTAAATGATTTATAATGCATCATTTAATTAATTCATTTACATTATTTAATGCGAAGAAAGATATTATGTAAAGCTAAATCACAATTTACTTCAGTTACACATCAGTTTCAACTGAAGACTTAAACGTGAAGTTGGAGTTCCAATGTGCATGGGAAAACTGATACAAACGAGGTGGTTTTTGCGTGCTTTAGCCCACTTTTTTAGGAATTTTCAGTTCAGTTTGAGTTGCAGTTCAGTTACATGCTTTATGACTGCAGATTCAAGATTGAGTTCACTCATTTTTGCATGAGTTTGAATCACATTTTCAGGGATTTTTTACTTGTGCTCGGATTTCACTTTGGAGTTATCACTTTCACACTGAAATTGACTTTCAGTTGCTTGTTCATGCACTTTGAGGTGCATTCTCAATTGTATATATTGAAAAAGTTTATCTTTTTCAATCTAGTTCTTGTTTTTCAGCCTTTGCATTCTGCAAAGCGAATTGTCTTGTATCTCAGTTTTTCAAAGTTTAATAGATATTGCAGCAGTTTTTACAGGTTTACTTGTGGCTTTTGCGAAGATTCCTTCAAATTGCAGTGAAATCAAAGTCTTCCTTGTCATTTGGTTGTCTTTATGAATGATTTGATGAAGTTTTATTGTGTTTAAACATCAGAAGCACAGGTACTCTTCAATAATCACAGGGCGTGGTTTCTTTGTCGCAGCACAAGTGGATTCAACTAGAATCAGGAAGGCTATGATGAATATTGTTGATGGAGTCTTGAATACTTTGGAGGCAATCTTTGCTAGACAGCTGAATCCCGATGAGGTGACTACTGATAATTTGAGGGGTAGGCTGGCACCTTTTTTCTCTGAAGTGAAGACCTTTGTGCAGGACGACTTTGAAAACACTTCTATTTTCTCCAGCTTGATTCAAAGTATGCAGGATGCCTTAGTTGCTTGGAGAAAATCCTGCACACGACACGAGCAGTCAGTCACAGTGTTAGAGTTTCAGCTTGATTGCATTCCACCTATTTCAATTCAGGAGGTTCAGGCTATGCTTGCCAGGTTCATTGAATTTGCAGCCAGGGAAAAGGAGAATGGGAATGCACTTCTGGATGATGATCTTCTAGAAGACTGATTGTGGGCATTAATTGTCTTTACTATTTTGGGAGTGAGTGGGAATCTTTGATTCATTTAATGTACCACTCACTATTCTGGCAGTTTTTAGGGTTAGGGCTGAGGTGGCTCAATCTGAGCCATTCATTTGATTGTAATCCGAGCCGTCCATTGGATTGGGCTATCTATAAAGGGGGGAGTCCCCCTCATTTGTAAATCATCAGAATTAGAAATTAGAATAGAGATTAGATTAGAGGAGATATTAGAGAGTAGACATTTTGCTTGATAGCTTAGCATAGTTTGGAGAAGGAAAGTTTTCCTTTGAAATTTTTTGTAAGAGATTGTTGTGTAAAACTTTCATAATAGAAGATCTTTTCATTGATGGTGAAATTCGTCTTTGTTATGGATAGCTAGCAAGGTTTCTTCATCCCTTCAATTCCAAGTAGCATAAAGTAGTTTAAGAATAGCATCTCCATTTCATGCAAGTAGATATTAGTTGTGGATTTGTGGTGTCGATCAAGGCAACTTCGTTTTATTCCATACCACTAGCAGCTTGCTGATGGCAAGTTTGCCTTGCGTGGTCTACTGGAGAATTTTATAAGCTTAACTTCAGTTGCAATTCATATCTTGGTATGCGCCGTCTTGACGGTATCTTGGTGTCGGATTGTAGCTTGAAAATTTCTTGCTATCCCCTTGAAGATTGCACCAACTTTGTGTAAGCTGTCCAACGTGAGGTGGAGCAGAGTTTGGTTGAAGTTGTTGAGATCGATCCCACGTCCTGCCTTAGAATAGAATCTAGAACCTTCTTACCCTTATACTCATTTGTCTTCCGTTCATTTCTGGTTAACTTTAGGAAAACGTACCTTACTGCCAAATCATACGCGCGAAACCCCTTCCAAATTATCAACCTGTTGTTAAATGCAAGACCTTTTGAACAATTGTGTAAGTCCCCTCGTAAAAACAGCAATTGACAACAAACCAACTGAGGGTATTCCAAAGCATTTCGGAACCTTGGAGTTGAACGTGCGATCTATCTCGCAATCTTAGCGCACAAAATACTTTGATCAAGAGAGAATGGAGTAGCCTTCGGATAACTTTGTTCTACTGATTGGTGTAGTCACAAAAATCACATCAACAGATCTTGATACAAATAACTGAATTATGGATTCTGTATATTATGTATACCATTTCTATTCTAATTTAGTAATTGATATTGTACTAATACTTGTAACTATGGAGCATAGCATCAAAATCTTGTGTATTGGAAACATCATATAGGAAATAAAGGGAGTCAATACCTTATGGAACGAACTTTGTTCTTATTAGTGCAAAGTTTAGAGGTAAAAGTAAAACACATGAAATCATGAACCAAAACATGCTCGCCCACACATTCTGCAACATAATTATCTGGCCAGGGTTGCATTCCATGATAACCCTGTAACACTATTTCTTGTCTTCAAGTATCGCTTTCTTAGAAGAGGATGTGATCCTTAAAACATTTCTATTCTAGTAGAAGTAATTTCCTTCGACCACTCCACGCCCCTTACATTGCACTGTTTAAGATGTCTTTCTCAGTTTCATGGTCTGTTTTTATGAGCTGATAAATAATCAACTGGTCTATTAAACTAATTGTGATCTCAAATTTTTTTGATACGTGGTTCTAGTTTTAAAACCATTTTGATAAGAATCTTTCTTATGCATCATAGAAGCATAAAAATGGTAAGATATCCTATACAACTCAACCATATTTTGAATTTTGTACCCACTATCCTGTTACTGTCAATTAGAATGAGAAATTTTGATATAAAGGGAATGGAAACAATACCTTTGAAAAAGAAATCCATTTCTTTTCTTCCTAAGGTTTCAATAATTTTGTATTTTCATGCACTTTTCAATATTGTTAACTGCAGGGAGTAGTGAAGAACTTGCCTCAAGCATGTACTATCTCACACTTAGATCCAAACCAGGTGCCATATAATGTTCACAATCTATTTCTTGACATAAATATGTCTATCTTTAAGAAACATGCTTTATATGTCTGATGTTATTATGGAATGAAATTGCAGTGCTTTTTTCCACAATATCTATTGCAATACATCCAGACGCCCTTATTTGTCTTGAATGCAGCATATGATACTTGGCAGGTAATTTCCTTATTATTATCATTGATTAAAAGTTTCTTTCTTGACATATTCTGAGAAAGTCAATTCTTTGTGTTTTGCATGGTTTCCAGGTTTATAATATTTTGGCACCAGGATCAGCTGATCCTCATGGTCATTGGCATTATTGTAAACTGAATCCAGTTAATTGCACTTCAACTCAATTAGAGATATTGCAAGGTATTATTTCCTATTTCTTTCTCATAGTTGTTTGTTATTGTTGAGCTTGATACAAAGTGAAAAGGGATAGGATTGAATAGCAAGTGTCATATTCAAGGATAGGCTATAAATTCACAGGAAGTCCATATAAAGGGTTTATGTTAATGGTTTCTCTATGGAGGACTTAAGATATATCCCAATTTCTTTAATATTATATTAGACTTTATCGATACTTAAATTATTCTAGTTATATACTGCTGAATTCAGATTTTGCTCTTAAATTGTATGATCTACTCAAACTATCTTAAGAACATCAATACATATCCAGCATAATAGTGAAGGATCTCTACTAGTGATTCATGAGGGTAGAGATCTAAACTTAGGATTGATTATTTACAATCCGTAGCTCAGGTAAATTTATTCCCTATCTCAATTGTAAATAATGTTTTTCTTGTCATAACTATAGTTACAAGACTTAGACTCGGCAAAGATTTGGTAAAAATGTAAACCATGAAATATAGAGAATTTTTAAAGATTTAAAGATTTTATTATGCACCCTTCACTAAATTAATTTTAAATATATAATAAACTAATCAAATAGAGATTCTTTAATCACATACACAAGTATATATTGATCAAATGAGCACAAAAGTATAATTGAGTTGAAGGAAACAATTTTTTTGAATATATTGTTGGCATTTCAATTCGCACCTCTAATGCTCGTATTGGAAATGGACAGCTATGCACAGTTAGAATGCTCTTCAAATTAGGAGTGGAAGCTCCCTCTTTTGCTGATTATGCATAAGAAGTAAAATAAACTAAATTCCTATCTTTTTATCTCAGCTGAGAGCATAAGGTTTATAAAACTCTTTGCGTTATAGTTGAGGTTTTCTCTGGTTTCGTAACTTCAACTACAACTAAGCCTAAACTTATAACGCTTCTATCTTCTCAAGTAAATTTAGAGCAAGAGGATTTAGAAGTAATGGGGAATGATTTGGCTAACTTAGGCAAACTTGTTCTCAGAACGCATCCGAAGGCTCATTGCTCTTTGAGATGTATGTTGAAATGAAGTTTATGAAAGTAAAACATCAAACGATAAACTAGATCTTAGGATTCCCTCGAAGGCTCATTGCTCTTTCGAGGTGTAGGCAAAAATAAGGATTATAAACACAACATCAAATGATAAACTTGTTGGGAAAACTATTGTTAGTGCTCACATATTTGTTAGAATTATTAGTTACATAGTTTGTTTAATAGGTTATTGGTCATATGTTGAGTTGTTAAAACAACTCAGTCTATTTAGGAATATTGTTTCCTAAATAATAGGATATGAAAATCCTATGAATATGTTTTATGTATTTGAATGAAATGAAGTGAAGCATGGTATTATTTTGTGTTGTATTATTTACAACTTCTCTTTCTCTGTCCATATTTCCAATAAAACTTGCTTTCAAAATTCCCTCAATGGTTCATTGCTCTTTTGAGGTGTAGATTGAAATGAAGATTATGAAAACAACAATATCACGAAAAGATCTTGAGACTTTGGATCAAAACAGGAGTGGGCATATGATTTATTTCCTCAAGACTTTCCAACATAAAATACACGTTTGGGACGGCAAATTGTGTCAAGAAGACAAACACACAATCAACGATCAACCAAATAATACTTGAACAAAGTGAACATACATTGACTAGCAAAGCTTGAAGGCACAAGGGAACAACAATTTTGTATAGTAATATCGGTTAAAATACAATGAGCAAGGTTGCTCTTATTTATAGACACTCAAAGGAGTAGGGAACCCTAAAATTTCTTTGAGTTAACAATCAGTCTTGCCAATCAGCAAGATTTATTCCTATGTCTAAACAAATGTAACTAACAGTTAATTGGAAAGACTACATCAGTTAACTGGTCTAAAACTAAAAAGAACTCCATTGTACAAAGGTGTCTCCAAAAAGTACAAAGGTGTCTCCAAAAATAGAAATGCATGAATGGTGGGACAAGTTAACTTGGAAAAGGCATCAAGTTTAACTGCTGTTTTAAATGCTATCTTTGAAAAGGTAGGACGTCCCAACTGATTGTTCACTCTTTGTCAACAGCTTGAGCAATCAAGTCCTCTAAGAAGCTGTTAATTGCCTCTGCATTTGGACAACTCATACTCCTTTGAATGATGTCATGCCTGCACAACATCACTTCACCATCCACAACCTAATTCTGAAAATCAATTCTCCTTACAGCTACATCATCAAACCTCGTTGACATGGCTGCAACTTGACTCATCATGCAGTCAATAACATCACTGTTGAAAATACTACGGATGAGATCCTGAAATTCTATCTGGACTATAGCGAGCTCAATGCACTCACCATCTTCACGCTGGTATTGGCAAGGGACTTGTGACATGAAAGTTCTTACGAACTTGAGAGCACTTGCCACCTTTTTCTGCACTCAATCAATTCTACAAAGATTGTATCGTAAGCTTTTACCTTGTAGAAAAGTTATTCTTTCCAAGTGAAAATCTTTTGTTTTCTCTCCTCTATAGTGACTGAATCATACACCATTCTCAAGTCTGAAATGGTGATCTCATCTCGAGGCTCCCTCTCTGCTATACTCTTCTTTGATTCCTGGAATTCTGAGTGAGGGTCGTGGGCATTGTACCTCAATTGGTACAACTCTACAAGTATGAACCGACCCCTGGTGATGAACTCTTCCACCCAGTTTCTCAGTTTTTTTCCATAAACAACCAACTGACTTGGTTGATTTTGTTCTGCAGGTAATTCTAACATTTGTGGAAGGAAGGCAATGACATGTGAAGTACCATGAAGGAGGTTGGAGATGTATTGCAACAACTGTTGATTCTCGGCCTTGAGGGCTGCCTTGTCTTCACCATCTTTGACTACTCTTTCTTTCAAGCTCACTGCTGCAACCTCAAAGAGACTTACATCAGTTTCTCATGTGCTTCTATCAAGGTTGGCTTTGACCAACGTGAAATTGCTGGCCTCAACCTCATTATCATTCTTGTCAACTGGTGGTGTTGCAATCTCAATGACTACCTCATTTTCAGCATTCTTCTCCACTCAGACTTGCTTCTTGAGTTTCTTGTCAGACGTGTCTTGGTAGACATTGTCAAACTCAACAAAGTCCAACTGGTAAGAAGGCTTTCTTCTCTTCCTACCCAGGATGTTCTCAAGCCAAGACAATGAGTCTCGACTAACTTCGCTGGAAGGATTAGTTCTTGTCTCATCAAATCCTAATGAGTGAGTTGGTGTAGAGATATCATGAACTGGAGAATCAGGCTCCAAGTCAATATGAATTGGAGACAGTTGCGGTGGTGATGGAATAGGAGGCTCTACTTCTGGTTCTGGCACTGCTTCCATTGTATTTGTGGTTATCTCCATTTGTTATACTTGCTGATTTATATCAGCAACTTGCATCTTTTCCTTTGAATGCATTGGGGCCCTATAGTTCTTTGAACCCTCTAGAGGATTGTTCATCACTTTAAACCTGGGTTTTGGCTTGGAAGTGGAAGGTAGTGTGGTGGTAACGAGTGGCGGCTCTATAATTGGAATGACTACCTTCTGCGTCCTCTTGCTATCTAGTAATAGCTTGTTGTTCCTTAAAACCCTGCTTGTCCTTTCTTCAATGGAGGTGCTCTCCTTGGCATACCAATCAACGGATCAAAGTGGTTGGGAGTCAATTTGATCTCTAAAATATGTGGGAAGTATGACCTCCCCATCATCATTTGATAAACGTTCCACATCCTCTAACAAGAAATCAATGATATGTGGAAGAGTGAATCTGCTATAATTGCGCCTACGCACTTCGAACTCATATTCACAACTAAACCAATAATCCTCCATGGTAGGTTTATCATTTATGTGAAGAATTGCTGCCAAGGCAAGCTTCAAAAAGACCCTGTTGTAGCCTTTTCACACATCACCCCATTGCAAATGGGGACCCCTAAATTTTTGCTTGGTTTGGGTCTTTTGGTTTGATTTTAGTTGGTTTTCCTATTGTCTCTCTATTGTTTTGTTTGTCTTTCCGGGGATGTGCCCGTCTTTGAGCTTAAATTTAAAGTTTTGGCTAAGTCTGTAGAATTAGGGTTTTGAGTCTTCCGCTAGTTTGGAGTCAAATGGAGTGAATAAGTTGAAATTTGAGTTTGACAATACAGTTAGCATTCTTCTAGCAAGACCCCCAGCATAATTTCATTGAATTCTGACAACTAACTATTTTTAGTGAGTACCTGATTTGTGGAATTTTCTCAACAATTTTGAAATTCTGATCATTACACTACATCCTGAACACGTCAAGCTATTTGTCTGCAAGTTTTGAGCCAGATCTGACAACTTTCTATTTTTAGCAAGTTCACCTTCAGAGGCAGATTTTAGGGTTTGCATGCGAAGTTTTTCAATGCATGTCTAGAGAGTATTTCTGGGTTTTTCGAGACCTACACAATGATATAACATGCAAGATGAGATGATGACTTTCAGCACTCAGCCTTCGGAGGCTATTTTTAGGGTTTGCATGGTGGAATTTTCTTCGCATGTCTGGACATTCCTTGTAGGTTTTTCAAAAGCTTCGCAGTGGTGTAACATGCAAACCAGGATCAAGACTTTTTCAGGAGCCATTTTCAGAGGCTATTTTTAGGGTTTGCATGCAGAGCTTTTCAGCGCATGTTAGGTTATTCCTTATGGGTTTTTCAAGAGCTACACAGTGATGTGACATGCAAACAGAGTTGGTCACTTTTTTGAGAACTTACTATTTTTAGCAAATCCCCTCCGGCAGCCCCCCCCAGCACTTCAGTATCACAAACTGACTGACATGCAACAAAAACGGGGACAAACGGAGGTCATTTGATTGACATGCAAGTTAGATTAGGGTTTCCAGCTTTGGGACCCAAAATGAGGTGTCAAATGCCAGAATTTCCAAAAACTGGTGTATCCCATCACAATCAGTATCTTTCAAGCTATCCACTGATAAAATTTGAGGGCAATCGGAGCACTTACTATTTATAGTAAGTCACATCTGAAACAGGCTATAAATAGTAAGTCAGCAGTAGGCGCACGTGTGAACAGGCAAGTCATCCCATGAGGGTCACGTCATTCAAATTTCAAGTTAAACGGAGTTGGGGAAGTCATGAAACTGAGCAGTTACTATAAATAGTAAGTCACCTCCAGAAGCATGCTATAAATAGCAGGTCAGCGCGAGACACCATTATGAGTAGGTCAAGCAAGCGATGATGACCCCATGGATCGAATTTCAAGTCAAATGGAGTTGCAAAGGTTTGAAAATCAAGCACTTACTATTTTTAGCATGTCCATGCAGAGGAATTAGGGTTTCCTAAAATGTAGGGCGAAACACGAGGGTTACACAGAAGCAACATCCAGTCACGATCAACATCTTTCAGGCAATCAGCATGCAAAGTTTGAGCTCATTCTGAACAGTTACTATTTTTTAGTAAGTTGCTAAAAATAGCAGGTACATGTAGGCATCAGGCATCAACAGCTCAGTCACGTCACGAGGTTCGAGGCAAGGCAAAAATCTAGCCTTCCGGAGCTTGAAATCAGCTTGAAATGCAAAAGTTGCAAAACTTTCTAAAAATAGAAAGCTAGGGCAACGTGAACAAACCACTCTAAATCAGACAAAAAGCTGGAAAATTCATCCAAGTCTGATAAAATGAAAGCTTGACACCCTCAAATCCACCTTAGCAACCTGGGAGAGTGTTATCACGGAATCTAGCAGCGCTCGTTCCACGGATAACCCCCCTACGAAACTTGTCCGTTTCCTAGGATTCGTGAAGTTCAAGTACGCATAACAGAGTGATTTTCAAGCCACTTCGAAATGCGTTCCCAAGTCTCGAATAGTCAATTCGAGCATTCCCCCTTGTTCGCCTCGTGAAGACCTTCGAAACGAGATCTCTCGCGAAGTTTCACTGTTCATACTTAGCAAGTTGCGAAAAATGCAGTGGCACTGAAAAAGTGCGCTCCTACCCTGAAGCCAGAAATTGGCTAAGTCTGGAAAATGCAAGGGCGCTAAAATTTAGCGCCCCTGCATGCGGTGAAATTGCCAAAAATGCAATAGCGCTAAATTTTAGCGCCGTTACATTTTTCTTCAACACTTAAACTTTTTTTTGTGACTCTGGCACGTTTCTTCATGTTTTCGCGTTTTTCGTCAATCGTGCCACTTTTTGTGCCTAAATTTATTGCTCGACTTGAGTTAGGTTTTTAATTTTCATTTTCACTTAAGTGAATGAGTTCGCCATTTTAGTTGTTCACATTTTATTTTTCTCTTCTCTCCTCTTGCTGTGCGGGTTTCTTTCAAACTGCAAGTTCGCGTTTTGGAGATTTCGCCGTTTCTTCAACATTCTTCGCGTTTTGCTCTGGTAAGTTTTTCGTTTGGCTTTGTCTTCACTCTTTTCATTTGTATGTGTTCATTGTTAAACATACACGTTTTTGTTTCTTACGCATTGTGCTTTCCATTCGCGTTTTGTTCTCACCCTTCAAGTGTTCTTCATTCGCGTTTTTCTTCTTCAACGTACATTCCTTCTCTCCATTCGCGTTTTCTGTCCATTGTTTGTCTTCATCGTGGCGAGCTTTTGTTTCCTTACGCGTTTCTTTCCTAACCCTACGCGTTTCTTTCCTTATTCTCCTCTATGATCGATGTTCTATGGAACTTGTATCTATCCAATGTATTCATGTTGAAATCTTTTTGTTTCTCTCTCTATGCGTTTTGGTGAACATTCAAAAGATCTATCATTGTGAAAGAGAATTCCCTTAACCTTTGAAGGCGTATGTAATAGGATGGAAACAAGTTCAAGCTTTCATGATTCAAACAAATTGCCTTCTCCAAGCCTGAGCGCTCTCGCCATTCCCTCTTGCATCTGCATCTCAAAATTATCAAGAAAAAAAAAGCAGAGGCGCTGAATTTTGGCGCTAGGACATTTTTGAGAAGATGAGATTTTTCCTAACACTAAAAGTGTAAGGGCGCTAAAATTTAGCGCCCTTGCACCAAAAGCAATTTTCCAAGAATGTAAGGGCGCTGAATTTTAGCGCCCTTACACTTTTTTCAGACTTTCCTCAATTCTTCCCAAATGAACTTCATTTTTGACCAGTGCACTCCTAAACCTCATTTTTCTGCATTCGTGCATCGTTTTGCGTGCCTCGTCATCCGCTTCATGATTTCCTATCCTCGTGCTCATTTCGCGCTTTCCCATGTGTCCTAACAATTCATGTTTGTTCTGACTAAACGGATTGCAGTCTACTTTCAAAGATCGTCAAATCAAGATTGATCAGGGTTCCAGTTCCTTTTGATGGCTGCTACGAAGCCTCCTTCTTCAAAAGCAAAAAGCAAGATGAAATACAAATATCAAGGCGTCTATCCACCAACTATGGTGCTTTCCAAAGTCGAAGAGATAAAGGATACAGAAGTTGGTCATCAAGACTTGGTTGACTTCGCAAAGCTAACAGAGACAAAGCCTCTTCCTGATTCAATGAGAGCTATCGTACATAGCAACCTCCACTTGGTGGCGATGTTCCCTACAGCTGCGCACAATACCGAGTTTGTTCTTCAAGTTGCGTCTCATTACATCAGAGAAAGCAGAAGTGTGATCGACTCTTCCGGGCACGAGATTCTGAGACTCGACCCCGACTTCTTTGACATTGTCTTCAAAATCCCTCATATGGAGAAATATATTGACATCTCTATATCGAAAGCTCAGGAGATCTTCGATGCTGATCCCAATAAAGCTAAACAGTTGATAAACACTCAATGGCTCAAGAAGCCTAGATCATCTGTTTCTAGATGGCCGAAAGGACTCCTGAGAAGTGACTTCAAAGATGACGTCAAGGATATGATCACGTTTCTAAGCCGAGTGAAAGGCTTGCCGGAATCATCCACCTTTCACGATTGGATGTATGAGTACATCAGGATCATAAGAAGGCAGAAGGTGCATATTGACTGGGCCAAACAAATCAGTGATGAGATACACGAGCAGTTGATCAATGCTCCTTCTACATTGAAGTTCTACATGACTTCTTACCTGGTGTACGCAGCGGCTGTGATGAGACAATTCCCCGGTCTATCTACAAAAGGGAATTGAATGATGGTGCCTGTATACAGATATTTCTATCAATTGGAGCTAAAGGAGAGCTTTCATCATTTCAGACGGGTCACTGATGCTTTCTTTGCGCCCTTACTCTTCAACTTTGATCCAGCTTTGGAAAGAAGAAGAGTATCCGATGAGGCTTATAAGGTGGTAAGTAAAGTTGGATGCATTTTTCTCCAATTCCCAACATTTACTTACTTGAGAGTAGGCTGCTACACTGGTTGTCCCTACATGCTACCACGTTATCCTTCGGATAAGTGGATTCTCATGGAAACATGCAGACAGCTGATGTCAGTGCAGAAAGAACGAAGAAGCAATCACAAGCGTGGGTTCAAGTTCCCGCTGACCATCGGCCGATATACTATCCAAACTGCACAAAAAGCTAAGTCTGTCTATGCTGAGATGCAGATCATGACCATCAAAACCTACAGGTATAGGTTTGATTTCAACTACCGAGATGTCAGAAAAAAGTTGCAAAAAGGTCACCAACACAGGTACCGTTTTGAAGACATCTGGGCAGATTGTAGAGATGAAGAAGCCATTCGCAAAATGGACTATTGCAGATTGACAGTTCAACAAATCAAAGATCTTGGTATTGCTGATCTACCAGAGGATTTTGAGGATCCAGGTGATATCATGAACGCTGTCTATGATGAGCAAGGCATTGCTAAAAGGCCGTTGCCTGCAATACAATGGTCTAGGAAAGAGGTCACCAGCATGAGAGAAAGGCTGAGACCAATCCTAGCCAATACAGAAGAATGGTTACATAAACATGGTCATGCAATGAAAAGTTTCAGAACAGACTCAGAAGGAGAGGAATCTGAAGCAAAAGCTCGCCAACAGCAAGAACTCCGCGACAAAAACAAATCAGCGGTCGTTCCCACTTCTTCGCGAAGGGGTCCAAGGATCAAGTTCACTGTTGGTAAGAAAGATACCCAGGCTGTCCAAGAGGTAGAAATGACGGAATCTCATCCATCTCTCTCTAGGGGTAAAAAGCCTATTCAGGAGGAGATAGATTCCGATGAAGAAGGAACTTCAAGCGACCAATCCGCTGAAGATGAAGATTCAGCAGAAGCAGACTCCGATGCCGAAGAGGTTTCTGAAAGCGGGCAAGAGTCTGATGAAGATTCTGAAGAAGGATCTGAAGGTGACTTTGAAGGCAACCAGATTCGGAGGAGACAAGAGGGTGATCAACAGGAACCCGGGCATGATCAAGAAATAACTACTTCTCTCCTGAGAATGTAGTTGAGGAAATTCACAGAACATCATCGCCCGTGACTTCAAACATTCCTCATACCCCTCCAGATTCAAGAACTCCTCCACCTCCTGTTCCCTCGTCACCTATCCCTACCACATGCATTCCTGCAGCCGAGATATCCCCTATCCCTGCAGCATCAACCCAGCTTAATACTCCTTCAGGACAAGCATCCATACGGTTCATATACTGTCAAGCCCTCCATCGTCCATTCCTAGCTTGTCTTCGCCAACGTATGATATCACTTCTGAAAACGAATTCAATCGTTTCATGAATGAGTCGATGCGTGATCAGCTCAATGTGTCAACTACAGGAGCTACGATGACAAATACTTCTCCAATTGTCATGATACCAATGGTGAGTTCAGATGTGACAATAACTTCAGAAGTGGCAATGGCGACTGAATTGACAGTAAATCCAGAAGTTCACACTTCTTTTCTTCCTCCTTGGCTAATATCTCAAGTGTCGAAGCGTAAAAAGCAAATAATTTCTCCAGAGGAGCTCGACCTCGAAGAGATAATTCTTCCAAAAGCCAAAGGGAAGAAAAAGGCAAAAGTGTACTCAAGGCTGAATGTTGATAAGTCTGGCCACAAGTATGCTGAAATTGGCATACCACCGAATCAAGAAGGTGATGTCAATATGGAGGACTACACAGTAACAAAGGTCCAGCTTGGCAAGGTTACCAACGAAAGTGCAAAAGCCGATGCGCAAGTCACTTTGGATATCTTGGCAGGAAGGCTGGATAAAGTTGAGCAAGCTCGTAACATGTACAAACAGAGGGCAGAGCATTATGCCACTGTTGTAAAGAGACTTGCCGGTTCTCCAAGTATGCCTTGGCGATTAAGTATTGAACCAATTTGTCAAGAAAGTTGAGAAATTCACCTCCAAAGGCAGGGTGTTATATGATTTTGTTGAAAAGATCATCGAACATGGATCTCAGATAATTTTGGCTGCGGACGAGAAAACTACCATGTTGGCCAAGCTCACCACAGAGCTTGATAAAGAAAAGAGCGTACTTTCCCAGGAGCGCAGAGACATGGAAAAATGCCTATTGTCATGGTCGGAAATGAAACAGGTAAAGCTCAGCAAATTGGTGGAGGTTGGGGTAATTCCTGACAAAGAAAAGTTTGTAGAGGTAAGAGAATCACTGAAACACAGAATTCAAGTGGTTCAATCTCTCATAGAAGATCTTCACCAAGTACAGGAAGATGTCGACGGGCATCGCACCATTCTTGACAAAAGTATCAGAGAGTTGCCTGGTCAACTTCTTGAAGAAAATCGTATCTTCCTGCCGGCCACGAAATATCCCAGATCTTCAAGGAAGCCATCATGAATTTGATTGACAGTTCAGACTTCTCAGAAGCTTCGCTGAACATCATTTGTGATACAAGGCTCACATTGGACAACCTGAAGACGCATCTTGACAGGTGCAAAAAGGTTCACTCATCTGCCATGAGATCGATCACAAGAATTCACACCATTGTGGATTACACCGTTGGTCCAGATGAGAAGTTCGTGCAGGAGACTAGGAGGAAATTTGAAGACTTCCGCGCCCAATGCAAGGAAACGTAAAGCAGCCCCCTATTCTCCAGTGTTAGACATTTCCGGTGCATCCCATTATGCATCTTGTAAATATTTCTCGACATTTTCGAATGTCATTTTGTAAATTGTAATTACACCAAGTCCAAAGATGTAATATTTTCAAAACAAATTACACTTTGACTTTGGTCAAAGTTAGGTGAGATCTCCTAAAATCGCTCACCTAACTTTCCTGATTTTCTCAATCTCTTTCCTAATTTTGCTCATCCCTCTTTCTATATAATGTGAGGGATTTTCATTGTAAATGATCTTTTAGCCTTTTGCAACGAAGTGCTGCCCTTTTGTAAGCAAATTTGTGAAACTTTGCGTTCATGCTTTGTGAATGAGATTCGATTAATAAAGAAAAGGATTGCAAGCCAAACTTTGCGTTGGATTCGATACTTTTGTGAGTTACTCTTATTTGGTAGTGATTAGTTCGAAGAATCTGAAAGACTCTAAGTAGTTTATGTAAACTTTGTGTTACATCTATTATTTAGATTGCATTGTTATTTCTGTTTATCATTGGTTGAATGATCTACAAGACTTTGTGCTTGTAATCATTCATGCTCTTGCATGTTCTGGTTGAGTGATCTACAAGACTTTGTGCTTGTAATTATTCATACTCTTGGATACTCTTGTTGAAGGATCTACAAGACTTTGTGCTTGTAATCGTTCGTGCTATTTGACACTTTTGTTGGATGATCTACAAGACTTTGTGCTTGTAATCGTTCATGCTGTTCGAAGAATTGTTGCGTCTAAGAAGACTTTGTGCTTCTAACGTAGCAAACGGTACGTCTACGCAGATCCAACACTGATAAAGCTACGGAACGACTTTGTGCCTTTGTGAGCTTTCCCTTTTTAATTTATTTGTTTGTTATTAATCACTTATGGTATCTCTATGCTTCGCTTTGACGAGATAGAGATATTGGTATTACTGCTAGTTGTTCGTTTCAAGTTATCAAGAATTCTGAACTTCCAACAAGTGAAGCATTGTAAACATCTTCTCTGAAAAAAGAGAGAAGGATGAATGTAACACAACCCCCCCACTCCGTGAATTGCGTGTACATTTTGTAATTATCTGTTTGATTTACTATCGCTTCTGTTAGCAGTAAGAAGGGCACCTCCCCTTTCCAAGAGGAGAGATTCACATCTCACATAGCTGTGGCTGAAATTCAAGTTGTGTAATCTATCGAAAGCTGATTACATAATTTTCACCCAACAGTTTTTTGGCGACTCTACTGGGGAACCTACATACACAATCTGAGCCTCACGCTTCGGATTGAAGTAGATAAGTTTCCTTTCTCTTGCTGTTCTTTTGTATATTGTTAACTCTGTAACACCCTTTGTATTCAGATCTACATTCTGGCGGACCGAATATATACAAGAGGATTGAGGGCTCAAGGAATAACAGATCCACTCTTTGAAGAGTTGTTGCAAAGTGACTTTCCATTTACTCTTCCACGAGCAAGGTCACCACTGCAGCGGGCTATAAGCTTCCCTCCACGTAGCCAAATATCTTCGATCCCAAGTGTTTGGTCAGTTTATCGCAGACGTCCTGTTCAAGTACCTGTTGTGCAACCAGTCATGGCCGCACCACCTACAGGACCATGGGGAAATGCTTTTGGTCCCCTCCGTTTGACTCCACCTTTACACGAACTTTCTCGTGTATCCAGGAAGCATCTTCCGAAATTTCAAGGTGATGGCAAACAACACCTCGATGAGCACATATCCGCATTCTACATAGTATGCGGCGTTCTTGGCATTGAGCACAAAGATGTTTCTGTGAGATTGTTCATTGAATCCCTTCAAGGGGTTGCAGCTGAATGGTTCTTTACTCTTCCCAATGCCTCCGTCACCAACTGGGCCACTCTTCGCACTAAATTTGAAGAAAGATTCAAGCCTACTGAAGATTCACATGCTCTATTGGCGCAGCTCACCACCATGCGTAAAGAAGCTCACGAGCCTATGCGCGAATTTGTGGCGAAGTTCAATAAGTTGGTAACACGGATCCCCAATGATGCAAGACCAACGGATCATAACCTGAAATGCTTCTTCATCAACACTCAACTGCCTAAGGTAAGTTTTTATTTACGTAGAGAAAATCTGGCTAACGTTGAAGCAGCCCAACAATTGGCTACCAGTCTGGAGGATGACATGATCCTTGCTGGAGAAATCAGGACGGGGACTAATGGAAATAAACGGATGCAAGCCTCAGGATCTTCAGCATCCAATGTTAGTACTCCCACTGCCAACTCAAATTTTACAGATCCCATGCTCCAAAGGTTGGCAAATGAAGTTTTGTCTCTTAAGAAGCAAGTGTCGAACAACAACAATGGTAATAACTACAAAGACGTCCCTAGGAGGACTTTCCCTAATTATGCTGGCAACAAAAATCAGAATCGTCTCCCAGCACCTCCAGGACGACTTGCTCTTGAAGCCCCGCCTGCTAACAATGCCGCCGGGTACTATGAGACTGAACAAGATGATTATGCTCAGCCCGAATATCCTGAAGAAGAAAATGCCGATCTCTTCCAAGAAGAAGAAACTGAATCGGCTGGCGACTCCAAGATCAGCTATCTGCAAATGATGGAAGAAGAAGAAGAAGAAGACGACCTGGTGACTGACACTTACACTGTTTTTACACGGCATCAACAAAATCAACTTGACAAAGCTCAGGCTGCTGCTGTTCCAGAAAAGGAAAAGCAGCCCATAACGATTGCCAAAAGAGGATCTCCCCTCCCTTGGCAACCTAAGAAAGCAGCAAATCCACAAGTAAGTGCACCTCGTCCTTCTTCGTCAACTCCCGTTATTCCTAAAGCTAATCCTCCCGTTCCAAAGACCAGTGTGCCTTTTGTGAAACCAATCAGCGAAGTTACGACTTCCAACCTACAAAGTTCTTTCCAGTTTTTCGACATCATTGACCATGCCAAGAAAACCAAGGTTCAAATGTCCGAGGCTGAATACCTCAAAGCCAACCCCGACCAATTTGACAGGCTTCTCAAGTTCGTAAATGATAAAAAGATCTCCCCAAGTCGGGATACTCCTCCTGACATCCCAGTTACTCCTAAACCCAAAGTATCACAGAGTAACCTTGTATCCAATCCTCCAACTGCTTCTGGATGCATTGATCCGTTTTTCATCTCCCTACTTGTAAATGGTTTCAAGCTGAGTAACTGTGTCATAGACTCTGGTGCGTCTGACAATGTAATGCCCGCCAAGGTAGCTACTGTGTTAGGCCTTGAAATGACCAAAACCTTCAGCCGTTGCTTTTCCATGGAAAATAAACAAGTGCCATTGATCGGTCAGATCAAAGATGCACAATATGCATTCGCCGCATACCCAGAGAAGAAAATAAAGATGACGGTCCTCGTGGCCGATGTACCAGCTTCCTACGGTATCCTCCTTGGGTGCAATTTCTGCAAAGATGTCAGAGGAGAACTAAGTATGGATATGTCTGAAGCAAGAATACCAGTAAAAGGTGTGATGCAAAAGCTGATTCCTGAAAAGGAATCAAAATTCTCAGTTGTTGAGTCAGACGATCCCAGAGCTCAGATTTTGTTTGAATCGTCAGGCGTGGGAACTTACTACCTACAGACAAATGAGGTAGGGGAATCTTCGACTCAAAACGAGTTAGAAAAGGATGATATTTCTTCAACTTCAGATGAAACGTCATCAAGAGATTTATCCGTCTCCGATCACGAATCTTCGTCAGATGATGAAGTTTTGGACTTCGACACTGTTCCAGTTGGTGATTTCAACGGTGTCTGGCTGCTCAAGTTTGATGGTAGCTGCTCCTCAACCGGTTCTGGAGCAGGAATGGTTTTCATTTTGCCATCAGGAAAGTTTTTCCCTTTCTCCTTCAAGCTGCAGTTTGATAACACCAATAACACCACCGAGTATGAAGCCCTATTACTGGGAATGCAAGTTGCGTTGAAGAAAGGTATAAAAAATCTTCATGCACAAGGTGATGCCGAGCTGATAGTGTGTCAAGTAAGAAATCTCTATCAAACAAAAAATGAGAGACTCAGGCATTATCGTAATCTAGTATGGGATTCCATTGAGGAATTCGAAGCTTTTGATATCTCTGTTGTTCCCAGAGAATACAATACTAGAGCTGATTCCCTCGCGATCTCCGCCACGCTCTTGGTACCACACAAAGACTTTCAAGGTTCTACATACACCATAGAGTTGGTTTTCCGCCCAAGTGTACCTGACAACTCAGAGAACTGGCAGATTTTCAATGACGACCATCAAATTATAGCCTTTCTTGAGAAAGCAGACAATTTCGATGAGTTGTACTTTGAGGGCAGCGATTCTCCACTTCGAGAATCCGTGTCCGATATAGATCCTGTTATGGGCGAGGAATATCTGCAACTCAAAGGGAATAAGATCCCTAAAGGATTGGTATCCCTGGAAAAGCTTTTTGATAAACATGATCGCCACGTAAAGAAGCAACTCTCAGATTCTGACTCATCTAATGAGATCGAACAGATAAATTTGGGAACTGAAACCGATCCTAAGATGGTCAACATTGGCAAATGTTGCACGGCCGAAGAAAGAAGACAGTTTGCTCATCTACTGCAGGAGTACATTGACGTCTTGGCGTATTCATATGACGATCTAAAGTCATTTCGGCCCAAGGAAGTGCAACATGACATTCCTCTCAAGGTTGGTGCTTTACCTTACAAACAAAAGCAGAGGCATGTTGACGTGGTTTTTGAGACCGCACCAACACAGAATAAAGTCTCCCAACGGACGCTCTATCCTCTCTTGAACAAAGTATTCAGCATGCTAAGATTGCGAGTAAGATCATGCTTTCAACTCCAAGGTTCCTTAAGTGCGAATAGGCTCAGTTCGGCTCAATGTGATATTGCTGGTATGTCAAGGGGACTTACACAATTGTTCGTTAGCTGACAACAGACAGCAGACTATGGGTTTTCACATAATTCGAAGGATTTGGCAAATGAGCACAAGTTTCCTAAAGCTAACCGGAAATGAACTGAATTTAAAAGGTTGTAGGGCCTAAGAAGTTTATCTTCTATCTAAGGATGGGACGTGGGATCAATCTTGACAGACTTCGACCAGACTCTACTCCGCCTCACGTCGGACAACTTACACAAAGTCGGTGCAATCTTCAAGGGAGTCACAAAAGGTTTTCAAATTATAACTCAACATTTAAGCACCATTAGAACGACGCATACAAACACATGAATCACAATCGAAGTTAAGTTTGTAAAGTTTTCCAGTTGACCACACAAGGCAAACTTGCCGTCAGCAAGCCGCTAGTGGTATGGATAAAAAATGAAGTTGCCTCAATTAACACCACAAATCCACAACTAACATCTACTTGCATGATAACGAAAACTACTTTACTTTAAGCTACTTCAAGATGCTACGTGAATTGGAAGGACGAAGAAGCCTCAACAACTATTCACAACAAAGAAGGGTTCACCATCAATGAAAAATTCTTTTATTATGAATGCATACATGACAACTTCTTACAAAGTATCCAAAGGGAAGACTTTCCTTCCTTTTCAATCTACACTACTTTTACTTTCTATTCTATCAACTTCTCTCTACTCCTCTAAGCTCTGCTTCTACTTCTAAATCTAATGAGATTACAAATGAGGGGGACTCCCCCTTTATATAGCTAGCCAAGTCCCAAAAGACGGCTAGGGTTACAATCAATAGAGTGGCCAGAATCATGCCACCTCAGCCCTAAACAAGATTTGCCCTAAAAAATGCCACAAAGGAGGGTGGGGTAATAAATGAGCCATAATGTCCACCATCATCCTTCTAGAAGATTCCGTTTGTAGACGCGTTCACACTGTTCTTGATCTTCTTCTTGACTTTTGTTCTTCAACTTCTTTGTCACTTGAGCTAACACTTAGCCAATTTCCTGCAACTTTTTCTTCCTTCGAGATTGAAAGTTGTAACTTTATCTTCCTCCGAAGGTTGTGATATCATCGTGCTTCACCACTTCCAGACATCGTGCTCTGGCCTCGACATTCCTCCTGCAAAACAAGCGAGGAGAAAAGTATTAGAACACTTAATAATATAAATTCACCTTACTTACCTGATTTTCACGTTCATCGCCTCCATTAGCCAACTTCTTCTTCTTCATGATTCTTCGTGCCTTAGCCAAATTTTCAACGCATCTTCCTCAAGGGCGTATCATCTTTCAAAAGTATTAGCTTCAACTGCATCTTCAAGAAATTTATTTCACCTGCTGGAGCTCTGACAACCTTGATTTTATTCATTTTTGGCTCAAGAAAACTATCCCCACGAAGAGCTTGGGAAAATTCACCCAGGCAGTCTCTTTCAAATTCATCGTATGGAGGATTTCACCTTGAAAACACATTTTCTTCACACTTGCCTTAGAAAATTTTTAAATTTCCCTTAGGAAAACTCATCAACCTGGTGCCCATTTAAAATCTTGATCTCAGAATCCTCGACAAGCTATGGAAGACCTTAAAATCAACTCTTCATCGGCAATCTTCGATACCCAGAAGAAAATTTTCTCCAGAACGCGTCGAATCCATGGGTACCCAACGAACGGGTTCATTTAATTTTCTTGAATTTTGAACCTTAGAAAATATTCTTTCATCAAATTTATTCTTGTTCTTCGATCTTGAAGTATTCCTTTGCTCTGACTTGGAAATTTTTTGTCAACCCTGTGCAGTTGGCATTCACTGACTTCACCTCCGGCAACTCTGCTCATGCTTCAGGAAAATTCCATCACCTCTCCAGACTTGGGCGTTTTTCTAAGGGAGAAAATATTTTGTGCCTTAGAAAATTTTTGAATCATTCTGGAAATTTTGCCTTAGAAAATTTTATTCAACTCAATCAACTTTGCCTGTGGTGAGGAAGATTTTACTTTGCTTCACTTGGACAATTTTCCCTAAAGGCATAAATCACGCCTAACATACTTCATTTTTCATCTGGCAACTTCCAACGCCTTAGAAAAAAAAAATCATTACAACATCTTATATTTCATCCCACCACCCTTGGCGCACAGCACACTTAGAGAAAAACAAAATAAAATAAAAGCGCCTAGCATCTTGTTTCACCACCTTCAAGGTTTACCTAGGCGCGTAGCATACTTCATGGAGAACATATCAAATTTCAACGCCTAGGCAATATTTTCTCACCCCCTGGCATTTTCAACGCCTAATACACTTTATCCACCCTAGGCGCACATCACACTTAGAGGGGAATATTTAACACGTCTAGCACCTTACTTTACACTCACCACCTTTCACTTACTTGAGTGCATTTCTCATATTCAAGAGAATGAAGACTTTCAACGCCTAGGCATGTGGCTTTTGAACTTCCTTGTTTTTGTTCTCATATGGCCCCATTTGGGCGCATTTTAGGGTGAGAGGAGGACGAGTTCTTGCCTTAGAAACTTTTTTTCAAAATCAATCCTCAAGGTGGGCGCATTTTGCATGATGAGAAGGATGAAGTATGTTTGACTCCCTTTGACTACTTACAACTTGGCGCATTTCCACCTAGGAGGAGGATGGGCGCATTTAGAGGGGTGAGGAGGATATCCGACACTTAGAAATTTTTTCAACTTCTATCAATTTCCCTTGGGTGCATTTTGGCCCAGCTACAGGATGAAAAGCATTGACCTGTTTGACTTTCTCAAGATGGGCGCATTTTACCCCCTGAGCAGGATGAAACTTATACTTAGAAATTTTTTAGCAACTTGCCTTCAAGGATGGCGCATTTGGAGGTGGCAGGCAGATTTTTAATGCCTTAGAAAAAATTTCAAACATCTGAAGGCAAGCTGGGCGCAATTTTCAAGGTGGTGGAGGATAAAGCTCCAGACTTAGCTATTTTTCTCGTCTTTGCCAGTTTCTTCATGCCTTACTATAAATAGTAAGCCTCTTAATTTTTACACCTCCAAAGCTCAGATTGATTTGAAATTTTGCACACTGCATCCTTATGACCTCGTTGTTATGTCGACACTACCATTTTTAGCTGACCTGCTATTTTTAGCATGTCTCTGAAGGTGGTTTACTAAAAATAGTAACCTCTTGTTTCCGATAGCTCCATTGCTCTGATCAACTTGAAATTTTAATGAGGCGCTCCTCACCATGTGACCTGTTGGCTGACATCAACGCATGCGCCTGATTTACTATTTTTAGCCAGTTTCCAAATTGACTTACTATAAATAGTAAGTGCTCCGTTTGACTTGAAATTTCACCAGCAGATAGCTTGAAGGACGCTGATCGCGGTGGTTTACACCGATTTTCGAAAATTGACTTTTTACCCCTCTTTTCAGGCTCTGAAGCTGGAAACCCTAATTCGTTCTGCATGCATATCAAATGGTCTCCGTTTGTCCTCGTTTCTATTGCATTGCGATTAGCTCGTGATTCTGAACTGCTGGGAGGCGGCTGTCGGGACACACCTGCTAAAAATAGCAAGTTCCTTACTGAGTGAGAATCTTCATTTGCATGTCACACCATCGCGAAGCTCTCGAAAAACCCATCAGAATCACCACATGCAAAAGAAACTCGACATGCAAACCCTAAAAATAGCCTCTAAGGCTGAATTCTGAAAGTTGTCGCCTCGTTTTGCATGTTACATCGCGAAGGTCTTGAAAACCCGGAATATGCCAACATGCAAAGAAAAACTCTGATCCGGACCCTAAAATTCGTGCCGGAAGCAGGATCGCTAAAAATAGTAAGTTGTCTGTTTTCGCTCAAATTTTGCATGCGAGCAGCCTAATAATCTCTGAACGAGTGTGGCGTCGGAATCTCCAAAATGCTAACGAATTTCATACTTACTAAAAATAGTAAGTACCTCAGAATCTGATGAAAATTTGTTGAGAGCGTGCTGGAAGCACACTGACAATAGTGTTAGGCTCAATTTTCAATTTACTTCATTTGACCTCAAATTGGCAAGGAAGCTCAAAACCCTGATTTTCAGACTTGGCCAAACTCACGTTTAAACTCAATGGCGGGAACGTCCCCAGAAAGCAGACCATAGAAAAGAGACAGACGGAGAGAGAGACACACAAAAACCAAAGCCAAAAAGACCAGAATGGAGCAAAAATTAGGGGTCCCCATTGGCAATGGGGCGATGTGTGAAAAAGGTCACAACAAGGCAGTACAATCCCAAGATCTCTGGAACGATTTTGGCGAAAGTTCAAAAGATGCTGAATGCACGGATAATTTTCCCTATCCATCATTCAACGTGGATAGCCAATATCGTCCCCGTTCGTAAGAAGAATGGTGAAATCCGCATTTGTGTAGATTTCAGAAATCTAAATCAATTGTCTCTCAAAGACAATTACCCACTTCCAGTGATGGATCAAGTTCTACAAAATGTAACTGGGTCTGAGATGCTCTCCATGCTAGACGGATTTTCCGGTTACAATCAAATTGAAGTGAATTCAAGCGATCAACACAAAACCGCTTTCACAACGCCTTGGGGAACCTTTGCATATCGTAGGATGCCGTTTGGTTTGATCAACGCCGGCGCTACATTCCAACGTGCCATGGATCTTGCTTTCCGTGACGTGATGGGTAAGTTCATTGTGGTGTACCTTGACGATCTTACGGTATTCTCTAAGCAACGCCATGAGCATTTCTATCATTTGAGACAAACTCTAGAGAGATGCCGTCAGCACGGCATTTCCCTTAATCCCAAAAAGTCAACTTTTGGGGTGACAGAAGGTAAACTTCTTGGTCACGTAGTATCTGCTGAAGGAATCAAGATTGACTCAGAAAGAGTCAATGGAATCAAGTCCCTCGCTTTGCCGTCAAGCAAGAAAGCCGTTCATTCCTTTTTCGGCAAGGTAAACTTCTTGAGGATGTTTCTTCCAGACTTTGCTGAAAAGACTCGTCACATTGTGAACATGATGAAGGGTAATGCCACGTTTCATTGGACGGCAGAAGGCAAAGCAGCGTTCGATGACATCAAGGAGGCCATTGCTCATGCGCCTGTATTGGTCTGCCCTAACTACACCAAAGATTTTGTGATGTACAGTTATGCTTCCGAGCATACGCTATCAGCAATTTTGGTGCAGGAAAATGATGAGGGTTTTGAATCCCCCATTGCATTCATGAGCTGCCCTCTAAAGAATTACGAGTTGAAATATTCTCAGATGGAAAAGCACGCTTTTGCAGTTGTAAAAGCCGTCAAGCATTTCCAGTTCTACATTCTAGGCAGTCATGTCAAAGTTCTTGTCCCAGATTCGACTGTCAAGTCTATTCTCACACAGCAGGAATTTGGAATAAAAAGAGGCAACTGGATTGCCAAGATTCAGGAATATGATCTGGAAATTAAACCCACTAAGTTGATACGTGGACGTGGTCTTTGTCAGCTCATTGCAGAAAACAATCCAGATGAGGAAATTTCAGAGGATGAGGAGGTCTCAGATGAAGAGGTCGATCCCAGTACGCTTCCAATGGTACTATTTGTTAGCACCATTGATGAATGGTATTCCAACATCGCTCACTTCCTAACATACGGAGAATGTCCCAATCACTTGACTCCGAAAGAAAAAAGGACCGTCAAGCTGAAGTCAGCTAGTTTCGTCTTGTGGGATAGCGGCTTGTATAAACGTGCGATGGATGGGACATTTCTCAGGTGTGTTGATAAAGAACAACAGCATAAGTTGCTGAAATCTTATCATGATTTGGCATGTGGTGGACATTTCTCAGCGCCAGTAACCGCTCACAAAATCCTGAGAGCAAAGTATTACTGGCCTACACTCTTTCAGGACGCGTACTCTTGGGTGCGTAAGTGTGAATTGTGCCAACAGTTTGTCGGACGTCCAAAATTGGCATCTTTGCCGTTAAAACCTGTCGTGATTGATGAACCTTTCCAACAATGGGGCATTGATTTCATAGGTGCAGTGAATCCATCGTCAAGTGCTGGACATGTCTATGTTTTGACAGCTACAGATTATTTCACCAAATGGGTGGAAGCGATACCTACCAAGCGTGCTACTTCAGAAGTAGTGTGCAATTTCTTAAAAGAAAATATTATTTCCAGGTTCGGTGTGCCGAACAAGATTGTTGCGGACAACGCTTCTGCTTTCTCATCAAGTGAGATCACGGAGTTTTGTTTCGAGCATGGTATAACTTTGTCACATTCTTCTGACTATTATCCGCAGGATAATGGTCAAGCGGAATCTAGTAACAAGAATCTGGTAACTATAATCCGCAAGCTGGTGGACGAGAATCAATGTCTGTGGCACAAGGCTTTGTTTGATGCTTTGTGGGCAGACAGAATAACTCCGAAGCGAGCAATCGGCGTGTCTCCTTTTCAGCTCTTGTACGGATTGAATGCCGAGATTCCTATAACTTTGGAACTACCAGCCCTCAAGTTGGCCAAGGCCATTGAGGATGAGACGTTTGACAATTCTGTCGACAAGCGCATCATGTATCTCTCCGAATTGGAAGAGAATCGAGTTCAGGTGGCTGACCGCATTGCGGAACACCAGGATCAAGTGAAAAAGCTGTTTGACAAAAAGGCTAAGTCTCGAGAATTTCAAATTGGTGACCTCGTTCTCCTGTGGGACAAACGAAGAGAGACAAAAGGTATGCACGGGAAATTCGACTCACTATGGACAGGACCTTTCCAAATACATCAGTTGCACGGTGAAAACAGTTTCTTGTTAGCATACGGAGATGGAACGCCATTTGCCCTTCCTCACAGTGGGCAACATCTCAAGCACTTTACGCAGTAAAGAAGTCGGCGTTGGTATGTAAATACTTTTTATTTTTAAGTCCTTTTGAGTCTTTGCGTTTTGTTTTTGTCGTCATCGTCGCCTGACTCCAAGCCCAATGGATGGATAAAGGCACTTGAATTCTGGATTTCTTCTCCCTTTGTTCTTTTCAAAAGAATAACCGAAGGAAGATCCCCAGTAGAGTCGCCAAAAAACTGTTGGGTGAAAATTATGTAATCAGCTTTCGATAGATTACACAACTTGAATTTCAGCCACAGCTATGACGAGATAGAGATATTGGTATTACTGCTAGTTGTTCTTTTCAAGTTATCAAGAATTCTGAACTTCCAACAAGTGAAGCATTGTAAACATCTTCTCTGAAAAAAGAGAGAAGGATGAATGTAACACACCCCCCCCACTCCGTGAATTGCATGTACATTTTGTAATTATCTGTTTGATTTACTATCGCTTCTGTTAGCAGTAAGAAGGGCGCCTCCCCTTTCCGAGAGGAGAGATTCACATCTCACATAGCTGTGGCTGAAATTCAAGTTGTGTAATCTATCGAAAGCTGATTACATAATTTTCACCCAACAGAGAGCTCAAGATTTTTTTCGAGTATGGAAAATTGGAAGTGGACATGGTGAAATGCGCCCTAGCTTGAGAGATGACTGGAAATTTTACTAAGTCTTGCAAATTTGAAGCACACCCTCTAATATGTGCCTTAACTTGCAGGGAGAGCTTGGAAAAATGTCTAAGTAATTTAAATTTGAAGCTGCCACCCTTGGAAGAAGATGGCATTGAAAATTTGCCTAAGTGTCCAAAACTTGAAGTAAGGACCTCTATATGCGCCCACCTCAAGGAGCTGATTGAAAATTCTTCTAAGTATCACAAAATGAAAGTAGAGGAGATCATATGCGCCCTTGGAAAGAGATGCAATGAGAAATTTAGCTAAGTGTTGAAAACTTGAGGCAGCTACCCTCATATGCGCCTAGGTTAAAGAGATGTTGGTGGCATCAAAAATTTGACTAAGGCATTAAAATTGGAAGCTCCAACATCAAAATGCGCCTTGAGAAGAAGGGGAGACTTGAAAATATTCTAAGGCATTTAAATTTGAAGCTTGACACTCCATATGCGCCTAAGGAGAGGAGAGAGTAATTAAAAGTTTCTAAGGCATGCAAACTTGAAGTAAGGACCTCTATATGCACCCACCTCAAGGAGCTGATTGAAAATTCTCCTAAGTATCACAAAATGAAAGTAGAGGAGGTCATATGCGCCCTTGGAAAGAGATGGCGTGAGAAATTTAGCTAAGTGTTGAAAACTTGAGGCAGCTACCCTCATATGCGCCCAAGAAGGAGGAAGCCTTGAAATTTTTCTAAGGAATTTAAACTTGAAGTACAACCCCTTTGATGCACCTTAGCTAAGGGGAGTGGCTTATGATTTGATTAAGTGTTGGAAACTAAAAGCTACACCCTTGATATGCACCTAGCTTGTAGGAAGAGTTGGAAAATGTTCAAAGTGTTGAAACTTGGAGTAGCTACCCCTAAATGCGCCCAGCCTTGAAGGAGGAGATTTGAAAATATTCTAAGGGTTGAAAATTGAAACTAACACCCTCCAAATGCCCCTAGGTCAAGAATTGAGTGTTGAAAAGTCATGGAAACTAGAGGTAGGCCATGGTAAATGCGCCCAAGCTTGAGTCAAACTTGAAAATTCTTCTAAGGCAATGAAATTAAAAGTCTAAGGGGTGATATGCGCCTAAGCTAGAAGGGGTGACTAGGAGTTTGTCTAAGTGTTTGAAATTGAAATCACACCCACCTAAAGGCGCCCAAGAGGGAAAAATGAGGAAGGAATTTCTCTAAGGAAAGGAAATTGGAAGTGCAGAGGGCTAAATGCGCCCAACTTGAGCAAGTGATTGGAAAATATTCAAGTATGGCAAAGTGAAAGTGAAGAGGGTCAAATGTACCTGAGTTGAAGAGGCTAATTGCTGAAAATGCCTAAGGCATGAAAAGTGAGAGTATACAACGCTAGATGCGCCTAGGTTGATGAGTGGATGATGGAATTTTTATAATCGTTGAAAATGAAAGTTTGACCTATCAGATGCACCAAGAATGTGAAGTAAAGGCAAACATTAATAAAATTATTTTTCCAAGGTTTAAAAATTAAATGTACCCCCTTCGCCTTATACACATGAATTTCGCATTTTCTAGGGGGAATTTTCTTCTAGGTACTAGACAATTTCAGTAAGGAAATGATTTTGAAATTCTTCACGTCTTGCCGGAGACTTTAAGATGGAGATTTTACTTGGGCACCTGGTTGATGAAATTTTCTAGAGGAAATAAATTATTTCTAAGGAAGATGGGTTGGAAATTTGGCTAAGGCATGAATAATTTGAAGATGAAGTTTGCTAGAGGAAGGCTCAAATGACAAGAACTGATTTGGTGTACATGCCATGTGATTGGAACCTCCAAGTCAAGAATCCATCTAACAGACTCAACAACTTCAGCTATAACAAGGGTTTTACCTTTCATCTTATCACTTCCATTATCAAAACCTGATGATTCTGAATGTGTGGATGATGAGGGTTGTGTAGAAGAAGGTGAACTAGAAGACTTGGAAGGAAAGGAAATGTTATGCTCCTTTAGAAGTTGCCTCATTTCTTCTAACTATTTTGTATAATAATTATGTTCACCATTCCTTGGTTTATTGCAATATTCACATTTGGGTTTATCCTTCTTCAGTTTATCCTCTTTGGAAGAGGTGGGAGTCTCATTAGATTCTGTCTTAGTCTTAGATTTCTTTTTACCTTTGAATTAGGTGATTGTGCTAACAATGCTTGATTTTTATAAAGTACATCAAATTAAATAAGTTTTTCTTGCTCTCTAGTCAATCAATCACAAAATGTCTCAAAAGAAGGCATTTTAAAAGATTCACCTAGGCTATCCTTGTTGGAATAAAATGGAGAAGAAAAGAAGGCAAATGGCTCCTTCAACTTTGACAAAATCAAGAATATACATTCCTTATCAGATTTATCTTTCCCACATCTAGCCAATTAAGATTTCAAGGATTTGAATTTAACCAAATAGTCTTCAATGCTAGGAAATGGATCAATGGAAAAAGATGCCAATTTTTCCTCTAATTGCAAAGCACGAACATCACTAACTGAACCAAACAATTATTTATACTTATCCCATACTTGTCATGGTGTAGTGCACTCCTCAATATGGAAGAATAGGCTTTCAGAGACATGCAATGCAATTAAGCCCATAGCCTCATCACATTTGTTCCTGTGAGCAAATCTCTCATGCTCCTTGGTAAATTCTGGTTGATGATCACCCAAAGTAGACCACGAACCCTTGGACTAGAGGAACCGTTGCATTCTTACTTTCCATGTGTGATAATTATGAGGAGCGAGTACCTCAAATGAATCTAGGTAAACCATGAGAGCAACAAGCACTTAGAAAGAAAAATAGCCAATATATTGCAAAAATCCAATATGAAACCTCCCAAATCTGAATCAATACTCAATATGAAGCACCTCAAAACCTCTCCAAGTGTCAAGATGTCCAAGTAATCAGTCAAAATGCAAAATTTGCAAATACTGAATTAAATTTTTGTGAGGTTGAATCTAGAAAAAGTGCATGAATAGGATTGAAGAGCTCCTAAATACCTTTCAAATGCCACTAGAATCGTGAAAATCCGATAAACTAGAAAAAATTTATAAGCCCAGAGGTCCAAATGGGAGATTTTACTTCAAACAGCAATAAAATGCACCTATAGCAAAAATCTGGAAAAATTGTCTACACCATTGCAAAGTTCTTGGAACTAGATTTTGGATGATATCTTGTTTTTTATAAATGGACTCCTAGATCAAAAGATATGCCCCCGAGAAATATCTTCCCAATTAGGGTGTAATGTCCCTTGCTATACTGATGTAAATTTTCTGTTTTTAGCTCTTGGACATTTCGTCAAACACTTTGCTGCAATCTGCTATATGTTGTTTATTTTTTGCATGTTTGGTGCATAGAATGGTAAGATGAACTAGAATAACACTAATTGCCATCTACCAATACTGAAATGAAAAGATTAAACAATGCAACATATATCCTTTGGCCTTTCAATGCAATAAGATGACCGCCTCATGCAAATTTGCAACTACAATATAATGACATTGTGACAAACAGTTGGAAGGCAATCCCAAAATCATGTGGATTACTGCTTTAAAATGGATTGCAATGACTGAAGTTCATGTAATGGTTATCTACAGCAGTAGACATTACATAAAGCATTTGCTCGACCAACTTATAAGATGTAACTTCTAAACTGATTGCTTACAATGCCAAATCCATACTTATATGACAGCAGATTATTAAATGCAGATTTCACTTTCAAAGTTACAATATTCCAATTGTTGTTCTGACAGTCCAGCACCTAATGAAATAAATGCAATTACAAAGCAAACTGAAATAAGAACCTGGAATTAATGATCCCTTCAATATCGAGATATGTATGTTGTGCCTAGATTGTGAGGACTAACTTCTCCAATTAAGGCTCCAACCAAAGTTGACTGTGCTAACAAATGGTTGGCATAAGAAGACACGATTCCTTTGATTCTTCCAAGTGGCACCACTATCTTATCTTTTGTCCACGCACTCTGTATTATTTGTCTTTAGTCCTGTGTTACACTCAAGACCCGATAATGCCAAGTAAACAAGTCGTTGGCTATTTTGTCTTCTATGACAGATGCGATTCCTTTCTCAAGGGAATGACGGCTTCAATATATCTTTAATCATTCTTTTTGATAATATTATCGGGCTTGTTCCTTTGTGCCTTTATCATCTGCCTTTGTCTTTGCTACGATTTGTTGAGAAATTCAATTTTTGTCTTATTTGATGGACGACTCACCTCTGGTGGTTTTGTCTTGTTCTTCCAAGCCACAAACTTTGGAAATGATATAATTATAATCTCTCCAAATGATACAAACTATTTTCCCAAAGAAATTGATCTTCAACTCCTCTCTTATCTGCCAGGTCAATTATCTTTCCTTTTTCAAATTCATCTCTTGTATTTTGTCTCCTGATTTTGTTTTATCTGTTGAAGAATTAAAAGCCTGCAAATGTGTCCTTTTTTAAAAGAAATCCTAATACTTATGGAAAATTCCTCCAATTCGAAATGCTTCTAGCGGTGAGTCCAACACAATATGCCAATATTATCCAATGATTAAAATTGATATTTCCCAAATTTGGCCAAAGGCCATTAAATTTGGCAACTGAAAATGTCTTCAATAATGTCTCCAATCGAATCACAGCAGCACCTTAGTTGTTGTCAGTTCCTATAATGTCCCCATTTTGGCCATATGCTCTTCTTTTGGATTTAGCCTATTTCCGGAAATCCGTAGGCTAAGCTGACACATAAAATTAGGGTTTCCTCTTTCAGATACTACTCAGTTGGCGTTCAAAGAATGTTGTGCAGACTTACTATTTTTAGCAGTTCGCTATTTCTAGCAAGTCTATTTTTTAGCAGTATCTGTTTAGCAGCAGTTCAATCCCTTGCAGTTCAGTCGTTCAGTTCGGCTTTCTGATGGTTTTGAAGCGAACTTACTATTTTTGGCATTGGCTATTTATAGTAAGTCTAAATTTGGCAGTAGCATCATCAACAATTCAGCTCAAGTCATCTTGCTATCCTTCAGTTTCAGTTTGGCTTTGGTTATCTCAATGGACTAAGTTTATACTTAGTCAATTTTATGTTACTCAGTTGTACCCCACGCCTAGGAGTGATAACTTCATGTTGTGTTTAAAGAGGGGACATTATGGGGTCAATTGTGCATTAAATGATTTATTAAATGCTTTATTATTGCATTATTAAGTTGGACACCTAAAGGAAGGTTGAATAAAGTTTTATTATTTCAAAAAGTAAAATGCTTAAAGGTGGCATCCCTCTTGGAAGTTGAAGTGATTCAGTTGCCAATTGAAGCTTATATATTGAGGCTTTGAGAAGAGTTCTTCATCTTTGGAAAAAATATAACATTATGCTGTTGGTTTGAAATCTAGGATCCGGCTAAGGGAAAGCTTAGCAAATTTACTCCACTCTTCGGGCCTGAACTATGGTTCCCTAGGTGGTGGACTAAGAGTGTTCTTCATCCAGAAGTACATATTGAGCATTATTGTGGAGTTTTGGTGAGATATTTCTAGTTTTCATGTTGCTAGTTTATCATGGTTGAAAGTGATTTTTGTATACAGCTTTTAGTATGAATTTTATTTTGTTCTGGGTATTTGATCATTGCATTTCTATGATAAAGGTGATCATAGTTGGAGGTTATTAGAATTTAATTCCAAGTTTCAGATTTTTACAAGTGAAATCGCCCCTCTTGAGGGTCATACCATTTAGTGAGGTCTTGGAATTCATGCAAGAATAATCTTTGAGCTTTTGTTGCAGTTTGTTGATTAAGTCTCGGGCGCCTACCTCCCAGAAAGCTTTTACTTTTTATTTCAGGTCAATAGGAGCAGATTTGAGGGAGTTGTGTTCATTTTGGTGAGTTTGCTATTGGCTGATGGACTTTTCCAGATTGCAGATTTTTATATCAGATTGTTCTAGTTTTCTGATTTATGGCTTTGGCATCTTTATTTAAGAGGATTTTCATTGAAGAAACCATCATTTAATTGTATATTGTAATGATGGCTAAAAACACTTGAAATTTGTAGTTATTCTTCATTGTAAAACTGAAAACAGTAGTATTGTTTCAGTTCTTTAATCTGCTGCATTTTCTTGTAATTAATTCACAACACTGTAACCCCTAGATGGTTTACCACCAATGTGGATAAAGAACATTCTGAGCTTTCATTTTTCACCCACTGGAAAGTGGAGAATTCCCACTGTTAAGTGGATACCCACTGCAGCGGATGAATTAGTGTTGCATTGTAATGTTTTTTCCCCCCATTGTTCAATTGGTAGCGTGGAAATTCTCATGGCTGGTTCACTTCCTAAGTTCATTTCAATTTGTAATAAGTACTCCGCCATATGTTAGCACCTCGTATTCAAAGGGATCTTGTGTGCACATTCTTGGCGTTGAGTCTTATCATTTACTTTCAGTTGTAATCAATTTCAGTTCTTGGGTTAATTGATCCTAGGGATCCTCTGACCATATGCCTGCCCCTCTTCTTTCAATGGTTTTAGGGCGCATTCTTGGTTAGAGTTGCTTTGATAGAGATTTGGTTTTGGCTCTAACGCTAATCAAATTGGCCAAGTGTTGGTTATTGTGTAAAAATTGTGGCAAAAAATTGGTTAGCATATTTTAGTTCCAATCTCTCACCAACAATATGCAATAATACCTCAGCTATTGCATAATTAGCAAACCTCAGAAAATGCAATTATAAACCAGCAATTGCATCAACTCAATATTCCAAAGTGCATTAATACAACAGCTACTACACTCAATTAGCTAGGGCAATAATACAGTAGTTTTTACACCTGCCAAATCTTTCCAATGAAACACCTGTAGAAACCCTGGATGGATTTCTCAACAAATCCAACTAGGGTTGATCTTTCACAACCAAACCTGGTACCTTAGAGTCTTCAAACCCTCAGGCAAGCTAAGAATTCAGCTTCAATTTCTTACCAATCTGGTAATGAGAAATGAATTCCAAATCAAGTGTGTTTGAATGCTTAGCCAACAACTTCTTAAATAGATTTCTCAATGCCTTTTCAAGAAGCTTCTAGAAGAGTATTATTTCCTCAAGTGACTTTTATTATTTTATTATTTTATTTTTAAGTCACTTAAGTCACTTTAATATTAAATTAATTAAATAATAAGTCATCCCTTTTGATATTATATTTTATTGGAATAACTTAATAAATAATTAATTTAATATACCTCCAATTTGGGGACATGACAGTCCTCCCTTCCCAAAGATTGCTTGCCCTTAAGCAATTTGCAACTGCCAAGCCAACTCACCCACCATAGCATCTAAATCCTGAATGTCAACTCATCAGTGTTCGTCCTGTTGTGACCTTTTCACACATCACCCCATTGCAAATGGGGACCCCCTGTTTTCGCTTTTTGCCTTGGCATCACAACTACTTATCACCATTTTTTTCTTTTACAATGAGTTAAGAGTTTTGAAGAGTCACTTGAGCCAACTAGAGAAATCAAGCCCGAAATAGTGCCTAAATGTCATGGAAGTGCTCAAAAGATCCTGAAGACGAGGATCGCCTATGCTTTGAGTCAATTCTGACACTTCCTATTTTTAAGGGAGTTTTTCTTTTTCGCTTTTTTCATTTTTGGCATTTTTGGACCAATCTGGGACCCCTATTTTTTAGGGATTTTTCTTTTTCTATTTTTAGAAAGTCAACTCTGGTCAAGGAGTCAACATTTCCATTTTTAGAATAAAAAAATCAAGCCAAAAATCGAGTAAGGCATGCAAAAATCTGGAAAAATCAATGCAAAAATCTAGGAAAATCAATGTGAAAATCAGAAAATCAACTGAAAAATCATGATAATCAGACCTCCAGAATGAGAAAATCAATGAAAAATCAACTAGAAAGCATGCAATTCATGGAGTTCGCAATGGAAGTGGAAAGAAATTTGTCAAGTCCACCTGTTGTGACCTTTTCACACATCGCCCCATTCAAGATGGGGACCCCCTGATTTTTGCTCCGTTCCGGTCTTTTGGCTTGGGTTTTCTCCTCTCTCTCGCTCTGTCTCTTTTCTGGTGTCTGCCTTTCGAGGGGTTGTGTCTGTCATTGAGCTTAAACGCGAAAATTCTGACCAAGTCTAAAATTAGGGTTTCATCGTTCCTGGTCAGTCCAAGGTCAAATAAAGTGAGTAAATTGAAAATTGAATCTAGCATTGTTGTCAGCATGTTTTCAACGGGCTCTCAGCAAGATTTCATCAGATTCCAGGTACTTACTATTTTTAGTAAGTTTGCTATTTGGAGCAATTTGTCAGCTATTTTGAGGTTCCGATCATCACACTGCATTCAGAGTATATCAGACTGCTCGCGTGCAAAATTTGGGCGAAAACGGACAACTTACTATTTTTAGCAGTCCGGCTTCCAGGGCTAATTTCAAGGTCCAGATGCAGAGATTTTCTTTGCATGTCTGGATATTCCTTCTGGGTTTTTCTAGACCTTCGCGAGGATGTAACATGCAAGACGGGACGACCACTTTCAGGATTCAGCCTTCCAAGGCTATTTTTAGGGTTTGCATGTCAGGGTTTCTTTTGCATGTCGGGTGATTCCTGATGGGTTTTCTGAGAGCTTCGCGATGGTGTGACATGCAAGCGAGGATTCTCACTCAGTAGGAACTTGTTATTTTTAGCAGGTATGTCCCAGCAGCCGCCTCCCAGCAGTTCAAATTCACGAGCCGATCGCAGTGCCGCGAAACGAAGACGAACGGAGATCTTTTGATACGCATGCAAAGCGAATTAGGGTTTCCAACTCGAACCTAAAATAGGCATCAAAAAGTCAAACTTTCAAAATCCGTTGTAAACCTCGATCATCCTAGCTATCTGGTGAAATTTAAATAAGCCGGGCACTTACTATTTATAGTAAGTCAAATTGAAACGATGCTAAAAATAGTAAAATCAGTTACGTACATCCCGATTATGGAAATAGCGGAGTCCGCGTGGTGAGGATACGCCTCATTCAAATTCAACTCGTCGAGAGCTTAGAATCTCGAAACAAAGAGCTTACTATTTATAGTAAGCCACCAGCAGGCTAAAAATAGCAGGGTGACTAAAAGTGGCAGTGTCGACAGGTTGATAGGGTTATGAAGAAGCTATGTTTGAAATTTCAAGTTGATCCGAGCTTCAGAAGTGCAAAATTGAGAAGACTTACTATAAATAGCAGGGCACGATACTGGCGAAGGATGATGAAAATTTGCCTAAGTCTGGAACTTCATCCAGCAGGCCTGGCAAAATGCGCCCATCTCAGCTAAAGAGGCATAAAAATTTCTAAGTGTGAGTTCATCCTGCTCAGGGGTCAAAATGCGCCCAAGGTAAGAAGTCAAAGGAAGTCAATGGTGTTTATCCTGCTACCAGGCCAAAATGCGCCCAACTTGAAAGAGAAAAGTTGAAAAATTTTCTAAGGCATGGAAATCCGCCACCCCCTCCTAAATGCGCCCATCTTGTAGCAGGGGTGAAATGCGCCCAAAGTTGTAAGTGGTCAAAGAAAGTCAACACTCAAATCCTCCTCCACATCAAAAATGCGCCATCCTTCACACAGGGTGAAATGCGCCCAATTTGCAAAGAAGTCAACAGGTCAAACGTTTTCATCCTTCCCCCTAGGCAAAATGCGCCCAAACAAGGCCATGTCAGGACAAAAAATGGAAGTTGAAAAGTCACATGAAGGCATTCGAAAAGTTCGTCCTTCTCATGCATCAAAATGCACTCAAGATGGAAAAGGGTCAACAAGTCAAAGGATTTCGTCCTCCTCAAGGGGCAAAATGCACCCAAATGCATGCATGTGAGGACAAAGTTTGGAAGGCGAAGAGTCACCTGAAGGCGTTCATCCATTAGACACATCAAAATGCGCCCAAGGGGAAAGAAAAGTCAAGAAGTCAAAGATCTCGTCCTCCTCCATAGGCAAAATGCGCCCAAACTTGTGCATGTCAAGACGAAAACGTGAAGTTGAAAGGTCACAGGGGACGTGGTGGCAAGTTTGTCCTCCTACATGGAAATGCGCCCATGTTTGGATGTGAGAAGTAATTAAGGGTGGTAATTAAGGTGAAGAATATTACCAGAGCATGGTGAAAGGAGTAAATGCTAGGCGCTCAAGGTGTTAGAGGATTTTCCAAGGGCGTGTGAGGTGGTGAAGGTATGTGTGGCGTGATTTTTTCTTAAGTGTGCTAGGCGCCTCAAGGGGAAATAAAATATTTTCTAAGTGTTGAAAAATTTGCCTAGGCGTTGGAATATTTTTCCAAGTGTGGAGTGAAATGCAAATGGCAAGAGAGAAATAAAAGTGAGGCGTGCTTGACGAATAAATTTTTTTCTAAGTGAAGATGATACTTCTCTCGCTGGCAGATAATTAAAAATTTTCTAAGGGAAACTTCTCAAAATGCTAGATGATTTAAAAATATTTTCTAAGGCAAATTATTTTCCCTTAGAAAATACGCCTTGAGATCAGAGTGGTGAAATTTCTCCGTGAGACAAGAGCAACTTTTCTCAGTGATGGAGTCAGAAATGCAAGATGATTCAAATTTTTCAAGAAGTCAGAGCAACACAGAGTAATCACAGGCGAAGAACAAATTTAAATGATGGAAATAATATTCTCTAAGGTTCAAAATTCGAAAAATTAAATGAACCCGTTCGTTGGGTACCCATGCATTCGAGGCGTTCTGAAGAAAATTTGCTTCTGGGTACTGAACATTTGTGATGATGAACGGGTTTCCAAGTCTTTCAAGCTTCGCCGACACTTTTTCAGTGAAGAATTTGATCAGTGCTCAAATTGTGAATTTTCCTAAGGGAGAATTTAAAATTTTCTAAGGCAAAAACAAATAAAATGTGCTTTCAAGATGAATTTTCTTCGAATGATGAATTCAAGAGGAATTGCCTAGATAATTTTGTTTGAATTCTTCGAGGATGAATTCTCCAGAGCAAAAGAGAGTTAAAATTCAAATTCCAGTAACAGAGCCCCGGCTGGTGAGTAAAAAAATGATAAATTTAAATTAAATTTTTCGAAAAGGAATTCAAAAACGCTAGTCAAAGTCAAGTTTCTAGAAGAATAAGATTCCCGACGACTGGAGACAAGTGTCAGAAACACCAGAGAGGGAAAATTTGAATTCTTGAAGTGGAGTAGTGGAGTTTAATGGCACTGGCTAAAATTAACTTCTTCTAGAATTCGAATTCTAGCTATAAAATGAGCAAGTTCTTCACTTGTTTTCACAGCTGAGGAAGGCGAACTTGCTCTGAAAGTGAACTGTTGCTTGAAGAGTTTGAAATCTGAATGTTGCTAAGTTGAGAAAGGACGCCTTAAGTTGCTGGAGAGCTTGAAGGAGTTTGAATTTTGCTGAGAAGTCGAGTTTGCTGAAGAGGCGCACTTGGAAGTTAATCAAATTGTTAAAAGCTTGAGAGGTACGACTTTGCCAATTTAATTTGTTGCTGAAGCTAAGCGCCATTGCTGAAGTAGAAGAGGTACGCCATTGCTGATTAAAGGAGTATTTGCTGAAGATTGAAGTTGCTTGTGAAAGATGGCTGAAGCGAGGACAACCGGAAAGGACAATGGTGCCTCAAGACAAGCTGTGATCAAGAAGCTGAGCAAAACATTCATGCCAGAGTTGAAGTTCATTTCAAAGCTGGGCAAGTTGACGGACACTAATTTGGGCTCTGTCAACCTGGAGACCTTCAAGAACAGGCTGTTTGGAATTGGAAGTCATCGGGCTTCGGTCACTTCGCACAACATCGTCCGAAGTGGATTATATGCAGCTGCTGGTTTTCCGCCAGCTATTCAGTGTTCGGAGCTGATAATGGAGTGCGCCAACTGCTACGAGAAGGAACACCGGTCGATCACGACACCAGATGGCCAAGTGCTTGCCAATCTCACTCCGACAGCCATTGGTGAAGCTTTCGGGATCCCGGTGCACAGGAACATGATTTACAAGTCCATAGAACGGGCTGAGCGGATGTATGCTTCCACATTCGAGAGGTGCATGGACACAATTAACACCCACTGGATGAGCACTCCTAAGCCATCTCGTGCGAAGTTGCCAAAACAGATCATAGAAGAGGACCTGAAACAAGAATACTGTGATCTTATCATGATGTTGAGCAGGGTTGGTGGTTGCCCACAGTCCTACATTTTCGAGCCTTGGATGTTTTATTACATCAACCTGGTGCTAGAAGGCAAGGATTATGTCAATTGGGCTAAGATGATCAGCGATAGTATACATGAGCAGCTCCTGAGCTTGAGGAGGACTAAAATGTTTTACATGAGCTCCTACCTTATTTATATGTTGGCACGGATGACGAAGTACAGGGGGATCTCTTACAAAGAGCCTGTTGGATGCGGCTCTCATCAGTTCAAGATTTATGATGCGTGTCCACAGTTGCACCTGTCAAGTACAACCCACTACAAACATGTCAACGATTCATTCACCATGTACATCACGAGGCTGCTTCAGGAGCGGTTACACCACAGAATCTCTAGAGATGCCCAGGAGCTGATTGAGAGGTATGGGTGCTGGTTTATTCAGTTTCCAAGATTTTCTTACGTTAGGCTGCAAGGTTTTTCCTCATACCCATATAGGCTGCCTAAGTACCCAACAGATAGAATAATAATGCTAGAGATATCTAGACAATTGCTTGCCTTTGACAAAATCCAAAAGAAGAAGAAGAAAGGGGGGATAGAGTTTCTGATTGTGATGGGCAACTCGGATGAGGTGTGTCCTTCGATACAGGCAGCTAGGGAAGCTGAGAGTGAACTTCAGTTTTATCACTTCTCATATCATACAAGCCGACAGCACTACGACCCACACCATAACATCAATTGGGTTCTGTCGGAGGAGTTTAAACATAAGGCCACCATTGAGGATTTCTTGGGCTGATGCGGTTGATGAAATTGAAGTAAGGAAGAGAATGTTTTCTCGGTTGCCGATTACTCTGATCAGGGAGTGTGAGGTTGTTCCGGTTCCGGACCAGGTCAATGAGGATATGGATGTAGTCCATCTAGACTATGCAGCTGTCCGGGATACTCCACTTCCACCTATAGATTGGTCAGAGCCCGAGGTTGCTGCTTTAGATACTCTCTCTATCCCAGTTATGACATTCACCAGGGCATGGGTTGACAGGAGAGTGAACAGATTGAAAAGTAGGTCAATTGCTTTGACTTACAACTTGATGGGAGATCACAGGACGCCCACCGCAGGACGAAAGAAACAGATCACAAGAGGGCCAGAGCCCAGAAAGAAAGAATTAGTTCAGCCAGAGCCTCCACAAGTCACAGTGGCAGCACTCTTGGAGACACGTTCTCCAAGCATTCAGGAGGTGTCTTTGTTTGTTGATCAGAGAATTACAGTGAATCAGGTACCAGTAGTACAGGACGATATTCAGCCTCCACGGAGGGAGTCAATTGGCCAGAGTGCCAATGTACCTGTTAGGATTGATCAGCATGATGATGAGGGGACTATTACTGACCCTCGGTTTCAGCAGGAGTTAGAGGCGGCCATGAATGATGATGATGATGATGATATAGTATCAGGTGATACTTAGCCACTTGAGGACGATGAGCCTCGCCAGAATGAGGAAGAGGTTGAACAAGTTAGAGAAGTCGAGGCACAGGAGCAGCAGCCCTTCGATATACTGTATGAGGTGCCCGACTGGCTTAAAGATAGAATGAGAAGAAGCCCGAGTGAGGAGATTGATCCAGCAATTGAGATGGAAGAATTTTTGAACCGGATCAGTGCTCCTCCACCGAAGAAGAAGGCAAGGAAATTTTCAAAGATCTCCACTGATGAGGATGGCTTCCGTACTCTTCACGTTGCTGTCCCACGAGTCGAGTGTGACCGGAATGAAGCAGTTCCTGAGAATTATGTGGTCACCACTCTGGATTTGGGACGCCCTACTGGTGCTCAGATTGTTGAGGAGTGTGATAACTCCTTCCTCGCCCTCAAGGATAGGTTATTCAAGAAAGAAGGGAAGTATAAGAAGTTGAAACGAGAACACAAGGCCTTAGTTGGATATGTACAGCAGTTGTCTCGTTCTCGAGGGCAGGATGTACTAGTGATAGAGCCTCCGGCAGATATTCCTAGAGAGTCGATCAGCGGCTTGGTAGAGTTGGGGAGGATGGCACAGGAGGCAGATAAGTGGGTCACAGGAGTTCGTACTGAGACAGAGAAATTTATGGAGGACCTTGCCTACTGCCTTTCAACAGGCCTCTAGTATTTTGACTCGGATGGATGCAGATGGATCAGGCTTGGGGCGATGCCTCTATCTATCGAGTAAGGTGATCCAGTCTGGAGGTATGAGGCATGTGCCATTGCGGTTGCTGATTGATGGAGGTGTCATTCAGGCGAATGGCCGATATGATTTCTCTCGGTGGTATTCTTCGGCTATCACGCGCGTGGCTTCTTCGATGCGTACCGGATTCAACTAGGGTACATAAGGCTATGGCCAACATTATAGATGGAGTTCAGAATACTTTGAGGCCATATTTGCTAGGCGGCTGATCCAGATGAAGATAATTTTGATAATTTGAGGGGTTTGCTGGTGCCTTTCTTCGCAGACGTTAAGACCTTTGTACAGGATGATTTCGAGAATACTGCTACTTTCTCCACTTTGATCAGAACACGCAGCTCTTTAGCTGCTTGGAGAAAATCTTGTACGAGGTACGAGCATTCATCCACGGTGTTAGAGTTTGATAGATTGTGTTCCACCGATTTCAGCTCAGGAGGTTGAGGCCGTACTTAGCAGATTTGTTGAGTTGGCAGTCAGAGAGAAGGCAAATGGGAACACACTACTGGACGAGGATCTTCTAGAAGACTGAATATGGAGCATTTATTACCTTTTTCTATTTTTGGGAGTGAGTGGGAATCTTTGATTCATTTAATGTACCACTCCCTATTCTGGCAGTTTTTAGGGTTAGGGCTGAGGTGGCACGATTCTGGCCACTCTATTGATTGTAACCCTAGCCGTCCTTTGGGACTTGGCTAGCTATAAAAAGGGGGTCCCCCTCATTTGTAATTCATTAGAATTAGATTAGACATTGGAATAGTAGACATTGAGAGAGCATTAGCATTAGAGCTAGATAGTGTAGCATTGTAGAGCATTTTTGCATAATTTGGAGAAGAAGAAAGTTTTCCCTTTGAAAACTTTTGAGGAGATTGTTGTGTAACACATTTTATGATAATAGATCTTTTCATTGATGATGGAATTCGTCTTGTCATGAAATGCTAGCAAGGTTTCTTCTTCCTTTCGTATCCAAGTAGCTTAAATTCATGCAGGTAGCTTACTTTGGTGTGTGGTGTTTTATTGAGATAGCTTCGCTTTATTCCATACCACTAGCGGCTGCTTGATGATAAGTTCGCCTTGTGTGGTCAACTGGACATTACGTTGAGTTTAACTTCTGTTGTGATTTATATGCTTATATGCGTCGTTGTGATGGTGTATGCATGTTAAGTCATAATTTGAACATCTTTTGCTATTTCCCTTGAAGATTGCACCGATTTTGCTGAGGCTGTCCGACGGAGGCTAGGTGAAATCCGGTTGAAGTCTATTGAAACAAAGCTCCACATATCCTGCATTTAGAATAGAATATAAGTTTCTTAGGCTTTATACCCCCTTTACTTTCAGCATATTCCTGATTAGTTTTAGGAAAAGAACCACATTGCCAAATCATACACGTGAGATTCCCCTTCAAAATCCTACGTTAGCTGCTGACTGCAAGAAATCTGAACAATTGCGTAAGTCCCCTCGTACGAACACAGCAATACACATCAACCAAACTGGGTCTATTTGCACTTAAGGAACCTTGGAGTTGAACGTGCGAACTTTCTCGCAATCTTAGCGCACGGAATACTTTGATCAAGAGAGAATGGAGTAGCCCTAAACTATTTTGTTCTGCTGTTTGGCGCGGTCATAAAAAACACATCAACACCACCCAGCCTACCATGCCTTGGAAACAAATTCACAAAGTCTGCCTTGGAGATATGGAAAATGGCACAAAGTTCTTGAAGTCCGCCCTGCCATGGAAAAGGAAATGGCAAACATCATGGAAAGTCTGCCCCATCCATGGAAAAAGAAATGGCAACCCTACTCCAAATTATGCCCTACCTTGGCAAGACAAAGATGAAGTCTGCCCAACCTAGAGGAGGAGAGAAAACTTTAAAACGTGGCTAAGTATGGGCACCTTGGGGAATAAAATTTCAGAAAATGGTTAAGTGTCAAAGAAGAAAATATGGCAAACATGTCTTGAAGTCCTCCCAAGTGAAAAGGAAGCATGTCATGCCAGCCTTCAAGTCTGCCTTGTGTTGAGAAGTTCAAAGTCTGCCTTCTCAAGGAGAATGTCCAAGATGCTAGCAAGTCCGCCCTAGGTTGGAGTAAGAAGATGTCCAAGCAAAGAGAAAGTCCACCATAAAAAAATAAGGAATGGCAAGCAAGCCAAGAAGTTTGCCATGCCAAAAGCAACATGGAATGAAGTTTTTGAAGTCAGCTTTGGAGATTTGGAAAGAAATCCATCAAGTCCGCCTAGACATAAATGAAATATGGCAAGAAAGTTGTGAACTCCAACCTAGGAGAAAGGGGATATGGAAAAGACACCACAAAGGCCGCTCTAGGAAATGTCAAGAAGTTTGTAAAGTCCGACTTGGAAGATGGATGGAAAGAAATTCACAAAGTCTGACCCAAGGAAGATTGGCATGTCAAAGGCAATCCAAAGTCCGCCCTCAAGCATGATGGAAAATTTTGAAGGCATGAAGTGCCTAGAGGAAAGATGTGAGATGGCAAGGAGGCTTCCAAGTCTGCCCATGAGGAGATGTCAAAGACGAAGTCAAGCTCACCTTGGCCAAAAGAAAATGTCCAAATCTTGATGAAATCCGCCCAGCCAAGGAAACTCAAAAAATTTGGCTAAGTAAAAAATTCAAAAAATTGGAAAGGCATCAAGAAAATCTGACTCCCCTTGATCTAGGCATGTCCAAAGCAGCTCAAATTCCAACTTACCTCAAGGAGTTCTCCAAGCTCAAGATAAGTTCGCCTAGGAAGGAAATAATCATGGCAAGACCAAAGTAAAGTCCGCTCAAGGTAAAAAATTCAGAAAATTGACTAAGTATTGGAAAGAAAACAGGGAAAAACAAGAGGAATAAAGAGGAAATGAATAAAATCCTTAGCACAAGCGAAATTCAAAATTGAAGGCAAATCCATAGGAAAAGTTCATTCGAGCATAGAGATGGCCAAAATCTTGGCTAAGTGTTAAATGGTCCACATGAAGGTGTTACAAAATGAAATTGAATAGCCAAAATTTGGCTAAATATGGGAAATACTTCACAGAGAAAATTCCAAATTTCATCCATTGTGGCGAAAGCATAGAGGCATTCTTCTCCAAATTCAAGGCACTTGAAAGAATATTTGGACATCTTGGGGGGATTTCATCTACAATCCCAGACCTATTGAAGCAATCAGGACAACTTCTTGAAGGATTTTATCTCCTGAAGAATTAAAGACAAGCTTCCAATTAGAATTAGATGGTGACAAGAAAATTATTCCAAACAAATTTCCATTTTTTTGATACAAATGGGAATCCAAGATCAAAGCTAGGAAGAAACAAGCCGAGACAAAGTCGTTGGCAAAGAAAAATATTCTAAGGCAAGCACGTGGAAGAAAAACAAAGTGACCAAGAATGACATCCAGCACACTGGAGTGGCACCCCGACCAATCAGGTTGTTCCAAGTCAACATGTCTAGATTCAATAAACCTAACACTGCACCATGCAACAACTTTCTATTTTATTGTTGGTTCATATTTAGCAAAAGGACAAGTGTCCCAGAATGTAATTTTCTCATTGGTCGAGAGGTAGTTGGTTATGACAAACCCTAATTAGGGTTTTATTTTGTAATCTTGGCCGTTGATTCGAAATCAATCTTGGCCATTGAATTGTAATTGGGGAGCCTATAAATTGAGCTCGCCCCTCATTTGTAAGGTGTGGAGACAGTGTATGAAATTGTTGCATTTTGCTACTTCTGATAATAAAAGCTCTTATGCATGATTTGCTTTGAATAAATTTTGTTGTCAAGTGGTGTGCAAGGTTGCATAACTTCTTCAACCATAGATTAGCATTAGATTACAAATTAAAATAGAATTTTCTTTAAATGTGTAAGAGACTTGTTGTCTCTAAACCCTCAAAACTGATACAACTTTGTTTTGTTTTTGATGTTTGCAATTTATTTTTGTATTTTCTCAACGATTGTTAGGCAAGAAATATGCATGCAAGAAATTAACAATTTATGAAGCATAACATGCAAAGATATACAACTGGAAACATAGATGAATGCTAGAAATTAAAGCTTTATTGATATTGCATAATTTTAGAAAGTTTTACAAAGAAAGATACCCGGAAACAATCTTCAGATCTTGAAAAAATGCTGAAACCCTTATTTTGAATCTCTCCTACAAATCTGATGAAGCACAATGTTGACTCCTGAATGAAGCCAACTCTTAGGCAATGATTCGGCTGATCTCTCACAGCCTCAAGATTGCATAAACACTGAAGAGTGCACGTTCTTCAATGCTGCTATGGAGACTAACAATTGAAACCCTATGTCTCAAGCTCAAATCCCAAGAACACACAAAAGGAAAAGTCAAATGCTCATCAATAATGAGGTTGATTTGCTTTTGATGCTCTATTTATACTTCTCCAAAAAGCATCAATCCAAGTGTGCTTTTCACATCATTTAATATTTGCTTTAAATTTGCTTTTGTTGACCTTATATTATATTCTCATGTCATGGCATACTTTTCATGAAGTATTAATTGTACATTCACTTAAAATGGCCCCACTCATTATAAAATTAAATAATAACTTTATAATATAACTTTTATAATTAAATATCATTAAAAGCCATTAAAATATTAATATCTCCTTAAATACACATTATTACACCATATCCACTGAAACTGAAGTCAACACTGCAAATCCACATATGACCAGGTGCCCTGCTAATAATAGTAACTCTGACTCATTGCCAAGGTGACTTACTATAAATAGTAAATGCATCAGTCTGAGCTCAAAACCCACTATCAAAGTCAAATACTGAACCTAGCAAAGCACTGGAGAGAAGTAATGTCGCCAATCGACCAAGTAACAGCCCCTCAAATCAAGCCCATTAGCCTATGAGGGTTGAAATGATAGGCTAATCCAACAATAAATGATGCTCGCAAAATATGGGGACATTACAAAATGTTTGTTAAGTGAATGCAAGATTTGATAGTATAGATCATAGTTGGCATACTCGCAGAAAACTCGACGAGTCTTAAAAAACTCGCGAGTTTTTTTCCAAAACGAGTTTTTGCAGAGTTAACTCGCTAGACTTGAAAATCGAGTTTTTTTGAGTTTTTGCAAAAACTCGCGAGTTTTTAGTGGCGAGTACTCGCCAAAAACTCGCGAGTCCGATGAAAAAACTCGCCTGCGCAGGAATAAAGGCTGAAGACGTCTTTTAATAAGTTCATTTCATTTCAAAATCACTTGATACTTTGTGTGAGGAGCTAAAACCCCCCCCAAGCAAGGAGATATCATTTCCAACGATTTTCCATCGAGGAGAGCGGATTCAAACGCCATTTTGTGTGGATTTTGAAGGGAAATTCGATTCACAGGTAGGGTTTTTGTTTTTGTTTTTTGTTTTTGATTAATTATTTTCTTTCATTCTTCTTGCAAAATACTCATTCCAAATTGAAAAAAAGACATGATAGAGCACAAAGAAACAATTTTTTTGCATTTAGAATCCAAAAAACAAGATTCATCACAATCTTTTGTTGATTTTTGCTGATTTTTTTCATTTTTTTCACTATTTTTTGAAATTTTCAGACCTAGGTTCATTTTTTGTGTAGAATGATAAGATTAGTTAATAATGTTAATTGATAATTCATTTAAACACATTTGTATCAATTTAAATCAAATTTAGCTCTAGATTTTTGAAGTTTTAATGATTTTAGGTTGTTTTTTAAATTTTTTTGTATTAAAAAACTAATATGTTGTACATATTTTTGAATGTGTAGATTGATCATTGATCAGTGAATACACATTACACACTATAATGGCTTCTGGCTCTGGTTCATGCTCAGCATCAGGTTCCACCCCCGCCCCATCAAGTTCCACCCCTCGCACACCATCATCATGGGTTCCAGGCACTCGTCCTGCAGGGGCTAGAGACCCTACATGGAAATATGGTGTCAGAGGGCCAGTGCCTGGAACAGTTGTTTGCAGTGAATGCAAAAAAACATATCATGGAGGCATAAATCGCCTCAAATACCATCTAGCAGGCATTCCTCAACGTGATTCCAAGGTTTGTGAGAAGCCCAAAGAAGAGATTAGAAGAGAGATGCTTGCCCTACTTTCACTTGCTGAGGAAAAAAAAATGCAAAGGGAGAGGGCTAAAAAAGCCATAGCAGCATCCATAGCCAGTGCTAGTGGACATGCGCATGCCCATGGGACTCAGGAGCACGGGGTCGAGCACATGGAGATAGAGTCAGATGAGGATGCAGATATTATTGGCATTGTGGGCTCTCTTCATGGTCCACGGATTCGCATTCATGGCACATCCTCCACAGCCACATCGGCTAGGCCCCCCTTGTCCTCTAGTTCGACTAGAGTGCCAATGCCACCACCACCTTCATCTTCACGCAACCCACAAAGTTTTTTTGTGCCAAGAAACACACCAGGAGCACAGGGATCATTGGAGGCTACAGGGTGGAACAAGGAGGTGCATGAACATGCCAAAATGGCATGTGCTGATTTTTGGTATTTCAATAACATACCATTCAATGTGGCGAGTAGTCCCTATTGGCACAATATGGTCACTTCATTGACAGTTGCGGGAAAAGGCTTCAAGCCACCTTCTCACAAAGATTTGAGTGGGAGGTAAGTGACAAGTCAACTTAAATTTTATGTTCTTTAATTTAAAATTTAAATTACTTTATTATTTATGTTTAATTCAAGCTATTTTTTGTTTAAAACTTACAATTTTGTACTTATTTAATTATTTTACTTTGTACTTGCAGTTTGCTCACAAATGCAACCGAAAGGGCAATGCATGTGGTGGAAGAGCAAAAAACTAAATGGAAGAAATTTGGCTGCTCAATTCTTTCTGATGGGTGGACGGATGGGAGAAACCGCACCATCCTTAATTTTTTGGTTGCTTCCAAAGGTGAAGTGTTTTGGAAGTCGGTGGATGCTTCCAATAGGATAAAAACTGCAGATACATTGTGTACGTTGTTGGATGAAGTTGTGATGGGGGTGGGCATTGCTAATGTGGTGCAAGTCATCACAGATAATGCAGCAGCGTATGTGGCAGCTGGAAGGATGCTTGAGAGTAGACATCCATCACTTTTTTGGTCACCTTGTGCGGCTCATTGCCTTGACCTTCTTTTGGAGGACATAGGCAAACTTGTTTGGGTGGCACCGATTGTAGATGATGCAAGGAGCATCACAAAATATATCTACAATCACCCTTGGGTTCTTAGTTTGATGAGAGAGCATACGCAAGGGAAGGAGTTGGTGAGATCGGGTGCCACAAGGTTTGCAACAATTTTCCTAACGTTGCAAAGCATTTTGGATTCTTTGGGCTCTCTAAAACAAATGTTCGTGAGTCAAGCATGGAATGACTCCTCATATTCAAAGAAGGCCGAAGGAGATAGAATTTCTGCAATAGTCTTCGACCCCTTGTTTGCACAAAAAGCTACAGAGATCGTGAGGGTAACTTCAAAACTTTGATTTTAATTTTAATCTCAAGTTGAATATAAATATATATTTTTTAATTTAACTTTAAGCCTTTCATTATAAATTTCTAACTTTGATCTTTTTGTATTTTTAATCTAGGTGTCGGAGCCCTTGGTTAGAGTCCTCCGCTTGGTAGATGGGGATGAAAACCCAATGGGATACATTTATGAGGCCATGGATAGGGCCAAGGAGGCCATCAAAAGTTATTACATGGAGGACAGCCTCAAATTTGATCCCATATGGGAGATTGTTAATAGGAGGTGGAACAATCAACTCCACCAACCCATCCATGCAGCAGGGTACTTCCTCAACCCTTCTTTTCTCTTCTCAGAGAGCTTCTCTGATCCTAATGGAGAGGTTATGGAGTGGCTCACAACATGCATTCAGAGGATGGAACCCGAGGTTGCAGTGAGAGACCTCATCGTGAAGGAGATGGATATATACAGGGAGACAACTGGTAATCTCTTTTCTTCGGAGCTGGCTGTTAGAGGAAGAACCACTCTGCCACCAGGTATAAAATTCAGAGTCTTTAAATTTTAAGTTTATTTCACATGCATCTTAGAATTTGATAAAATGTGTTTTGACTTTTGACTTTTGAGTCTTTGACTTTGTTTTCTAACTCTTCAATTTTCTTTTTGTTTTTTGCAGATGTTTGGTGGAAAAATTGGGGTGGAAAAACCCCAAATCTACAAAAAATTGCCCTCCGCATTCTATGTCAGCCTTGTAGTGCATCCAATTGTGAGCGCAATTGGAGCTTGTTCGAGTCCATTCACACGAAAAAGAGGAACAAGTTAACACAAAAGCGCCTCAATGACTTGGTCTTTGTGCAATACAACCTTCGGTTGCGCATAAAGAGAGTTGAAGAAAAATCACAGGATCCTATTGACTTAGATGAGATAGATCCTTATAGTGATTGGACAGGGCGAGAGGAGCAGCCTCCATTGTTTAGTGCAGATGAAATCCTTGACTTTGAGAGAGAGGCAATGGAGGATGTGGGTGCATCAGGAGTAGGAGATGTAGGGTTGGATGAGATCCAGCCAGAGCCAGAGCCAGAGCCCAGAGCCAGCAGCAGTAGCACCGCAGCCGCCACCACTAGCACCACGCACACGCGGCAGGACTAGAGGACCCACCCCTTCTTCCCTAGCTGTTGCTAGACTAGGGAAGAGGAAAGCCTAGCATGTTGTATTTAGTTGTTGTTTAGTATTTGCTTCTAGTTCTAGTTTTACTGTTTTCATGTATCAGACTTTCAGGCTTTTAGCCATCGGGATTCCGCATGAGAATGCGATTTTGTAATCAATTTACATTAAAGTCAATCAAAATTAATAGAAAACACTTTTGTACTCATTTATGGATTCATTGGATTCATCTTGTCATTGAATTTTGCAAAAAAAATGTGTTTTTAATGAAAATTAAGCAATTTTTTCATTTCCCGAGTTTTTTGCCGAGTTTTTTTCGAGTTTTTGGCGAGTTTTTAAAAACTCTCCAATTTTTCCCTTGGCAATTTTTTTGTTGGGGCGAGTTTTCCAACTATGGTATAGATTGATGGTGAATATTGCTCATATTTTCTTCGAATGGATGATTTTCATTTGATGCGTAAAGTTAGCCTTAGCTTGTGATTGTGGATGCTTAACTTCGTTCTTATTCGAGGCATGAAAATTATAATCACACCCTTTGAAGATTGCACCCACTTTGCGTAGTTGTCCCAGGGAGGCAAAACAAAGCGTGGTTATTCGTTTCACCCGATCTCTACTGTCTCTTGAATTCTTAGGGATAGATTAGATCCTCTAAACCCTTATCTTTTTTTGCTTTTTTCTTTTTTGAGATCCAAACTGAAAATCCCAACAAAAGAAGCCTTTAATGATAAATCTGTCTAAGTCCCGAACTTGTAAGAAATTTCCTAGTGTAAGTCCCTTTGTGTATTACCAGCATATCACAACGCCCATTGAGCTTATCCACATGTCAAGACCTGACAAAAGAAACCTTGGAATCGCCATATGATCTTCTTGCAATCGTAGCATACGCGGTGGTTTTTCAAGAGAGGATAGAGTGTCTTTGGACATTTTATTCTGTGTGTTCGGTGGATGATAAAACGTACACCAACGCGTCCACCAACCACCTGGATCCCAAATGATCTTGAGAAGAACTCCAACCAACATCCACTGAATATAGCTGAAGCTCCTATCACTGTGAAGTCTTTTCAATCTGTGAGGCCAACTATCCAACAAGAGAACTCCTGGATCCCAAACCTGTATATCTGCCCCACCATGCCGACTCCACGTACTGCAATAATAATCCTCATGCATCCAACTCTCCAAAAACAATATCCACCTGGATCACATGAATAAACTGGAAGTCCCTCCATCACAACACCAATGGACTTCCGCTATGCCACTCTGATACCCCCTATAGTCCAAGTCCCAAACTCTTGTTGTTGGAAACACTCAACTGGAGAACTCAAATTGAGAGACCTTCCAAACTTCGACTCATCATTTGAGATCTGAAACATATCACACTAGAGAGAATCCAAACATCCCTTATCCAACCCACCTCTCTGTGCCATGAATGACATAGTCAGATCTTGTGTATCTGGGCTAAACACAAACTGATGAGCACACCTCAAGATGCAATCGAGGTGAAACTCCCCTGACTACGCCAATGGAAAACCCGAGTGGTCATATGTATCCCATCCAATACTACCATCCTCAAAAGAATACACACAACTCACAATAGGATGAAATGGTCTTGCAGCAACATCCTGTTGTGACCTTTTCACACATCGCCCCATTCAAAATGGGGACCCCTAGTTTCTGCTCCATTCTGGTCTTTTGGCTTTGGTTTTCCTCTCTCTCTCTCTCTATCTTTTTTCTTTGGTCTGCCTTTCCAGGGATGTATCCGTCTGTGAGCTTAAAACGTGAAATTTTGGCCAAGTCTGAAAATTAGGGTTTCATCTTTCCTGGTCAGTCCGAGGTCGAATGAAGTAAATAAATTGAAAACAAAGCTTAACATTGTTGTCAATGTGCTTCCAGCAGGCTCTCAGCAAATTTTCATCTAATTCTGAGTACTTAATATTTTTAGTAAGTGTGCAATTACAGGCTGTCCTTCAGCATTTTTGAGATTCCGACAGTCACACCACATTCAGAACACATCAAGTTACTCGCGTGCAAAATTTGAGCTGAAACGGACCACTTTCTATTTTTAGCAGTCCAGCTTCCGGGACAAATTTCAGGGCTTAGACGAAGAATTTTTCAATGCATGTTTGCATATTCCTTCTGGGTTTTTTGAGACCTTCGCGACAGTATAACATGCAAAATGAGGTGACAACTTTCAGAGTCCAGCCTTCTGAGGCTATTTTTAGGGTTTGCATGTCAAGGTTTTCTTTGCATGTCGGCATATTCTTTATGGATTTTTCGAGAGCTTCGCAGTGATGTGACATGCAAATGGAGATGGTCACTCAGTAAGGAAGTTACTATTTTTAGCAGGTGCATCCCGGCAGCCGCTTCCCAGCACTTCAGAATCACGAGTTGATCGCAACGCAGCAGAAACGAGAACAAACGGAGACCATTTGATATGCATGCAAAGCAAATTAGGGTTTCCAGCTTCGGGGCCTGAAAAGAGGGGTAAAAAGGCAGAATTTTCGAAAACCGGTGTAAACCAACGCGATCAGTATCCTTCAAGCTATCTGCTAGTAAAATTTGAGATCAAATGGAGCACTTACTATTTATAGTAAGTCATTTTGGAAACAGGCTAAAAATAGCAAATCAGTTGCATGCGCCGATGTCAGCAGTAAGGTCACGTGGTGAGGAGCGCGTCATTCAAATTTCAAGTCAATCGGAGAAGTGGAGCTATCAAAAGATGGAAATTACTATTTATAGCAAGCCACCTCCAGAAATATGCTATTTTTAGCAGGTCAACTCAGAATAGCAATGTCAACAGGGTAACAAGGTCGTGAAGATCCAACGTTCAAAATTTCAAATCATTCTGAGCTTCAGAGATGCAAGAATTGAAGGACTTACTATAAATAGCAGTCATGGAGACCTTGGCAGAAGGTTAGAAAAATTACTAAGTCTGAGAAAATCCTCCTGCCTAGCTAAAACGCACCCAAGGAAGAGCTGGTGAAAGTTAGAAATTTTCTAAGTATGAAATATCCACCTACCACCTCCAAATGCACCATCCTTGAGGAGTTGATTTGAAAATTTTCTAAGTGTTAAGTTTCAGCCACCTCCCATGTTAAAATGCGCCCTCTCACATGTAAGCAAGATGCTAAAAAACTTTCTAAAGTATGAAATTCATCCTCCTAGAGGCATCAAATGCGCTCATATTAAGAGGAAGTCAAAGGAGTCAAAGATGTTAATCCTCCACACATGCTAAAATGCGCCCTCAAGGAAAAGATGGTGAAAGTTCAAAATTTTTCTAAGTATGAAGTTTATCCTCCTCCTGTGGCAAAATGCGCCCAAGTTCACAAGAGAAGTCAACAAGTCAAAACACGTTGGGAGTTTCATCTTCCTCCTATAGCAAAATGCGCCCAAATGGGGCCATGTCAAGACAAAAATAAAGAAGCTGAAGAGTCATCCTCCTCATATGCTAAGATGTGCCCATGACTCAAAGCAAGTTTGAAAAATTCAAAGTCAAAAATTTTCATCCTTCATGAGGAGTAAAATGCGCCCAGCCATGCTAAGAAGAGGACAAAAGGATTGACTTTCTTCTCTCTCCTTTGAATGCGCCCATGCAAGAAGAGAAACCAAGGCGTGGTGAAGTTGTTATTCACCTTCAAGTGGGATATGCGCCATGTACAAGATGATAATTGCTAAGGCGTGGGAAAGTGAAGTATGCTAGGCGTGGTAAAGTTAAATTTTCCCCTTCAAGTGAGAATTGCGCCTAGACTTGAAAATTGATATTGCTAAGTGGTGGAGATAATATGCTTGGCATTGAAATTTAAAGTGTCCTCTTCAAACATAAAATATGCCTAAGGTCATGGAGATGAATATACTAGGCGTTGGTTTTAAAAATATTCTCCATGACATACAAGTGTGATCAAGGCATTAAAATTTTCCAAGTGAATTGATAAAAGGTTTTCTCACCATAGGAAGATGATCGAAGATGAAATAAAAAGTTTTCTAAGGAAAAAAAATTCAAAAATGCTAAGTGATTTAAATTTTCTAAAAAGAAAAATGTTCTTCCTTAGGAAAAACGCCTAAGTCTGGCGAAGTGATGAAATTTCTTAAGCCATGAATGGATTGCCAGTGAAGAAGTCCAATAATGCCAGCTGCACAAGGTGAACGAAAATATTTCTCAAGTCAGAGCAACAGGATTTTCACAGATATGAAGAACGGAATCAAATTTGTTAAAAAAAGTTATTTTTCCAAGGTGCAAAATTCAAGAAAATTAAATGAACCCGTTCATTGTGCACCCATGAGTTCGACGCATTCTGAAGGAAATTTTCTTCTGGGTATTGAAGATTATCGATGAGGAGTTGATTTTAAAGTCTTCCATGCTTCGCTGCAGCCTTCAGGATGAAGATTTTTGATGGGCACTGGATTGATGAGTTTTCCTAAGGGAAATTTGAAAATTTTCTAAGCCAAAATGAAGAAAATGTGTTTTCAAGGTGAAATTCTCCAGACGATGAATTTGAAAGGAATTGCTCAAATTCTTCGTGAAGATGGTCTTCTTGAGCCAGGGATGAATAAAATCAAAGTTTTTAGAGCTGCAGCAAGTGAAGTGAATTCCATGAAGAAGATGTAGTTGAAGTTAACACCTTCAAAAGATGATCTTAAAAGTACATCTTTGTACGCCCTTGAGGAAGATGGGTTGAAAATTTGGCTAAGGCATGAAGAATCATCCAGAAGGATGAAGTTAACTAGCGAGGATGATGAACCCTTGGAGATCAAAACATGAAAATCCTGGTAAGTAAAGTGAGTTTATATTATGAAGTGTTCTAATACTCTTCTCCTTGCTTGTTTTGCAGGAGGAACGTCGAGGCCGGGCGGTGATGACTTAAGTAATGAAGCAAATACTCCAAGACTACATTTCAACCTCGAAGGAAGAAAGTTGCGAAAAATGGCTAAGCGTTGAGACTTAGTGAAAAAGAAGGAGTATTTTCAAAACTCAAGATGGAGAATAGAGTGGAAGTTCGAGCAAGGTTGAAGAACAACGTCAAGAAGAAGATCAAGAGAAGTTGAACTCCAGATTCTATCAAATTTTATTATCTGAGGAGGCAATCTTAGAGACTCTTTTACCCTCCTCCAAGCGATCAACAGAATTGGCTGAACGCGAACAACAGAGCAGTATGAACGCATTTCAAGGCTGGAATCTTCTAGAAGCTGGTGGCCATTAATTGCTCATTTATTGCCCCACTCTCCATTATGGCGGTTTTTAGGGCGAATCTTGTTTAGGGCTGAGGTGGCACAATCTGGGCCATCCATTCGATTGTAATCTGAGCCGTCCATTGGACTTGGCCATCTATAAAAGGGGGAGTCCCCCTCATTTGTATCTCATTAGAATTAGATCAGAGTTAGGATAACGGAGGAGTAGAGAGAAGTTGATAGAGTAGAAAGTAGAATAGTTTAGATTGAAAAGGAAGAAAAGTCTTCCCTTTGAATACTTTGTAAGAAGTTGTCATGAATGCTTTCATAATAAAAGGATTTTCATTGATGGTGATGTCTTCTTTGTTATGAGTAGTTGTTGAGGCTTCTTCATCCTTCCAATTCATGTAGCATCTTGAAGTAGCTTAAAGTAAAGTAGATTTCATTTCATGCAAGTACTTAGTAATTGTGGAATGTGGTGCTCGATTTGAACAAGACCTCGTTCGTCCATACCACTAGCGGGCTCGCTGACGGTGAGTTCGCCTTACGTGGTCAACTGGAACTTTGTGAAACTTAACTTTGATTATGGTTTATATGTTGGCATGCGTCGTTGTGATGGTGTCTTTATGGTAAATCATGATCTGAACATCTTGAGTTACTCCTCTAAAGATTGCACCAGTTCTGCGGAAGCTGTCCGAAGTGAGGCAAAACGGAGCTTGGTTGAAGTCTGTGAGAATTGATCACCGTGTCCCACGCTTTAGAATAGACTAGAACATTCTTATCCCTACACTCATTTTAAATTCAGTTCATTTCTGGTTAGAATTAGGAAACTTGTGCTCACTTGCCAAATCATTTGAATTACATGAAAGCCCTTAGTCCGCTGTCTGCTGTCAACTGTCGAACAATTGTGTAAGTCCCCTTGAAATACCAGCAATATCACATCAAGCCAACTGAGACTATTCGCACTAAAGGAACCTTGGAGTTAAATGTATGATCTATCTAGCAATCTTAGCATGCAGGAAACTTTGTTCAAGAGAGGATAGAGTAGCCGTTGGCGACTTTATTCTGTGTTGGTGTAGTCGCAAAAACCACGTCAACACATCCTCAAGACCTCTCCCACAAGGCAACTACACGTGTCCTGACTCACTTTCATGAGTTAGAAGAATATCGTCATGAATGCCATCTACTCTCTGGAAATAGATTGTATCAACACCACCATCTTACTTCTCTTGCTTATCCAACACAAGAGACATTGTAGCTGTATCCTGAGTGTGAACGCTCATGCTGCTCACCCCATCCTATGCCTTGGCTTACCTAAATGATTGAATCTCTGTTGTGCATGATGAATCTCATACAAAGCTCAACTCTAAATAGAGCTCATCAACATGAGTCTGTCTTGGAGTTTGATTGAGAATGTGCCTGCCATACCGGTTGAAGCTATGTTGGCCAGATTCATAGAGTTTGCAATGGGAATGCGTTTCTGGACGAGAATCTTCTAGAAAGATAGTGGGCATTAATTTCTCATAATGGTCAAAGGAAGAAAGTGGGAATCTCTGCTCATTTATTTTCCCTCCTCTTTGTGGCGGTTTTTAGGGTGAATCTTGTTTAGGGCTGAGGTAGCACGATCTGGGCCATCCATCTAATTGTAATCTAAGTCATCCATTGGACTTGGCCAGCTATAAAAGGGGCATCCCCCCTCATTTGTACCTCATTAGACATTAGACATAGAGAGACTGCTAGGAGATAGAGCATAGATAGATATAACTTAGATTGATAGTTTAGATTGAAGAGGAAGGAAAGCTTTCTCATTGAATGCTTTGTAAGAAGTTGTTGTGAAACACTCTCATAATAAAAAGAGTTTTCATTGATGGTGATCTCGTCTTTATTTGTGAGCAGCTAGCAAGGCTTCTTCGTCCTTCTGAATCATTAGTATCTTAAGTAAGACTTAAAGTAGAACTCAAAGTAGAATAGATTTCGTTTCATGCAAGTAGATGATAGTTGTGGAATGTGGTGGTTAAATTGAGCAAACTTCGTTAGTCCATACCACTAGCAAACTCGCTGATGGTGAGTGCGCCCTGTGTGGTCAACTGGAATATTGTGTACTTAACTTTGATCATGATTTGTATGTTGGTATGTGTCGTTTTGATGGTATTTTCATGCTAAGTTGTGATCTGAGTATTTTGAGCTACTCCTTTGAAGATTGCACCAGTTTTGTGGAAGCTGCCCAAGGTGAGGCAAAGTAGAGCATGGTTGAAGTTTGTGAAAGTTGATCCCCACATCCCGCCTTTAGAATAGGTCATAACATCTTCTATCCCTGCACCCATTTCAATTCTGCATTTTTCTGGTTCGTATTAGGAAACCTGCACTTCATTGACAAATCTTTCGAACCACATGAAAACCCTTTAGTTCGATGTCTGTTGTCTGTTGCCGAACAATTACGTAAGTCCCCTTGTGATACCAGCAAATCACAACAAACCAACTGAACCTATTTCACTACATAAAGAAACCTTGGAGGTGAATGTATGAACTTTCTTGCAATCTTAGCATGTGGAATACTTTGATCAAGAGAGAATAGAGTAGCCGTTGGTAACTTTATTTTGCTATTCTGTGTGGTCACAAAAAACACATCAACAATTCCTTAATGATATCTCAAATTATATTCATTTTATTATTTTGTTTTGATGTGTATTATATTTTACTATTTTATTTTTAATTTATTTTGAATATTATTTATATTTATTTATAGTATTAGTTATATTTATTAGTCTCTGTATAATAATCATAATTTCCATTTATATTTGATTATTTAGATTTTCTTGTGTATATTATATTATTCATTATATTTATAATCGTAATTATAATATTTTTTCATGTTTATATTTTATATTAATTCTATATACTTTAATATCTATTATATCATAATAACATTTATGACGTTATTTATAATATCCATAATTATAATATTGTTTTGGACAATTATAATTAGGTAATATCAAATGGTTAACTATTTTTAATTATGCTTCTTTATTATCTAAATATCATGATTTTGGGGACATGACATTATTTTGTTATTTTATTTGTAAGTCACTTTAATATTAAATTAATTAAATAATAAGTCATCCCTTTTGATATTATATTTTATTGGAATATTTAATAAATAATTAATTTAATATACCTCCAATTCGGGGACATGACATAGGGCCTTAGGGGCAAAAAATAATTCCCCCAAGGGCTATCGAGTGGTCACCAATATGATCATGGGTTGTCAGTAGCAAAAAAATATCCCTCCGCTTAACAAGTAGTAGGGAGGCCGAGAGCTGGTGGTGGGGGTCAGTGGAAGCTCCGTGCACCACCAAGGCCCGTAGCGCTTAGCATAGGATCTTGTTAAAGGAATACAAATGACCAACTGCTTTGAAAAGCACTCTAAATAGGCACAAATAATAATAAAATTTAAACAAATTTTTAATTAAAAAATATGAAAATCAAACCTCCACTCTATACCAAATACATGATGCAAACATAATGCTTATGCAGATTCATACCCTATTTCGATGCCGACAATAGAACATGTCGACTGCATAAAGAATATTCTCTACTAACTACAGACTACAGACTGCAACCCGTACAACAACTTGTGATAGTCGACGGATCCATATAATACGGAAAAATGGTGATGGGGTGGAAAAAAAGCCTCCGAGGGCTTGGGGCAAAAGTCTCTAATTTTGACAATCGATCTTAGGGTTTTTGGGTCTTATGGACACGATGGTGGGGCATGTTTTGACCCAAAATGCTCTAGAATATCAGCTACCTATTAGGAGACCTAGGCCTCTAGGATGACATCAACGAAACCTAAGTCAAAAGGAATAATAACTTCAAATTATATCTTATTTTACTAAAGTATTTACATTGCACCATATTTTAAATTATATCACCTATTACACAAATGGGTCTCAATTCTTACAAATAGCTCACATAGTGGGGGTTCAACTTATAGTAACAACAAAATTACAAATTTGGTCATATAAAAAGAATTAATATTTATACCATGTCACCCTCTAGTACTAAAATTTCCACCCATATGTTTTATCCAACATTCCCTCAAATTAAAGAGTTCAAATAAAAGAAAATTTAACATAGATTATTTTATTTTCGTTCATTGTTATTACATTTAAAAAAAATAGTAAATACACCCCTACTAACCCTATTTTCATTTATTGTAATAGTAGAGTATTTTGCTTTCTAATAATTTCACAAGAAAGAAGTTCACAGGTGTTCTGATCCAAGGAAAGATGTAAAAGGATGGAAATGTTTAGATCCCCCTTTTAATATCATTGTACCACAACACATCTGAACAACTACATTTGGATACTGGGAAGAATAAGAAACACCATTCATTTTTATTATATACATACATATTTTTTAAATATGCATAGATTGGTTTACTTAAAATGTTTGAATAAGGAAATTTACTTGCATCACTAGGGATAAAAATGACCATAAGATTGAAACTACCTTCCTTTTAAACTGTTGGAAAGACTAGTTTACCTTTCCACCTTAGATGCTATTCTAGGTTCCTTATTTCATTTATTTATTTTAATGAACCCTACACAAAAGTAACATATTATAGACTGCAACCATATTGAAGAGATTTTGATATGCATTTTCAGACTTAAAGAGACTTTATGCATATCCTTTTTACTTATTTATTTGACAGCATTTCCATTTAAACTCTACGACTGTAAGCCCATCCAATCTCATTTTATTTACCAATACATGTATTTTGGTTTATTTACATTGGAAAAACCATGAAATGTACATCATTTAGTCCTTTCTACAAGTATTTTAATTTTCTCTAAAATCTGCTATTAAAGACAATAATCATTTACAAGTTTACAGTGTTGTAAAATGAGGTCAAGAGGAGAGAAACTAGCTGTAACCTACACATCTTGCTAACAAGCAGCCAATGGGAAAAAGAGTGCTTTCCACCCAGCCATATGGATCATTGAGTCATGGAGACTCTTACCTGCCCCCAAGCCAAGAGACCAACCAAGAACCAGTATACATTCACGTAGACTTTCAGACTTTCAAGCACACACCAAATCACAACAGAAATTTACATGACAACCCAAATAAGGAAACGTAATGCGCAGTATTTCTGCCACAATAATGAGGAGACCTACCTCTTAACCAGCTTTCCACGTCAACTAGTATCTCCTCCTCCTACTCCCACCTTCATCACCTTCTTCCTCAACCCTAACCTTCTCTGAAAAAGAAAAAGAAAAAAGGAATCCCTGAAAAGTGAAATCTCTTCCCCTATATACTACCCTCCAAGCAGCCCTGAACTCAAGGTGTGTTTGTGAGTTTTTTCTCCATTCCACAACCCAAAAAGGTTACCTAACCGATGGCTACTTGGATGAGGGTACCTTTTTCACTTAAAAGAGCATTAAAAATATTATTTTATCACCTTTTAAAATACTCCACAAGAGCAATTTCGGGTTTCCTTATAAAGATGCACTCAACAACTTAAGGATAAAAAACTGAACAATTTAAATCTCATAACGAAATAAATGTACTTAGGTAGACACAAGGCTAGATGTACCTTTCCCTCTCAATACTAGGACAATGGTGTAATTGGAAGGAATAGTCAAGTCCGAATTTCTTCACAAGGTGAAGGGGAAAGGATGGTTAAGGTTCTTGGTTGATCTCCCGTTCCCCCACATTGGCCAACTTGTAAATATCATTACACACTCATTGCACACATTAAATACATCGATAACAAATAGCTGAAGCAATAGTACTGGAATATTGAAATAATAGAACGATACATACATGTCATCTCAACACAAAAATAAAGGCATCCAATTACATTACTACATGGTTAACTCAAGTATGCCTTTCCCACTTAAAATAGTGATATTGGTGAATCATGTCTATCTTTTTTTTTAAATAATTTTCTGTTCATGTCCAAAACTATAATTTCAACTTAATCTACCTCTAAGCTAATGTTTGTATAATTAAGATTAATAATAACACCATCCACTATCTAGTTCACCAGAATAAGTTGTCTAATAAGACACCATACAACTATCTACATGAACAATTCCACTTACTAAGTGTCTCTCCAATAATAAAGTTGGTATTCGCACGACTCACGATTAATTCAAATCTAGCAAGCTACTACCCATTTGTTAGAGGCTCTAATAATTCCTTAATATTAGAGTAATTGTTGTCTCATTTGATGGTGATCTTAACAATCCCAAATCTTACTAAGTGCTAGAGATTGATTTACCTTGAGACAAGGTTTAAATCACCCTACCCATATAATACAACAGTCATCGATAACTGGCTGAATTTGAATTTTTTTGGTTAGATAGACACCTACTAGTATCTAATATAGAATAATGCATGTAATACTTGTATATACCATTTTAAGAAGTTATTAAGGCAGTTGAAACTAGTATCATCATAACATACTTATAACACCATTTAGGTTGCACCTTAGTTGGGCCTTACACTAACAAATATGTAAATTTCTAGTTCCACTTATCTAAATATAAATGCATTGTATTTTCGTATTGTTTTCCCCATTAATGTCCATTTTCCTCAATTTTTTTAGATAATTCTTGTCACTATAGACCTTGCATGAAAAGGTACAAATGTTGTTTACATTTGTTTTTCACTTCCAAGTGTCGTTCTATTAAACATATTCAGAATTCTAACCACATTATGACTAGAAACATCTCTCAAAATATAAAAATACAATAAGAAAAATATGACCACAATATAATGTAAATCCAATTAATAAAAGAAACTGTTAATTCAATCTAAATTACAAGCATAACGCTTATTTTTACCTTAACTGACATTTACATATAATATTATATAACAAGATTTAATTTTGAATATGAGTTTTATATTGTGTGAAGGTTACAGATGTTGAAAGGAAAGAAAAATAGAGAATAATCTCTTAAATAAAAAATTTACTCCAAGAGTGCTCATTTGCCATGACAACACATGCACCCTAATATTAGATTTTTGCACCTCAAAAGCAATTGGATGTTAAACTTGTATGTGTTGTAGGATTGAGTTGATTTCAATGTTAATTTCTTTTCAGAGTATCAGAATCATTTCATTGAGCTTTAAAATTTTGAGTTTCCTATAAAGGTTTGAATCATGGATCTGAGGCAACATGCCACAAGAAAAAGGATATTGTGATTTACCAATAAAAATGCATCCTAAAATACAAATGATAGAAAGGCATAACACGCAACATATGCCTTTAGGATACATTGGCACATCTTATTTATTAATAATGTTTACTTGATATCTTTGGAAAACAGGTTATAGGACACAAATGCTTAATGCATTGGAAACCTTTAAGGAATCTAAAACAGGAGGAATGTTTATTAATTCATGCTTTGCACATTGCCAATCAGAGAGTCAAGACAAATGGTTTGCTCCCAACTCACCAATGCTCAATAACAAGGTAATTTCTGATATGGAACATAGATCCAATTTCTTTTAGTTAAAAGATTTGAGATTAGCTTTGTTTTTGCTAAATACTAGTTGTATAGTTATATAGTAACTTAAATATTTTTTGAATAGAAAAGGATAATCAAGTTAAAAGTGAGGAGAATATTTACAAAATTTATACCAGTTTTCCGCAATAAAAAACACAAATAGGGAACAATCTTACAAATCCAACCCAAGCCATTGAAAAAAATACTTTCTACCACTAAAAAGAGTACCAAACTAGATGTAGATAACATCCATCCAAGTACAGATTTGGCTAGTGACATACAAACAAAATCAAGACCAATATGAATACCCTTCCAAAAACCAAACCCACACAAAAGACCAATTGAATCTGTTTGACTGCCCCGTTACTATTTGTTGTGACCTTTTCACACATCACCCCATTCAAAATGGGGACCCCCTAATTTTTGCTCCATTCGGGTCTTTTGGCTTTTGCTTTGGGTTTGTCTCTTTGTCGATTCTTTTTGTCTGATGATGTACTTGTCATTTGAGCTAGGTTTGAATTTTGGTTAAGTCTGCAGAGCTTTCCAATGAATTAGGGTTTGCAATCTCCAGGCTACTTTGAGGTCAAATTGGGATGGCTAGTAGAGTTATGAGCTTACCACTGCTATTAGGATGCTTCAAATAGGTTTCCTCTCAATTTTCACTGAATTCCAACAACTTACTATTTTTAGTAAGTACCAATTTAGGGGCCTATTTTCTAAGGTTTTTCGGATACTAACTATTGCACTGCACTTAGAACCCTTAGAATTCACTGTGTACACAATTTGAGCTGAAACAGACAACTTGCTATTTTTAGTAGTCTGGCTTCAAGAGCCATTTCTAGGGTTTGCATGCAAGGTTTTTCTATGCATGTTTGGAGAATCTTTCTAGGTTTTTTGAGACCTTCGCGATGGTATAACATGCAAACTGAGATACTGACTTTCAGCAATTTAGGCTTCGGAGGCTATTTTTAGGGTTTGCATGTTCGAGTGGTTGGTCACTTTTTCAAACACTTACTATTTTTAGGCTATTTTTCGGGCTGTGACATGCAAATTTACCTGGAAAGTGGTTGGTCACTTTTTCAAACACTTACTATTTTTTGCAAGATCACTCCGGCAGTTGCCCAACACTTCAGAATCACGAACACAACGACATACAACAAAAACGAGGTCAAACAAAGGTCATTTGGGACACATGCAAGTCAAAATAGGGTTTCCTACTTCCGTGCCTAAAAAGAGGGGGGTAAATCTCGAGAAGTCTGCAAACTAACTTATCCCACCACGATCAGCATCCTTCAAGTAATCGGCTGGTAAAATTTGAAGGCAATCTGAGCACTTACTATTTATAGTAAGTCACTTTTGAAGCAGGCTATAAATAGTAGGTCAGCACGAGGCACCAGTGAACAAGTCAATTAACCCACAAGGACCCCATGGAGCGAATTTCAGATCAAACGAAGTTACAGAAGTTTGAAAATCAGGCACTTACTATTTTTAGCAGGTCCATGCAGAGGAATTAGGGTTTCCTAAAAAGTAGGGCAAAATGCGAGTCACCTCGGAGCAGCATCCAGTCATGATCAATATCCTTCAGGAAATCTACTCTCAAAATCTGAGCTCATTCTGAGCATTTACTAGTTTTAGTAAGTTGCTAAAAATAGCAGGTGCATGCAAACATCAGGTGCCAATAGCTCAGTCACATCACGAGGATCAGGGAAAAATGAAAATCAAGCCTTCCGAAGTTCGAAATCAACTCAAAATGCGAAGAATGCAAAACTTTCTAAAAATAGAAAGTTGGGGCAAGTTGGGGGCAACATGAACAATCCGCCCTAAATCAAACAAAAAGCTTGAAAATCATCTAAGTCTAATGAATTTGAAAGCAGCCTTCCTCAAATCTGCCCTAGCAACCTGGAACGAGCTTGAAAATCCTCTAAATTTAAAAAATTGGAAGCTCAAGGCATGAAATGCGCCCTAGTCTGAAGTGGAGGAGATGAAAATTTGGCTAAGTACTTGAAATTGGAAGCTCACCCCCTAGAATGCGCCCAACCTTGAGGAGATGAGTGGAAATTTAGCTAAGGCATTGAAATTAGAAGTACACCATGCCAAATGTGCCCTTGGAGAGAGAGATGCTTGGAGATTTTTCTAAGAGTTGCAAACTTGAAGTAAGGACCCCTAAATGCACCCTAGTGGAGAGTTAGCCTTGTAGAATTGGCTAAGGCATTGAAACTTGAAGGTCCCACCCTCATATGTGCCTTAGCTTGGAGACAACCTGAAATTTGTCTAAGGCAAGGAAACTAGAAGCTCTCACCTCCAAATGCGCCCAAGGCAAGAAGAGGCCTTGAAAATTTTCTAAGGCAAATGAAAGTGAAAGCTAAGAGGGTCAAATGTGCCTTGACTTGGAGAGGAAGTTTAAGTGTGAAGACTAGAAGCTTGCAGGGGTAAATGCACCTAGCATGACAAGGAGTGAGTGAAATTTTCTAAGGCATATGAAATTGGAAGCAGACCACCCCAAATGCGCCCAACTTGAGGTGAGAGATAGAGAAATTTTCTAAGTGTCGAAACTGGAAGTACAACCCCTTTGATGCGCCTTAGCTTGGAGAGAAGCCTTGAAACTTTTCTAAGTCATTTAAAGTGGAAGTGGAAGGGGGCAAATGCACCTAGGTCAAGAATTGAGTGTTGAAATTTTTCTAAGTCATGGAAACTAAAAGTAGGACCTAGTAAATGCGCCCCAAGTTGAGAGAGAAGTCTAAGGCATGGAGAATAAAGGTAGAGGGTGTCAAATGCGCCTTAGCCTAAGGAGAGGTGCTAGGAATTTTTCTAAGTGTCACCAATTGGAAGGAGAGGTAAAATGCGCCTTAATCACTTGAGGTTGATGAAATTTCTTAGGCATTAAAATTGGAAGCTCACTATGCCAAATGCGCCTTAGCTAAGAGGGGAGTTGGTAAATTTTTCTAAGTGTGTAAAATTGAAAGTTTGACCCTCCATATGTGCCCAAAGACTAGAAGCAACGTAGAATTGTTTTATGGCGTTGAAAGTGGAACCTCAAGGTGATAAATACGCCTAGGTGGATGAGTGGATGGATGAAATTGTTCTAGGCATTGAAAATGAAGAGCCACCTAGCAAGTATGCCAAGGCTAAGAAAATTGAGGTAAACACTGATAAAATTATTTTTCCCAAGGTTGAAAAATTAAATTTACTCCTTCATGAAGACACATGAATTAATCAAGTTGAGAAATTTTTTTTTTCTCAGGGAAGATGCTTTGAAGGGGAAAATAATTTCGCCTTGTGATTTTAAAATGCTGAGGCTCTCAACTGATAAAATTTACTAGAGGAGGTATAAATTTTTCTAAAGCACTGGAAAGTGAAATGAATGAAATTTCTCAGATGCAATAAAGTTTTTCTAAGGCATCGAGATTAAATTTCAATGAGAAGTATGCCCTTGTTCAAAGATGAATTTTTTTTAAAATGCTAGAGTTATTTTAATAAATTTCCCATCAACGTTGGAGTCAACTGAAAGTTATATGCAGTCAAGGTGGGAAATTTCCAATTTTTTTAAAGAAGGGAATCTCCAACAATAGAAGATTCTATGACGACTGAGCATATCTTTTGTGACAACTCACCCAGTCATCTCTCCCAAATTGGAAAATTTCTAAGTAGTGGAGTGAATTAAAGCCACTGCTAAACTGGGCGCCATCTCTCAATTATATAAACTCTGAAGCTATTCAGTTTTTCTTCACAGAGTGTTGAGTTGAAATTGTGAGTAGTGTTGAAGCTGAAGTGCTAGGGAAATTCTGAAGTGAATGAGTTGAGTGAAGATTTTTCTAGGTGTTGAAAGTAGCTAAAGCTTGGAGTTTGAATTTCAGAGTCTGAATTCTCGAGGTTTGGAGTTGGTAGTTTAGTGCTGAAGAACTTTCATTTTCGAAGCTAACTCCATATTTCCAGCCATCTCGTGGTAATTTTATCTTTTAAATCTGAATTGTAATATTTGTATTTTATTTTTGTAGATGGCTGAAGTGCGAAGGGGAGATGCTATTGGAACGAGCAAAGCTACTAGTAGAGTTAGAAATACAGATGCGAACAAGGAAAATGCTTCCAGGCAGGCGATCATCAAGTAGCTAAAGAAATCTTTTCTTCCCGAGTCAAATTTTGTCTCGAAGTTGGCAGGGTTGACTGACACGAACCTTGGTTCATTCAACCTCGAAGCGCTCAAGAGGAGAATATACGGGCAGGGTGGCCATCATCCGTTAGTGACATCGCACAATATTCTGAAGAGCGGACTCTATGCAGCTACTGGTTTCCCACCAGCAGTCCGATGTCCTGAGCTGATTATGGAGTGCGCACATTATTATAGGCCTTACCACAGAACAATTGTCTCCCCGGACGACCAGTTGTTTGCCAACTTCACGCCCGATGCTATTGGCGAGGCGTTTGGGATTCCAATCTTTGAGAAGATGTTGTATAAGACAAAGGAAAGAGTTGACAAAATGTACGCCTCGTCTTTTGAAAGGTGTGCAAAAAGAATTAATACATCATGGATGAGGAAGTCAAAAGCTCCTGGCGCCAAGTTGCCTAAGCAAATTATCTCAGAGGAGCTGAAGTAGGAGTACTGTGATTTAATCATGATGCTTAGCCGGGTGAATGGCAGCCAACAAGTATATGCATTTGAACCTTGGATGTTCTTCTATATCAGCATAGTGTTGGAGGGCAAGGAGCACGTCGAGTGGGCAAGGATGATTAGTGACAATATAGATGAGAAGTTCGGAAATTTGAGGAGAACAAGTACATTTTATATGAGTTCGTATGTCATCTATATGCTGGCTCGGATGACAAACTACAAGGGATTGACATACCAAGAGCCAATTGGATGCGGTCCTAATCAATTTAAAATCCATGAGGCTTGCAAGCAGCTGCATTTGACAAATACCTCCAGCTTCAAAAGAGTGAATGACGCTTTTACTATGCACATCACAAGGACTCTTCAATGAAGAACACAACAAAGGATATCCAAGGACGCCCAAAAGTTGATTGAAGAGTATGGGTATTGGTTTATCCAATTCCTGAAGTTCACTTATATCAGGTTACAAGGGTTTACTTCTTATGCTTATAGATTGCCAAGGTACCCCACGGATAGAATGGTGATGCTGGAAGTGTCTAGGTAACTTATTGCCTACGACAAAATAATAAAGAAAAGGAAGAAAGGAGGGCTGAACTTCCCTATTGTTATAGGGAATTCAATTGAAGAGTGTCCATCTTTCTAGGTAGCTAAAGAGGTAGAGGATGAACTACAATTCTTTCACCTCACTCTCCACAATAGTAGACAAGACTTTGATCCTCACAGAAAGATCAGAGTAGTACAAGGTGAAGAATATCGACACAAGGCTCATGTTGAAGATTTTTGGCCAAATGCAGAAGACGAAGCTGAAATCAAAAGGATGTTCTCTAGGCTACGCTTGAAATTGATCAGAGAATGTGAAGTTATTTGAGTTCCGGACCAAGTGGATGAGGATGCCAGCATTATTCACTCGGATTATGAGTCAATAAAGGACACACCGATCCCACCACCTGATTGGGCGGAACTAGAGATCACAGACTTGGACACATTGTCTATAGTCTATACCATTCTGAACATTCCCAAGAAGCTAGGTTGAAAGACATGTTCACAGACTCGAGAAAATCAATCCCTCTCACATGCAACCTCATGGGAGATTAGAGGCCACCTACATCAAGGAAGAGAAAACAGGTCGTGCAAACTATAGAGCCACGGAAGAAGACCCCGGTGCAACCAAAGCCTCAGAGAACAGAAGGAGCATCACCTACACAGCTGTTGACTCACTCTTCAAGCATCCAAGAAGTTTCATTATTCAGCATATTTGCTATGGAAATGATTCTTGTACTCAAGACATACCTTATAAATATCTGCAAAGTCTTCATCATCTGCATATAGATCTTTGAAATGATCTATTCCCATGCTCTTCAATTGAATTTCCTGAATTGTGAGGACTCTTCTGCTCAATGCATCAGCCACTTTGTTGAGAGCTCCTTTCTTGTGCTTGATATTGAAGGTGTAAGCTTGCAAGTATTCCACCCATTTCATGTGCCTGTGACTCAACTTCTCTTGTGAATTCAGGAAACTGAGTGCTTGATTGTCTAAATACACAATGAATTCCTTGGGAAGCAAGTAGTGCCTCCACTTCCTTAGAGCTTGGACCAATGCATACATCTCAAGGTCATAAGAAGAATACTTCTTCTTGGCTTCACTTAACTTCTCTGAATGAAAAGCCACCGGTCTGCCCTCTTGGCTGAGAACAGCTCCAATAGCTACATTACTTGCATCACATTCAATGGTGAATAGCTTCTCAAACCTTGGCAACACTAAAACAGGTTGGGTAGCTATCCTTTCCTTCAGCAACTCAAAACTCTTGTTAGCTTGCTCATTCCATACAAACTTGGTTTCCATTCCTCCTTTAATGGTATCCAACATAGGGGCACAAATAGCACTAAACTGTCTTATGAATTTTCTATAATACTGAGCAAGACCATGGAAGCTTCTTACCTCTGTTGTTGTCTTTGGAGTGGGCCAATTGAGGATTGCTTCTACCTTGCTGCTGTCCATCTTCAAGTTGCCATGTGATAGTACAAATCCAAGGTACACCAGCTCTATTTTGATGAACTCACACTTTTCCAGATTGATCTTCAGCTTCTCCTCCTGTAGCTTCTTGAAAATCAACTCAATATGTTGGAGGTGCTCTTCTCTTGTTCTGCTGTAGATTAGTATATCATCAAGATACACTACTACAAACTTGCCAATGTAGTCTTTGAGGATTTCATTCATGAGTCTCATGAATGTGGAGGGGGCATTAGACAAGCCAAATGGCATAACTAGCCACTCATAGAGACCCTCATTGGTTTTGAAGGCTGTTTTCCACTCATCTCCCTCATGTATTCTAATTTGGTGATAACCACTCTTTAAATCTATCTTAGTATAGTACCTAGCTTCACCTAGACAATCCATGAGATCTTCAATCCTAGGGATAGGGAACCTATACCTGATGGTTATCTTGTTTATTGCCCTGGAATCAGTACAAAGCCTCCATTCTCCTCCCTTTTTAGGTGCTAAGACAGTGGGTACTGCACAAGGACTAATGCTTTTCCTAAAGTGACCTTGGTCAAGAAGTTCTTGAATCTGCCTGGCTATTTCCTCATTTTGCTGAGGTGTCATCTTGTAGGCTGCTTTGTTTGGAAGGGTAGCTCCTAGTATCAAGTCTATCCTATGACTTATGGCTCTTTTAGGAGGTAAGGTTGTTGGTTGACCACTACTTACAATACCTTCATAGGTCTGCAACAATTCTTGTATCTCCTTGGGTAACTCTTGCTTTTCAGCTGCTTTCTCTTTGCTCACCTCTCTTGGCTTGATCATCACTGCATAGCCAACTCCTTCTCCTTCTTCCAAGGCTTTTAAGAACTCCTTTTCACTAGCTATGAGCAGTTTAGAACCTGCTGTCTGCACCTCTGTGTCTTCTAACAAAGACTGAATCTTGAAGGTTACTTTGTCTTTCTTGAAGGTATATGAATTCTTAGCTCCATCATGTACAGCTTGGCGGTCAAATTGCCATGGTCTACCTAGGAGCAACTGGCATGCGTCCATAGGTAACACTTCACACAAAACTTTGTCCTTGTATCTACCAATTGAGAACTCCACCATGCTTGTTCATTTACCAAGACATGCTGACCCTTATTGAGCCATGTGACCTTGTAAGGATTGTTGTGGGGTATCCTTGTCAACTTCAGCTTGCTGACTGCCTCCTCTGACACAATATTGTCAGTAGAACCTGAGTCTATAATGACCTTGCACACTTTCCCCATCATCTTGCACTTTATCCTAAACAAGGACCTCCTTTGGCTTGGCTCTTCTTTAACCGGTTCCTTGATCAAAGTCCTTCTCATCATGAGGTTCTCACCTTCCTCTAAGTTCAATGGTACTTCAGGTTGTTTATTTGCTGCAGCTGTCTCATCTTGAATCAGATTGGTTCTCTTATCTCCTCCATGAGAAGTGCTACCTTTCTCTAGACATCTATAGGCCGGGTGTCCCAATTGGTTGCAATGATAACATTTCATGTTGGTGAAGTAGCTGCCTCTCCCTTGTCCACCACTTCTTCCTCTGGAGCTGAAACCTCTTCCTCTACCACCTCTACTAGAGCTTCCTTCTTGCTGCTCTGAAAATCTGACTTCTCCTTGGGCTCTTGGTTCTGAACTTCTTCCACTATAACTTCCTCTTTGTCCTCTGCTATCTTTACCTTTACCTCTACCTTTAGGGTTTTGTTCCTGCTTCTTTTTGCCTTTCTCCTCTATCTTCAAAGCCATTTGATAGCATTGGTGGACTGTTTTGAAGTTTACTAAGCTCATGTCTTCTTGGATAGACCACTTGAGCCCATTCAAATACCTTGCTAACTTGATACTCTCATCTTCAACCACTTTTGATCTAAGGCACAATTTTTGAAACTCCTCTGTATATGTTTGGACATCCATATCCTTTTGCCTCAGATTGTGTCTTCTCCTATGCAACTAAACTTCATAATCATCAGGGAGATAGGTTTGCCTTATCTTAGTTACCATTCCTCTCCATGAAACTATGGGACCTTTGCCTTTTTCTCTCTTTCAGATTGTACAAACTTCCACCATGTGAGAGTTGCTCCTCTCAACCTTGATTTGGCCACCTTTACCTTTTGGGCCTCTGTTATGCCATCACATTCAAAATGATTTTCAATGCTCTCAATCCAGTCTACAACTGAATCAGGGTCCATTTGTCCACTGAAAAGTGGCACACCCTCCAATGCTTTACCACTCAAGGCCTGCAATGCCTTCAAGAAGGGTTCTTCAGCAAGAACAGGGTCAGGCTTTGGAGCTTCCTCCTCCAAATCCTCTTCTTTTTCCTTGGCTTCCTGTTCTTCTTTCTGCTCTATCTTGTCTTTCACTTTATCTGCTGTCTCATGGACTTCATCCAAGAGTTTCTCCATTTGAGATATCTTTTCTCTGAGCAACCGGTTGTCTTCCTCTTGCTCTTCTACCTTTTTAGCTAGCTCTGCATTTGTCACCATGGTTCCTTCCTCTGGTGTGTTCTCTCCTACTGACTCAGTGGGCTGCAACATCAATCACAAGCCTTGAATCCAACTATGCTCTGATACCAATATGGTGTGTGGTGATACCCAAGGTTGCTTGCACAACTCCAAGAAGACCTTTCTTGCTGTCTCCTTCCTGGAACCTGACTCCAATGGGTTCCTCTTGAGCTTGGAGATTGACCAAACCCTGCTCCAACTCTTCTCAAAGAGTTTCCTACCTTGTGCCTTACCTTGGGTAGACAAACACCAATTGAAATTGTATTCTTTCTCACTACACCTAGAAGAGTCTAGATGCTAACTTCAACATCATGCTTGAGCTACTTGCAGGGGAGTTGGAAATACTGTTTCCTTGCATTTCATGTTCATTTGAAGGCATCTTGGAGATTCGTTATCGTTCACTTTACCCGATTTCCAAAATCTTGCTTGAAGAGGCCTAGTTTCTTCTAGCCCTTACCAGTCCCCTTTCTGCCCTTTTCTCTCAAACTTGACACACAACCTAGTAAACAAATCACATTTCCTGACACCCTTTTTAAACTTTTAAATCTTGTTATCACGGAATCTAGCAGCGCTCGTTCCACGGATAACCCCCCTACGAAACTTGTCTGTTTCCTAGGATTCGTGAAGTTCAAGTACGCATAACGGAGTGATTTTTGAGCCACCTCGAAATGCATTCCCAAGCCTCGAATAGTCAATTCGAACATTCCCCCATGTTCGCCTCGCGAAGACCTTCGAAACAAGATCTCTCGCGAAGTTTCACTGTTCATACTTAGCAAATTACGAAAAATGCAATGGCACTGAAAAAGTGCGCTCCTGCCCTGAAGCCAAAAATTGGCTAAGTCTGGAAAGTGCAAGGGCGCTAAATTTTAGCGCCCCTGCATGCAGTGAAATTTCCAAAAATGTAATAGCGCTAAATTTTAGCGCCATTACATTTTTCTTCGACACTTAAACGTTTTTTATGCTTCTGGCACGTTTCTTCATGTTTTCGCGTTTTTTCGTCAATCGTGCCACTTTTCGTGCCTAAATTTATTGCTCGACTTGAGTTAGGTTTTCAATTTTCATTTTCACTTAAGTGAATGAATTCGCCATTTTAGTTGTTTATATTTTATTTCCTCTTTCTCTCCTCTTGCTGTGCGAGTTTGCTTCTCAACTGTAAATCGCGTTTTCGAAGATTTTCGCCATTCGCCTCTTCAGCAAGCTTCGCGTTTTTCTCTGGTAAGTTTTTCGTTTGGCTTTGTCTTTTCATTTGTATACATACACGTTTTTGTTTCTTACGCTTTGTGTTTTCCATTCGCGTTTTGATCTTTCCATTCGTGTTTTTCTTCATTCATGTCTTTGTTTTTGTTTCTTCTGTTTCTCTTCGCGTCCTCCCTTCTCCATTTGCGTTTTTCTTCTCCTTACGCAATGGAACCCTCTTTCATTGTTTTGGATGCGTTTTCCTTTCCTCCATTCGCGTTTTCCATCTCTATGCGTTTCTTTCTTCCCTCACACAACGCAATTTCTGTGTTTCATGTTTTGTCCATTTCTCCTCACAACTTGTATCTTTCCAACGTTATTTTCAGCGCGTTTTTCATGCCGTTCTTTTCATACGCTTTGGAGCAAACTTTGAAATCTCAAAAAAAAGAAAAGATTTCTTGATGAAACCCTTGAACGCATATACATTGATATTAAGACAAGTTTCAAAAGCTTTCATGCTACAAACATTGCATTTGTCAAGCTCAAGCGCTTTCGCCATTCCCTCTTACATTTACATTTTCAAAAATTGTCAAGAAAAGCTAAAGCGCTGAATTTTAGCGCTGTGACATTTTGAAAATGTCAAAATTTGCCTAACACTGCAAAGTGTAAGGGCGCTAAAATTTAGCGCCCTTACACCAAAAGCAATTTTCCAGAGATGTAAGGGCGCTGAATTTTAGCGCCCTTACACTTTTTTCAGGCTTTTTCCAATTCTTCCCAAATAGACTTCATTTTTGACTAGTGCACTCCCGAACCTCATTTTTCCGCATTCGTGCATCGTTTTGCATGCCTCATCATCCGCCTCATGATTTCCTATCCTCGTGCTCATTTCGCGCTTTCCCATGTGTCCTAACCATCCATGTTTGTTTTGACTAAATGGTTTGCAGTCTACTTTCAGAGATCGTAAAGTCAAGATTCATCAGGGTTCCAGTTCCTTTTGATGACTGCCACCAAGCCTCCTTCTTCTTCGAAAGAAAAAGGCAAGATGAAATACAAATATCAAGGCGTCTACCCGCCAACTATGGTTCTTTCAAAAGTCGAAGAGATTAAAGATACAGAAGTTGGTCATCAAGACTTGGTTGACTTCGCAAAGCTAACCGAGACGAAGCCTCTCCCTGATTCAATGAGAGCTATCGTACACAGCAACCTCCACTTGGTGGCGATGTTCCCTACAGCTGCGCACAATACCGAGTTTGTTCTTCAAGTTGCGTCTCATTACATCAGAGAAAGTAGAAGTGTGATCGACTCTTCCGGGCACGAGATTCTGAGACTCGACCCCGACTTCTTTGATATTGTCTTCAAGGTCCCTCATATGGAGAAATACATTGACATCTCTATATCAAAATCACAGGAGATCTTCGATGCTGATCCCAATAAAGCTAAACAGTTGATAAACACTCAATGGCTCAAAAAGCCTAGATCATCTGTTTCTAGATGGCCGAAAGGACTCCTGAGAAGTGACTTCAAAGATGACGTCAAGGACATGATCACGTTTCTAAGCAGAGTGAAGGGCTTGCCGGAATCATCCACTTTTCACGATTGGATGTATGAGTACATCAGAATCATAAGAAGGCAGAAGGTGCATATTGACTGGGGCAAACAAATCAGTGATGAGATACACGAGCAGTTGATCAATGCTCCTTCTACATTGAAGTTCTACATGACTTCTTACCTGGTGTACGCAGCAGCCGTGATGAGACAATTCCCAGGTCTATCTACAAAAGGGAATCGAATGATGGTGCCTGTGTACAGATATTTCTATCAATTAGAGCTAAAGGAGAGCTTTCATCATTTCAGACGGGTCACTGATGCTTTCTTTGCGCCTCTACTCTTCAACTTTGATCCAGCATTAGAGAGAAGAAGAGTATCTGATGAGGCTTATAAGGTGGTAAGTAAAGTTGGATGTATTTTTCTTCAATTCCCAACGTTTACTTACTTGAGAGTAGGTTGTTACACCGGTTGTCCCTACATGCTACCACGTTATCCTTCGGATAAGTGGATTCTCATGGAAACATGCAGACAGCTGATGTCAGTGCGGAAAGAACGAAGAAGCAACCACAAGCGTGGGTTCAAGTTCCTGCTAACCATCGGCCGATATACTATCCAAACTGCACAAAAAGCTAAGTCTGTCTATGCTGAGATGCAGATCATGACCATCAAAACCTACAGGTATAGGTTTGATTTTGACTACCGAGATGTTAGAAAAAAGTTGCAAAAAGGTCACCAACACAAGTACCGTTTTGAAGACATCTGGGCAGATTGCAGAGATGAAGAAGCCATTCGCAAAATGGACTATTGCAGATTGACAGTTCAACAAATCAGAGATCTTGGTATTGCTGATCTACCAGAGGATTTTGAGGATCCAGGTGATATCATGAACGCTGTCTATGATGAGCAAGGCATTGCTAAAAGGCCGTTGCCTGCAATACAATGGTCTAGGAAAGAGGTTACCAGCATGAGAGAAAGGCTGAGACCAATCCTAGCCAACACAGAAGAATGGTTACATAAACATGGTCATGCAATGAAAAGTTTCAGAACAGACTCAGAAGGAGAAGAGTCCAAGGCAGAAGCACGCCAACAGCAAGAACTCCGCGACAAAAACAAGTCAGCGGCCGTTCCCACTTCTTCGCGAAGGGGTCCAAGCATCAAGTTCACTGTTGGTAAGAAAGATATCCAGGCTGTCCAAGAGACAGAAGTCACGGAATCTCATCCATCTCGCTCTAAGGGTAAAAAGCCTACTCAGGAGGAGATAGATTCCGATGAAGAAGGAACTTCAAGCGACCAATCCGCTGAAGATGAAGATTCAGCAGAAGCAGACTCCGATGTCGAAGAGGTTTCTGAAAGCGGGCAAGAGTCTGATGAAGATTCTGAAGAAGGATCTGAAGGTGACTTTGAAGGCGAACCAGAATCGGAGAGACAAGAGGGTGATCAACAGGAACCCGGGCATGATCAAGAAATAACTACTTCTCCTCCTGAGAATGTAGTTGAGGAAATTCACAGAACATCATCGCCCGTGACTTCAAACGTTCCTCATACCCCTCCTGATTCAAGAACTCCTCCACCTCCTGTTCTCTCGTCACCTATTCCTACCACAAGCATTCCTGCAGCCGAGATATCTCCTATCCCTGCAGCATCAACTCAGCTTGATACTCCATCAATGACAAGCATCCATACGGTTGATATACTGTCAAGCCCTCCATCGTCCATTCCTAGCTTGTCTTCGCCAACATATGATATCACTTCTGAAAACGAATTCAATCGTTTCATGAATGAGTCAATGCGTGATCAGCTCAATGTGTCAACTACAGGAGCTACGATGACAAATACTTCTCCAATTGTCACGATACCAATGGTGAGTTCAGATGTGACAATAACTTCAGAAGTGGCAATGGCGACCGAATTGACAGTAGATCCAGAAGTTCACACTTCTTTTCTTCCTCCTTGGCTAATATCTCAAGTGTCGAAGCGCAAAAAGCAAATGATTTCTCCAGAGGAGCTCGACCTTGAAGAGATAGTTCTTCCAAAAGCCAAAGGGAAGAAAAAGGCAAAGGTATACTCGAGGCTGAACATTGATAAGTCTGGCCACAAGTATGCTGAAATTGGCATACCACCAAATGAAGAAGGTGATGTCAATATGGAAGACTACACGGTAACAAAGGTCCAGCTTGGCAAGGTTACCAACGAAAGTGCAAAAGCCGATGCGCAAGTCACTTTGGATATCTTGGCAGGAAGGCTGGATAAAGTTGAGCAAGCTCGTAACATGTACAAACAGAGGCGAGCATTATGCCATCATAGTAAAGAGACTTGCCGGTTCTCCAAGTAATGCACAAATCACCATGGTAAATATTGAAGACCCAAATCAAGAAAGCTGAGAAATTCGGCCCAAAGTGGTGTTATATGATTTTGTTGAAAGATCATCGAGCACGGATCTCAGATAATTTTATCGGGGACGAGAAAACTAATATGTTGGCCAAGCTCACCACAGAGCTTGATAAAGAAAAGAGCGTACTTTCCCAGGAGCGCAGAGACATGGAAAAATGCCTGTTGTCATGGTCGGAAATGAAACAGGTAAAGCTCAGCAAATTGGTGGAGGTTGGGATAATTCCCGACAAAGAAAATTTTGTAGAGGTAAGAGAATCACTGAAACACAGAATTCAAGTGGTTCAATCTCTCATAGAAGATCTTCACCAAGTACAGGAAGATGTCGACGGGCATCGCACCATTCTCGACAAAAGTATCAGAGAGTTGCCTGGTCAACTTCTTGAAGAAAATCGTATCTTCCTGCCGGCCACAGAAATATCCCTGATCTTCAAGGAAGCCATCACAAATTTGATTGACAGTTCAGACTTCTCAGAAGCTTCGCTGAACATCATTGTGATACAAGGCTCACATTGGACAACCTAAAGACGCATCTTGACAGCAAAAAGGTTCACTCATCTGCCATGAGATCGATCACGAGAATCACACCATTGCGGATTACACCGTTGGTCCAGATGAGAAGTTCGTGCAGGAGACTAGGAGGAAATTTGAAGACTTCCATACCCAATGCAAGGAAATGTAAAGCAGCCCCCTATTCTCCAGTTGTTAGACATTTCCGTGCATCCCATTATGCATCTTGTAAATATTTCTCGACATTTTCGAATGTCATTTTGTAAATTGTAATTACACCAAGTCCAAAGATGTAATATTTTCAAAACAAATTACACTTTGACTTTGGTCAAAGTTAGGTGAGATCTCCTAAAATCGCTCACCTAACTTTCCCTGATTTTCTCAATCTCTTTCCTAATTTTGCTCATCCCTCTTTCTATATAATGTGAGGGATTTTCATTGTAAATTTATCTTTTAGCCTTTTGCAACGAAGTGCTGCCCTTTTGTAAGCAAATTTGCGAAACTTTGCATTCATGCTTTGTGAATGAGATTCGATTAATAAAGAAAATGATTGCAAGCCAAACTTTGCGTTGGATTCGATACTTTTGTGAGTTAATCTTATTTGGTAGTGATTAGTTCGAAGAATCTGAAAGACTCTAAGTAGTTTATGTAAACTTTGTGTTACATCTATTATTTAGATTGCATTGTTATTTCTGTTTATCATTTGTTGAATGATCTACAAGACTTTGTGCTTGTAATCATTCATGCTCTTGCATGTTCTAGTTGAGTGATCTACAAGACTTTGTGCTTGTAATCGTTCGTGCTATTTGACACTTTTGTTGGATGATCTACAAGACTTTGTGCTTGTAATCGTTCATGCTGTTCGAAGAATTGTTGCGTCTAAGAAGACTTTGCGCTTCTAACGTAGCAAACGGTGCGTCTACGCAGATCCAACATTGATAAAGCTACAGAACGACTTTGTGCCTTCGTGAGCTTTCCCTTTTTAATTTATTTTGTTTGTTATTAATCACTTCTGGTATCTCTACGTTCGCTTTGACGAGATAGAGATATTGGCATTACTGCTAGTTGTTCGTTTCAAGTTATCAAGAATTCTGAACTTCCAACAAGTGAAGCATTGTAAACATCTTCTCTGAAAAAAGAGAGAAGTATGAATGGAACACACCCCCCCCACTCCGTGAATTTCATGTACATTTTGTAATTACTTGTTTGATTTACTATCGCTTCTGTTAGCAGTAAGAAGGGCGCCTCCCCTTTCCGAGAGGAGAGATTCACATCTCACATAGCTGTGGCTGAAGTCCAAGTTGTGTAATCTATCGAAAGCTGATTACATAATTTTCACCCAACAAATCTTTCAAAGGTTTTTAGGCCTCTGTCAGTACCGTACAGATGATTCCTCAGCTCTGGGAGAGAAGGGCTAATTTCACCTATCTTCTAGGGTTTCACTATTTCCTCCTTCAAATCTATCTTAAAGGGATTGTTTGATGCTTCTATCCTTGTGACATGTGAGAATCTCATCTAACCCTGCCTTAGACCGTACTGTCTCCGTACAATGCTTGCAACCCCTGCCTATGCTCTTTATCCTTTCTTCCTCAAACCTCTAACCGGGCAGATACAGCTCGCCTAGGGTTTTGTTGATGTGTTTTTCGTGACCGCACCAACGCAGAATAAAGTCGCGAACGGCTTCCCTATTCTCTCTTGATCAAAGTATTCCGCACTCTAAGATTGCAAGAAAGTTCGTGCGCTCAACTCCAAGGTTCCTTTAATGCGAATAGGCTCAGTTGGCTCGATGTGATTTTGCTGGTATTTCAAGGGGACTTACGGAATTGTTCGGCAGCGGAGAAAGGAATTCAAATGCTCGGAAGATTTGTCTATGAAGCGCGGGTTTCCTATGCTAACCAGAAAGTACTGAATTGAAAAGGGGTAAGGTTAAGAAGATTCTAATCTCCTCTAAGGTATGGGATATGGAGCTCAACTTCAGCAAACTTCTAACCGGACTTCGCTTTGCCTCGCATCAGACAGCTTCCACGGAGTCGGTGCAATCTTCAAGGGAGATGACTAGAGATGTTCAAACCACCACTTGACATAAAGATACCATCACAACGACGCATACCATTATTCAAACTGGGATTGAAGTTAAGTATCGTTGACGGGTTTTTGAGACCGCACTAACACGACAAAGTCTCTAACGGACGCCTATCCTCTCTTGAACAAAGTATTCAAAGATGCTAAGATTAAGTAGTAAGATCATGCTTTCAACTCCAAGGTTCCTTGAGTGCGAATAGGCTCAGCTTTGGCTTGATGTGATATTGCTGGTATGTCAAGGGGACTTACACAATTGTTCGGCGACTAACAACAAACAGTAGACTAAGGGCTTTCGTGTGATTCAAATGATTTGGCAAGTGAGCGCAAGTTTCCTAATTCTAACCGGAAATGAACTGAATTTAAAGGTGTAGGGTGTAGGGCCTAAGAAGTTTATGTGCTACTCTAAATGCAGGATATGTGGAGCTTCATTTCAATAGACTTCAACCGGATTTCACCTAGCCTCCGTCGGACAGCCTCAGTAAAATCGGTGCAATCTTCAAGGGAAACAGCGAAAGATGTTCAAGTTATAATTTAACATACATACACCATCAGAACGACGCATATAAGTATGTAAACTACAACCGAAGTTAAACACAAAATAATCTCCAGTCGACCACACAAGGCAAACTTATCATCAACAAGCCGCTAGTGGTATGGAATAAAGCGAAGCTATCTCAATAAAACACCACACATCAAAGTAAGCTACTTGCATGAATTTAAGCTACTTGGATACAAAAGGAAGAAGAAACCTTGCTAGCATTTCATGACAAGACGAATTCCATCATCAATGAAAAGATCTATTATCATAAAATGTGTTACACAACAATCTCCTCAAAAGTTTTCAAAGGGAAAACTTTCTTTCTTCTCCAAATGATGCAAAATGCTCTACAATGCTACACTATCTAGCTCTAATGCTCTCTCAATGTCTACTCTGATTCTAACTTTCTAATCTAATGTCTTACAAATGAGGGGGACTCCCCCTTTATATAGCTAGCCAAGTCCCAAAAGACGGCTAGGGTTACAATCAATAGAGTGGCCAGAATCGTGCCACCTCAGCCCTAAATAATATTGCCCTAAAAAAACCGCCACAGAGGAGAGTGGGGTAATAAATGCACCATAATGTCCACCATCATCCTTCTAGAAGATTCCATTTGTAGACGCGTTCACACTATTCTCGATCTTCTTTCTTGGCGTTGTTCTTTGATTTCTTCCACTTGAGGGTCTTCATCTTTTCTTCATCTTGAGTTTTGAAAACATTTCATCTTTGTCACTTGAGCTAACACTTAGCCAATTTCTTGCAACCTTTTCTTCCTTCGAGATTGAAACTTGTAACTTTATCTTCCTCCGAGGGTTGTAATATCATCGTGCTTCATCACTTCAAGACATCGTGCTCAGGCTTCGACGTTTCTCCTGCAAAACAAGCAAGGAGAAGAGAATTAGAATACTTCATGATATAAATCCAACTCACTTACCAGGGTTCTCACGTTCATAGCCAACTTCTGCTTCTTCATGATTATTCATGCCTTAGCCAAATTTTCAATCCACCCTCATCAAGGGCGTATCATCTTTGAGAAATTCATTTCACCTGCTAGAGCTCTGACAACCTTGGTTTTATTCACCTCTGGCTCAAGAAAACTATCTTCACGAAGGATTTAAGCAAATTCACCTAGGCAGTTTCTTTCAAATTCATCGTCTGGAGGATCTTACCTTGAAAACACATTTTCTTCATTTTTGCCTTAGAAAATTTTCAAATTTCCCTTAGGAAATACATCAACCTGGTGCCCCCTTAAAATCTTCATCCCAAAATTCTCGACAAGCTGTGGAAGACCTTAAAATCAACTCCTCATCGATAATTTTCGATACCCAGAAGAAAATTTTCTCCAGAACGCATCGAACCCATGGGTGCACAACGAACGGGTTCATTTTATTTCCTTGAATTTTGAACCTTAGAAAATATTCCTTCATCAAATTTATTCTCGTTCTTCGATCCCCTCTGAGAATTTTGCTCTGACTTGGAAAATTTTTACCAATCCTGTGCAGCTGGCAATCACTAACTTCATCTCTGGCAACTCTGCTCGTGCTTCAAGAAAATCTTATCTCTTCAGAGTCTAGGCGCATTTTCTAGAGGAAGAAAATATTTTGTGCCTTAGAAAATTTTTAAATCATCTTGAAAAACTTTGAAAATTTTGCCCTGGAAAATTTTACTAGTTTGCCAGTGGGAAAATCATCAACTCCGTTGAGAAAAAAAATTTATTCATGCCTGGCACATTTTATTTCCCACTCCACACTTGCAAGGTAATTTATTCAAAGTCCCAATGCCTAGGCAAATTCTCCAACATTTAGAAAATATTTCATTCTCAACTGAGGCGCCTAGCACTTGAAGAGGTGATTAAAAAAAAATCACGCCTTAGCACATATCCCTTCACCACGCCCTAGAAAATATTCCTAACACTCTCCACTTTAGGCGCATAACACTTGATAAAAAAAAAAACGCCTAGCACACCACCATTTACCACGCCTAGGAGTATCTTCACTTACTTGTTACCTTACTTACCACTCTTATTTACCTTTTACACTTCAATGTGGGCGCATTTGAGCATGTCAAGAGGATGGGCGCATTTTCTATGTGAAGGAGGATGAAAACGTTTTGACTTGTTGACCTACTTACAACTTTGGCGCATTTTAGCCTTGATGGAGGATAAACTTTCAAACGCCCTCATGTGACTTTTCAGCTTCTTCATTTTTGTCTTCACATGGCATGATTTGGGCACATTTTGCCTAAGGAGGAGGACGAATTTGCTTGACTACTTTGACCTCTCTCTCCTTTGGGCGCATTTTGTACCCCCTGCTGGATGAAAAAAAATGTTGACCCTTTTGACTTTGCTTGCCAACTCCTCCCTGTTGAACTTGGGCGCATTTTACTAGTGGAGGAGGATATTTTTTTATACTTAGAAATTTTTGTATGCCACCACCTTGCATGTGGGCGCATTTTGACATGAGAGCAGGACGAGCTTGTGCCTTAGAAATTTTTTCTTGATGTCTCTTTGAGCTGGGCGCATTTTGCTAGGTGAGGAGGATATCCAGACTTAGAAATTTTTTCAACCTTCCTGAGTTCTCCTGGGCGCATTTTGCCCTGTGTGAAGGATGAACTCATACTTAAAATTTTTTATGCCTCCTTACTAGCTAGGCGCATTTTGCCATAGCAACTGGATGAAACTTCAGACTTAGACAAATTTCTTCGTTTTTCGCCAGCTTCTCATACCCTGCTATTTATAGTAAACCTTCTCATTTTTGCACTTCTGAAGATTGGATCAACTTGAAATTTTGAACGTAGTATCCTCATAGCTCTATTGTCCTGTCGACACTGCCAGTTTTAGTTGACCTGCTATTTTTAGCATGTTTCTGAAGGTGGCTTACTATAAATAGTAAGCTCATGTTTCTGATAGCTCCCAAGCTCCGATCGAGTTGAAATTTGAATGAGGCACTCCTCACCACGTGACCTTACTGCCTACACTGACGCATGCAGCTGATTTACTATTTTTAGCAGGTTTCCAATTTGGCTTACTATAAATAGTAAGTGCTCCGTTTGACTCGAAATTTCACCAGCAGATAGCCTGAAGAGCGCTGATCGCGGTGGTTTACACCGGATTTCAAAGATTTTGACCTTTGATGCCTATTTTTAGGCTCCGAAGCTGGAAACCCTAATTCCCTCTGCATGCGCATCAAATGACATCTGTTTGCTTTCGCTTCTGCAACACTGTGATCAGCTCGTGAATCTGAACTCTGGGTGGCGGCTGCCGGGACACACCTACTAAAAATAGCAAGTTCCTTACTGAGTGAGAATCTCCGTTTGCATGTCACACCATCGCGAAGCTCTCGAAAAACCCATCAGGAATCACCCGACATGCAAAAGAAACCTCGACATGCAAACCCTAAAAATAGCCTCGGAAGGTTGAATCCTGAAAGTGGTCGCCTCGTCTTGCATGTTACATCGTTGCGAAGGTCTTGAAAAACCCAGAAGGAATATGCAGACATGCAAAGAAAACTCTGCATTCACCCTGAAATTAGCCCTGGAAGCCGGACTGCTAAAAATAGTAAGTTATCTGTTTTTGCTCAAATTTGGCATGCGAGCAGCCTGATATACTCTGAATGCAGTGTGATGATCGGAATCTCAAAAATGTTGACGAATCGCCTGTAATCTCACACTTACTAAAAATAGTAAGTACCTCGGAATCTGATGAAAATTTGCCGGAAGCCTGCTGGAAGCATACTAACAACAACATTAGGCTCAATTTTCAACTTATTCACTTTATTTGACCTCAAATTGACCAGGAAGACTCAAACCCTAATTTCAGACTTGGCCAAATTCACGCTTAAGCTCAAAGGCGGAGAAATCCCGAAAAGACAGACATCAGAAAAGAGACAGAGAGAGAGAGGGAGAGACAAAACCCAAGCCAAAAGACCAGAATGGAGCAAAAATTAGGGGTCCCCATCTTGAATGGGGCGATGTGTGAAAAAGGTCACAACAAGTACATGATATTCCAGTTGACCACACAAGGCGCATTCACCATCAGCAAATACACTAGTGGTATGGATAGACGAAGTTGCTTAGATCAAACACCACATTCCACAATTAACATCTACTTGCATGGAATGAAAATTATACTACTTAGAACTATTTATGCTACCATTTGAATCAGAAGGACGAAGAAACCTTGCTAGCTACTCACAATAAAGACGAAATTCACCATCAATGAAAAACTCTTTTATTGAGAGAGTGTTCACAACAATTTCTTACAAAGTTTTCAAAGGGAAAACTTTCCCTCTTCTTCAACTACACTATCAACCTATACTAAGCTACTTCTAAGTTGTCCCTCTACTCTATGTCTATTCTAATCTTCTCTACTGTCTAACGAGTTACAAATGAGGGGGACTCCCCCTTTTATAGTTGGCCCAGTCCAACGGACGGCTCAGATTACAATTGACTAGATGGCCCAGATTGTGCCACCTCAGCCCTAAACAAGATTCGCCCTAAAAACCGCCACAAAGGAGAGTGGGGTAATAAATGAGCCATTAATGTCCACCATCCTTCTAGAAGATTCCCGTTTGTAGACGCGTTCACACTGTTCTCGATCTTCTTTCTTGATGTTGCCCTTCAAATTTTTCTTTGTCACTTGAGTCTCAACACTTAGCCATTTTCTTGCAACTTTTCTTCCTTCATGATTTATCATCTTGGACTATTTGCTTCATCACCATCGTTTGGTCTCGACGTTTCTCCTGCAAAACAAGCAAGGAGAAGAGCATTAGAACACTTCATAATATAAATTCAACTTACTTACCAGGATTCTCACGCTCCAATTCCCAGGCGTTCATCACCTCCACTAGCCAACTTCTGCCTTCTTCATGATTCTCCATGCCTTAGCCAAATTTTCAACCCATCTTCCTCAAGGGCGTACCATCTTTGAGAAATTCATTTCACTAACTGGAGCTCTGATACTCAATTTCGTTCATCTCTGACTCTGGAAGATTAGTCCCACGAAGAATTCAATTAAATTCACCTAGGCAATTGACTTAAAACTCATCCGCTGAGGCATTTTATCTTGAAAACACATTTTCTTCACATTTGCCTTAGAAAATTTTTAAATTTTCCTTAGGAAAATTCATCAATTTGGTGCCCATTTGAAATCCTTATCACAGAAACCTCGGCAAGCTGTGGAAGACCTTAAAATCCATTCCTCATCGATGATCTTCAATACCCAGAAGAAAATTTCCTTCAGAACGCGTCGAACTCATGGGTGCACAACGAACGGGTTCATTTAATTTTCTTGAATTTTGAACCTTGGAAAAAAATATTTTTTAACAAATTTGATTCCGTTTTTCATTTGTGATCATCCCATTGCTCTGACTTGAGAAATATTAACTCATCCTGCAATGTTGGCACCTTCTGACTTCATCACTAGCAACTTCACTCGGACTTCAAGAAAATTCATCACTTCACCAAACTTAGGCATATTTTCTAAGGAAGAAAATATTTGTGCCTTAGAAATTTTTTGAATCACTTAGCATTTCTTTTGAAAAAATTTCCCTTAGAAAATTTTATTCATTCTTCAATCCATCTTGCCAGTGGTGAGAAAATTTCATCAACTTCTCTTAGCACATCACACTTAACATATTTTATTTTTCATCTGGCAATTTCCAACGCCTAGGCATGTATTATTCATCCTTTGGCAATACTCTCCATTTGAATGTTAAGCGCACTTCACACTTGAAGGGGAAAATTTAACTCTACCACGCCTAGCATACTTTACTTCCCACGCCACCTTTCTTATTTGGGCACATATCACATGTAGAGGAGAAAACACATCAACTTTATACCTTGGGCGTATTTGAGCTAGAGGAAAGGATAACATTCATGACGCCTTCCCCTTTGACTTGTTGACCTATTTAGCACTTGATGGAGGATGAAATTTCCCACGTCTTCTTGTGACCTTTCATCTCCCTTCTTTTGTCTTTACATGGTCTCTTTTGGGTGCATTCAGGCCTAGTAGGAGGATGAAAACTGTTGACTCTTTGACTTTTTCTAGCTTATTCTTGCATGGGCGCATTTTGATGGGTGAGGAAGATATCTTCAACACTTGGAATTTTTTTATCTCCCTATTTTCCTTTGGGGGCATTTGAGGTGTGGAGAAGGATGAGCATCTTTGACCTTTTGACTTCTCTTGTTGAACTTCTTAGCATGGGCGCATTTTACCCCTTGAGAAGGATGGGCGCATTTGGAGGAGTGAGGTGGATAAACTTTGTTGACTTTCCTTTGACCTCTTTCTTTTGGGCGCATTTTTCCATGCCTGAAGGATGGAAGTTGTTGACCACTTTGACTTGCTTCTCTTTTGGGCGCATTTCTACCCAGCTGCAGGATGAAAAAACGTACTTAGAAATTTTTTTATGCTTTCTCCAGTTTCCCTTGGGCGCATTTGAGCTAGGCAAGAGGATGAAGCTTGTTGAATTTCGTTGACTTTATTGCTGGATGGGCGCATTTTGGACATGGTCGAGGACGAGCTTCACTCTTAAAAATTTTCCATACCTCCTCATTTACCCGGGCGCATTCTGCCATGGCTACTGGATGAAGTTCCAGACTTAGAATTTTTTTCTCTTTTTTCGCCAGTATTTCATGCCCTGCTATTTATAGTAAGCCCTCTGAATTTGCATCTCTGAGGCTCGGAACGACTTGAAATTTTAAACATAGCATCCTCACAACCTTATTGTCCTGTCGACACTGCCATTTTTAGTCACCCTGCTATTTTTAGCCCATTTCTGAAGGTGGTTTACTATAAATAGTAACTGCTTGCTTCTGATACCTCCACAGCTCCGTTTAACTTGAAAGTTGGATGAGGCGCTCCTCACCACGTGACCTGTCTGTTGATATCACCGCATGCGCCTGACTTACTATTTTTAGCCTGTTTCCAAAATGACTTACTATAAATAGTAAGTGCTCCGTTTGACTTGAAATTTTACCAGCAGATAGCCTGAAGGGCTGATCGCAGTGGTTTACACCGGTTTTCGAAAATTCTGACTTTTGACTCCTCTTTTCAGGCTCCGAAGTTGGAAACCCTAATTCGCTCTGCATGCGTATCAAATGATCTCTGTTTGTCCTCGTTTCTGCTGCATTGCGATCAACTCATGATTCGAATTCTGGGAAGCGGTGCGGAATGCACTGCTAAAAATAGTAAGTTCCTTCTGAGTGGTTATCTCTGTTTGCATGTCACACCACTGCGAAGCTCTCGAAAAACCCACCAGGAATCATCCGACATGCAAAAGAAACCCTGACATGCAAACCCTAAAAATAACCTCTGAAGGCTGAACTCTGAAAATTATCGTCTTGCTTTGCATGTTATACTATCGCGAAGGTCTCGAAAAACCCAGAAGGAATATGTCAACATGCAAAGAAAAACTCTGCCTCTAAACCCTGAAATTTGCTTTGGAAGCTGGACTGCTAAAAATAGAAATTTGTCTGTTTTCGCTCAAATTTTGCACACGAGCAGTTTGATGTGTTCTGAATGTGGTGTGACTGTCGGAATCTCAAAAATGCTGAAGGACGGCCTGTAATTGCACACTTACTAAAAATAGTAAGTACCTCAGAATCTGATGAAAATTTGTTGAGAGCCTGCTGGAAGTATATTGACAGCAATGCCAAGGTTAGATTTCAACTTGATTACTTCATTTGATTTTAAATCGGCTGGAGAGTTCAAAACCCTAATTCTATGGATTTGGCCAAATTTCATGTTTAGGCTCACAGACGGGCACATCCTGGAAAGATAGACAGTAGAAAAGAGAGACAACGACAAAACAAACCAAAAGCAAAGCCAAAATTAGGGGGTCCCCATTTGCAATGGGGCAATGTGTGAAAAAGGTCACAACAGGTTTGAAATTAAAAATCTTTGCTTGGCTTTTTAGAATCCCTACTCCTACATAATTACAATGGACTGACTCCACTCCCATAATCCACCAATCTCAGGAGAATCTCGTGGTTAGTGTCTATGGCGGAGTCATTCCAAAACCAACTGCTCAAAACAAAAAACTAATACCCTACAACCTAATTTGTGAATAAGAAACAACAAATCTCCACTAAACAACCTAAATGCACAATGGAAATTCCTCTAAGCTATTCTATAAACTCAGTCACTGTGTTAAATCAGTATTTACAATGCCTATTATATCACTGTTTTGCAAAACACACGGAATTTTTCAGAAACACAGTATTCTGCCAAGCTTTCTTCTATTCTTTTCACACCAAAAACTTGTTACAATGATCACTAACTGCTCTCTACGAGCCACACACCTATTTTTATGCCTTTTCCACATTCAAAGGCAGTTGATCGAGCATTTTCCCTGATTTCAAGGGATTCCCAATGGCAAGTAAGTTACATGCAACTTCTTAACTGCAGTCATGCAACTTTTACCAACATTTTGTCACTTATCAACATGTTATGATCCTAAAGTTTAGGACCTCAATCTCCTTACTCCGAACCATCAACTCCTTAACTGTCCTTTGGCATCTTTCTAACAATGACCATGTGTTTAGAACACATTTAACACCTTCATTCAAGTATAAGCTGTCCCAAGCTAATTAAAGCCAAAATTTAACAACATTAACCAACAATGATTAACTAGGATAAAATTAGTCCTAATGACTAACTCTCCACACAACCTACTAACACCCTGATTTGGCTAAGATCAGGTACAAGCCAAAATTGAAGACAAACAAGGTGGAGTTAAGCCAAGGTGCCCCTGCACCACTCTAAGCTATCACCTAGCTGTCTCTCTATTCTAATCTCTATTGTCTAACTTCTACTTCTAATGTCTAATTTCTACTGAGATACAAATGAGGGGGACTCCCCCTTTTATAGCTGGCCAAGTCCAACGGACAGCTCAGATTACAATTGGCTGGATGGCCCAGATTGTGCCACCTCAGCCCTAAACAAGATTCGCCCTAAAAACCGCCATAAAGAGGAGTGGGGCAATAAATGAGCCATAATGTCCACCATCCTTCTAGAAGATTCCAGCCTTGAAACACGTTCACATTGCTCTTGATCTTCTTCTTGACGTTGTTCTTCAACCTTTCTTTGTTACTTGAGTTGGGTACATACGAAGTGTCAACACTTAACCATTTTCTTGCAACTTTCTTCCATCGAGGTTGAGGTGCCATCTTGTATTACTTGCTTCATTACTTCAAGTCATCACCGCTTGGTCTCGACGTTCCTCCTGCAAAACAAGCAAGGAGAAGAGTATTAGAACACTTCATAATATAAATTCACTTTACTTACCTGATTTTCACGCTTTCATCTCCAAGGGCTCATCGTTTTTCCTTAGCCAACTTCGCATTCAAATTCTTCATGCCTTAGCCAAATTTTCAGCCTATCTTGCATTCTGCCTGGGCATACTTCACTCTGATATTTCATCCGACTCAAGCTCGAGAAAGAAAAGCTTTCATCAGGAACTCGATCAAAATCATCTAGGCACCAATTTCAAATTCATCACCCAAGGAAAATTTATCTTGAAAGCATTTCTTTCCTTGCCTTAGAAATTTTTTAAATTTTCCTTAGGAAATTCATCAACCTGGTGCCCATTTGAAATCTTTATTTCAGAATCCTTGGCAAGCTATGAAAGACCCTAAAATCGATTCCTCATCGATAATCTTCAATACCAAGAAGAAAATTTCCTTCAGAATGCGTCGAACTCATGGGTGCACAACGAATGGGTTCATTTAAATTTTTAAGATTTTGAACCTTGGAAAATTTTTTTTTTTTTGTGCAATTTAACTCGTTTCTTCATCTCTGTGAACATTTCTTGTTGCTCTGACTTGGAAATATTTTTGTTCACCCTGTGCAGCTGGCATCATCAGACTTCTTCACTGGCAATCCTGCTCGTGCTCTAGGAAATTTCATCACTATTTCAGCTTGGGCGTATTTCTCCTAAGGAAAATTTCCTTGCCTTAGAATTTTTTTTTTTGAATCACTCAACACTTTTGAAAATTTTTGCCTTAGAAAATTTTACTTCAACTTCGTTCACCTTGCCTGTGAGGAAAATTTTATTTCAACAACTCACTCAGAAATATTATTTCCATTACCCTGGGTGCATTTTATACCATGAAGGACACTTTTATTTAAAAAAAATTCCAACGCCTAGCATCAACTTTGTTTTCACCACCTTGGCACTTCACTCATCAATTTTATTTCACCACCTTTCCACTTCACCCTCAAGACTTACCTCTACATGGTGCATATTCATGAGAGGAGAATAACCCTTTCCAACGTCCTTGCTTTGACTTGTGACTCTTGAACTCCCTCATTTTTGTCTTCACATGCCCTCATTTGGGCGCATTTCATGCATGAAGGAGGATTAACTCTTCAAGTTCAACGCCTTCCCTTTGACCTTCTTTGTTTTTGGCGCATTTGAGCATGTGTGGAGGATGAAAATCTTTGACTCCTTTGACTTCTTTCTTGTTAACTCCTCTTGGGCGCATTTCAGCTCTTGAGAAGGATGGAATCTTTTTCAACGCCTTAGCTTTTTGTCCTCACATGCCTTGATTTGGGCGCATTTTGCACCTCATGAAGGATGAAAATTGTTGACTATTTTAACCTTCTTGGGAAGTGGGCGCATTTTAGCATGTGAGGAGGATGAGTTTCATACTTAGAAAAATTTTAGCATCTTGCTTTCAAGGTGGGCGCATTTAGCCTATGCTGAAGGATGAAACATTTTGACTTCTTTGACTTTCTCTCAAGATGGGCGCATATTACCATAGAAGGAGGATATTGCTTGATACTTAGAAAATTTTCATGCTTGGCTCTTGCAGCTGGGCGCATTTTGCCATGTGAGGTGGATGAGAGTTATACTTAGCCACTTTTCTTGCCCTCGCCTTAGATTTTCTTCTTGGGTGCATCTGGCATAGGGAGGTGGATGAAATTTTAACTTAGAATATTTTCTTCACATTCCCAAGGCAAGTTGGGCGCATATGGAGGCATGAGCAGGATATCTTCACCACTTAGAAAATTTTCAATCATGCCTGTGAGGAGGGCGCATTTTGGGGTAGCTGCAGGACGAAGCTTCAGACTTAGTCATTTTTTCTTTGTTTTCGCCAGCTTCTCTGTGCCCTGCTATTTATAGTAAGTCCTTCAATTCTTGCATCTCTGAAGCTCAGAATGATATGAAATTTTGAACGCTGGATCCTCACAACCTTGTTGGCCTGTTGACACTGCTATTTTTAGTTGGCCTGCTATTTATAGCATGTTTCTGAAGGTGATTTGCTATAAATAGTAACCGCTCGTTTCTGATATCTCCACAACTCTGGTTGACTTGAAATTTGAATCACGTGCTCCTCACCACGTGACCTGCCTGCTGACATCGGCGCATGCAACTGATTTGCTATTTTTAGCCTGTTTCCAAAATGACTTACTATAAATAGTAAGTGCTCCATTTGTCTTCAAATTTTACCAGCAGATAGCTTGAAGGATGTTGATCGCGGTGGTTTACACCAGTTTTTGAAAATTCTGACTTTTTGCCCTTCTTTTCAGGTCCCGAAGCTGGAAACCCTAATTTGTTCTGCATGCATATCAAATGGTCTCCGTTTGTTCTCATTTCTGATGCATTGCGATCAGCTTGTGATTCCGAACTGCTGGGAGGTGGCTACCGGGACGCACCTGCTAAAAATAGTAAGTTCCTTAATAAGTGATTATCTTCGTTTGCATGTCATATCACTGTGAAGCTCTTGAAAAACCCATAAGGAATCATCTGACATGCAAAAGAAACCCTGACATGCAAACCCTAAAAATAGCCTCGGAAGGCTAAACTCTGAAAGTCATTATCTCACTTTGCATGTTATACCATTGCGAAGGTCTCAAAAAACCCAGAAGGAATGTCCAGACATGCAAAGAAAAGCTCTTCATCTAAGCCTTTAAATTTGCCCCGGAAGCTAGACTGCTAAAAATAGAAAGTTGTCTATTTTCGCTCAAATTTTGCGCACGAGCAGCTTGATGTGTTTTGAACACAGTGTGACTGTCAAAATTTCGAAAATGCTGACGGAATGCCTGTAATTGCATACTTACTAAAAATAGTAAGTAGTCAGAATCTAATGAAAATTTGCTGAGACCCTGCTGGAAGCACACTGACAACAATGTTAGTCTCTGTTTTCAATTTATTCACTTCATTCAACCTCGAACTGACCAAAAGACTCAAAACCCTAATTTCAGACTTGGCCAAATTTCACTCGTTTAAGTTCAAAGACGGGAACATCCCCGGAAAGCAGACCTCAGAAAAGAGATAGACAGAGAGAGAGAGACAAGAACCAAAGCCAAAAAGACCAGAATGGAGCAAAATTAGGGGGTCCCCATTTTGAATGGGGCGATGTGTGAAAAGGTCACAACATTTGGCGACTCCACGGGAAAGTGTTGAAAAACACTTTAAGAATTGAACTTTGATTAATCTTCCTCAAACCATCATACAGAGAGGACACTTACTCAAAAGGGGAGAAGAATCCGACATTGGATCAGAACACTTTCATCTAAAACCCTGTGAGTGTGTGCATTCGTTCCATCTCTAAACCATATCGACTTCCGGAATCGGTCGCAGCAGGTTATATAAATATCTTAACTTCAAAAGCATCCTGGACATTGACTCGCTGCTAGTCAGGCGTCCATAGCCCCGACGAGGTTGTCGCTACAATTCTCACGAATATTGCTTCACTGCCGACCGGGCGTCCATAGCCCCGGTGGAGTTACTCGTAAGTTCCCAAAACCAATATTTCATAATATTTCTCTTTTAATTTCTCATTTTCTTTCTTTCTTGTTTTTCAGATATTTCTTTTAAGCACATTTTTCTCTTTTCTTTTGATCTTCCGTCAATTCCTCAATTGGCTGGCAGGCAATGAAGCATCCAATTGCAAGCTCTTCTTCCTCTCGCGTCATTCTTCTTTTTTTTTTTTAGACTGTAATCGGTAGCACGACCCCCTATAAACTGCAGTGCGCCAGGTAAACTTTTTAACGTGACCGGCGGCGCTGGCGCGACACGCCCTCCGGTACCACGGGACGGGGGGAGACTAGAACTCGTGACCAGTAGAGCCGCAACGGAATTACTTAGCCAACCGAGCTAGGGCCCCCGCCCTCCTCTCGCGTCATTCTTTCTATGCACTTCTCTCCAACGTTTTTTGTGTTGGCTTCCTTCTTTGTCGCCCTTGCAATCATGTCTTAACACAAGCACATTGAAGAAACTCTTGTTTTGTAAGGAAGTTATCCTTGGCTCTCATCCACATTTGCAATGTTTGTGATGGCAATGAAACGAATTTTAGTTGCAGCTCTACCAAAGGAAAACAAATTTTGTTTTCAAAGCGTTCCATGTTACAAGAAAATGACAGTGCCGTTTTCATGCACCATTACATCTATTTTACCAAAATATGCCAAAGATGCAGAAGCGCTAAAATTTAGCGCCCTGACATGTTGAACATGTTGAAATAGAATCTAACTCTGAGAGATGCAGGAGCGCTAAAATTTAGCGCCCCTGCATCAAAACTGAAATCTCCAAAGATGTAAGGGCTGAATTTTAGCGCCCTTACACTTTTTACAATTTTTTCCAAATAAGCTTCAAACTCGCCTGATTTACTCCTGAACTTCTTTCCCTCCATTTTGTGCATCGTTTTGCATGCCTTGTCATCCGCTCCACGCTTTCCCATCATCGTTGCTCATTTCGCGCATCCCCATGCTACCTAACGACTAATGTTTGTTCTGGCTCAACACCTTGCAGTCTCTTTTCAAAGATCTTCAAAGTCTGAGTGATCAAAGTTCCAGTTGTTTTTTATGACTTCCAGTAAACCTCCGTCTTCTTCGAGAGCAAAAAGAAAAATGAAGTACAAATATCAAGGTGTCTATCTGCCAACCGTAGTGGTCTCCAAGGTGGAAGAGATAAAGGATACAGAGGTTGGCCATCAAGACTTGGTTGACTTTGCGAAGCAAATAGAGACGAAGCCTCTTCCTGACCCAATGAGAGCAATTGTACACAGTAATTTGCATTTGGTAGCCATGTTCCCTACAGCTGCACATAATACAGAATTTGTTCTTCAGGTGGCCTCTCACTACATCAAAGAAAGTAGAAGTGTGATCGATTCTTCCGGGCATGAGATTCTGAGACTCGACCCTGATTTCTTTGACATTGTTTTCAAGGTTCCTCATATGGAGAAATACATTGATATTTCTATACAAAAAGCACAAGAGGTTTTTGACGCTGATCCCAATAAAGCTAAACACCTAATAAATACTCAATGGTTAAAGAAGCCTAGATCATCTGTTTCCAGATGGCCAAAAGGACTCCTGCAAAGTGATTTCAAGGATGACGTCAAAGATATGATAACATTTTTAAGCAGAGTGAAAGGCTTGCCGGAATCATCCACTTTTCATGATTGGATGTATGAATACATCAGGATCATAAGGAGACAGAAGGTGCATATTGACTGGGGCAAACAGATCAGTGATGAAATATATGAGCAGTTGATCAATGCTCCTTCTACTTTGAAATTCTACATGACTTCTTACCTAGTGTACGCAACGGCTGTAATGAGGCAATTCCCGGGTCTATCCACAAAAGGGAATCGGATGATGGTACCTGTGTACAGATTTTTCTATCAATTAGAACTGAAGGAAAGCTTTCATCACTTCAGGCGGGTCACAGATGCTTTCTTCGCGCCTTTTCTTTTCAATTTTGATCCAGCTCTTGAAAGAAGGAGAGTATCTGATGAGGCGTATAAGGTGGTAAGTAACGTTGGATGCCTATTTCTTCAATTCCCAACGTTTACTTACTTGAGAGTAGGGTGCTACACTAGTTGTCCCTACATGCTGCCACGTTATCCTTCGGATAAGTGGGTTCTCATAGAAACATGCAGACAGTTGATGTCAGTGCAAAAGGAACGAAGAAGCAACCACAAGCATGGATTCAAGTTCCCACTGACCATTGGTCGATATACTATCCAAACTGCACAAAAGGCTGTCTGTTTATGCTGAAATGCAGATCATGACAATCAAGACCTACAGGTATAGGTTTGATTTTGATTACCGAGATGTCAGAAAAAAATTGCAAAAGGGTCATCATCACAAGTACCATTTTGAAGACATCTGGGCTGATTGCAAAGATGAAGAAGCCATTCGCAAAATGAACTATTGCAGGTTGACTATTCAGCAGATCAGAGATCTTGATATTGCTGACCTACCAGAGGATTTTACAGATCCAGGTGATATCATGAATGCTCTCTATGATGAACAAGGAATTGCTAAAAGGCCGTTGCCTGCAATTCAATGGTCTAGGAAAGAAGTTACCAGCATGAGAGAGAGATTGAAGCCAATTCTAGCCAACACTGCAGAATGGTTACATAAGCATGGTTATAAAATGAAAAGTTGCAGAACAGACTCAGAGGGAGAAGAATCTAAAGCAGAAGCTGGCCAACAGCAAGAACTCCGCAACAAAAATAAATCAGCGGCTGTTCCCACTTCTTCACGAAGAGGTCCCAGGATCAAGTTCACTATTGGCAAGAAAGATACCCAGTCCATCCCAGAGACAGAAATCACGGAATCCAATATGTCTCGCTCTAAAGGTAAAAAGTCTATTCTAGAGAAGGTAGATTCCGATGAAGAAGGAACTTCAAGTGATCAATCCACTGAAGATGAAGATTCAGCAGAAGCAGACTCTGATGCAGAAGAGGTTTCTGAAAGCGGGCAAAAGTCTGAAGAAGATTCTGAAGAAGGATCTGAAGGTGATTTTGAAGTTGAACTAGAATCGGAGAGACAAGAGGGTGATCAACAGGAACCCGGGCATGATCAAGAAAGAACTACTTCTCCTCCTGAGAATGAAGTTGAGGAAATTCCTAAAACGTCGTCGCCTGTGACTTCCAATGTTCCTCATACCCCTCCAAATTCAAGAACTCCTCCACCTCCTGTTCCCTTGTCACCTATTCCTACTACATGCATCCCTGCAGTCGAGATATCCACTATTCCTGCAGCATCAACCCCGCTTGATACTCCCTCAGTGACAAGCATTCATACGGTTTATATACTGTCAAGTCCTCCATCGTCCATTCCTAGCCTGTCTTCACCAACATATGATATCACTTCTGAGAATGAATTCAATCGTTTCATGAATGAGTCAATGCATGATCAGCTCAATGTGCAAACTATAGGAGCAATGATGACAGACACTTCTCCTATTGTCACGATACCCATGGTAACTTCAGATGTGACAATAACTTCAGAAGTAGCAATGGCAACTGAATTGATAGTGAATCCAGAAGCTCACACCTCCTTCCTTCCCCCTTGGATAATATCTCAAGTGTCAAAGCGTAAAAAGCAAATGATCTCTCCGGAAGAGCTCGACCTCGAAGAGATAGTCCTTCCAAAGGCTAAAGGGAAGAAAAAGGAAAAGGTATACTCAAGGCTGAACGTTGATAAGTCTGGCCACAAGTATGCGGAAATTGGCATACCACCACATGAAGAAGGTGATGTCAATATGGAAGACTACACGGTGACAAAGGTCCAGCTTGGCAAGGTTACCAATGAAAGTGCAAAGGCCGATGCGCAAGTGACATTGGATATCTTGGCTAGAAGACTGGATAAAGTAGAGCAAGCTCACAATATGTACAAACAGAGGGCAGAGCCTTATGCCACTGTTGTAAAGAGACTTGCAGGTTCTCCAAGCAATGCACAACCGCTAACAATGGTAAGTATTGAAGACCCAGCTATCAAGAAAGCTGAGAAGTTCGCCTCCAAAGGCAGAGTGTTGTATGATTTTGTTGAGAAGATCGTTGAACACGGATCTCAGATTATAATTGCTGCGGACGAGAAAACTACCTTGTTAGCCAAGCTCACCACAGAGCTTGATAAAGAGAAAAGTGTACTTTCCCAGGAGCGCAGAGACATGGAGAAATGCCTGTTGTCATGGTCGGAGATGAAACAGGTAAAGCTCAGTAAATTGGTGGAAGTTGGGGTAATTCCTGACAAAGAAAAGTTTGTTGAGGTAATAGAATCTTTGAAACATCGAATTCAAGTAATTCAATCTCTTACGGAAGATCTCCACCAGGTACAGGAAGATGTCAAAGGACATCGTGTTATTCTTGAAAAAGGTATCAAAGAGTTGCCCGGTCAACTTCTTGAGGAAAATTGTATCTTCCTGCCGGCCACAGAAATATCTCAGATCTACAAAGAAGCCATCATGAATTTGATTGACAGTTCAGACTTTTCAGAAGCCTCACTGAACGTCATTTGTGATACAAGGCTCACATTGGAGAACCTGAAAACGCATCTTGACAGGTGCAAGAAGGTTCACTCATCTGCCATGAGATCGATCACGAGAATTCACACCATTGTGGATTACACCGTTGGTCCAGATGAGAAGTTCGTGCAGGAGACCAGGAGGAAATATGAAGACTTCCGCGCCCAAAGCAAGGAACCATGAAGATTCCTGTTCTCTAGTGTTAGACATTTCCGGTGCATCCTTTTATGCATCTTGTAAATATTTCCTGACATCTTCAATGTCTTTTTGTAAATTGTAATTACACCAAGTTCGAAGATGTAATATTTTGAAAACAAATTACACTTTGACTTTGGTCAAAGTTAGGTGGGATCTCCTAAAATCGCTCACCTAACTTTCCTTAATTTCCTCAATTAGTTTCCTAATTTTGCTCATCCCTCTTTCCATATAATGTGAGGGATTTTCATTGTAAATTTATCCTTTAGGATTTTGCAACGAAGTGCTGCCCTTTTTGAAGCAGAATTGTGAAACTTTACGTTCATGCTTTGTGAATGAAATTTGATTAATAAAGAAGAGGATTGCAAACCAGACTTTGTGTTGGATTCAATACTTTTATGAATTGATCTTATTTGGTGGTGATTCGCTTGAGAAATCTGAAGGACTCCAAGTGATTTATGTAAACTTTGTGTTGCATCTATTATTTGGATTTACATTTGTGTTTTTGTTTGTCTTTCGGTTGAATGATCTACAAGACTTTGTGCTTGTAATTATTCATGCTCTTTGATAATTTGGTTGGATGATCTACAAGACTTTGCGCTTGTAATTGTTCATGCTGTTCGAGGAATTGCTGCGTCTAAGAAGACTTTGCGCTTCTAACGTGACAAACGATACATTTTCACAGATCCACCATTGAAAAAGCTACGGAACGACTTTGTGCCTTCGTGAGCTTTCCCTTTTACTTTATTTGTTTATTGTTAATTACTTCTGGTATCTCTACGCTTTGCTTTGACAAGATAGAGGTATTGGTATTACTGCTAGTTGATCGTTTAAAGTTGTTAAGAATCGTGAACTTCCAACAGTGAAGCATTGTAAACATCTTCTCTGAAAAAAGAGAGAAGGATGAATGTAACACACCCCCCCACTTCGTAAGTTTTGTGTACATTTTGTAATTACTTGTTTGTTTTACTATCGCTTCTGTTAGCAGTAAGAAGGGCGCCTCCCCTTTCCGAGAGGAGAGATTTACATCTCACATAGTTGTGGCTGAAGTCCAAGTTGTGTAATCTATCAAAAAGCTGATTACATAATTTTCACCCAACAAATACTGGACTCCAAATTTTATCAAACTTAGTGAATTTCATGTTCTCTGCCTGATTTGGAGTGACTCATTCATGCTAACCCTGGCTTGCCCTAACTTTCTATTCTTAGAAAGTTCTCCACATTTCGTGCTTTGAACTGATTTTTGACTCTGAAAGGCCCAATTTCTGCTTTGTTTTGAACTTCAGGATGTGGTTGAGCTGTTGGTGCCTAATATCTACCTTGTACCTGCTTTTTTTAGCAACTTACTAAAAATAGCAACTGCTCAGAATGAGTTCAAATTTGGCGTGCTGATTGCCTGAAGGGTGTTTATCGTGATTGGATGTTGCCTTTGCATGATTGTCATGTTCTACCCTTGAATTTAGGAAACCCTAATTTTCCTTGCATGTGTATTAGATGAGCTTTGTTTAACTCTGTTTATGTTGCATGTCATGGTGTTTGTGATTTTGAAGCGTCGGGCAGCTGCCGGAGTGGTACTACTAAAAATAGTAAACGTTTGAAAAGGTGACCCATCAGCTATCGGATGATTTTGCATGTCACACTGCTCGAGAGATCTTGAAAAACCCATAAAAACCCAGAAAATTCATCGACATGCAAGCACTGGCTAAAAATAGTAAGTTCCGGAAAAGTGACCAACTCCGCTCACATGCTACCTCATTGCGAAGCTCTCGGAAAACTTAGAAAGATAATGCTGACATGTGCTGAGAAAACTTACATGCAAACCCTAAAAATAGCCTCTGAAGGCTGCGTATTGAAAGTTGTCCCGTTTTGCATGTCATATCATCGCGAAGGTTTCGAAAAACCCACAAAGAATCTTCAGACATGCATCTGAAAATCCACCATGTAAACCCTAAAAATGGGCCTCGAAGGCTGGACTGCTAAAAATAGCGAGTTGTTTGTTTCAGCTTAAATTTTGCAAGTAGATAGCTCAAGGTGCTTAGAATGTAGTGCAGTTGTCAGAACATGAAAATCTCGAGAAAACAAACCCCAAATTGACACTTACTAAAAATAGAAAATTGTCAAAATTTAGTGAAAATTCAAGGGGGGCCTACTCGAAGCATCTTAACAGCAGTGCTAAGCTCATAAATTGATTAGCCAACTCAATTTGACCTCAAAGCGGTCTGAAGATTGCAAACCCTAATTCACTAGAAAACGCTCCAGACTTAGCCAAAATTTAAACCCAAGTCAAATGGTAAGTACATCATCAGACAAAAAGGACTGACAGAGAGAGACAGACCGAAAGACCCAAGCCAAAACACCCGAATGAAGCAAAAAATAGGGGGTCCCCATTTTGAATGGGGCGATGTGTGAAAAGGTCACAACAAGTCTCTTGGATACAGAATCAACCTCGATGTTTCTCTTCCCTTTGACCTATACAATGTCAAAGTCATAAGCTTGAAACTTACCCATTTCTACTCCTGGTCATTAAGATCTTTTTGATTCAGGAAATACTTAAGGTTGTTGTGGTTAGTTTTTACAATGAACTTACTGTTGTGACCTTTTCACACATCACCCCATTCAAGATGGGGACCCCCTAATTTTTGCTCCATTCTGGTCTTTTGGCTTTGGTTTTCCTACTGTCTCTTTCTTTGAGCTTTAAATTGAAATTTTGGCTAAGTCTGTTAAATTAGAGTTTGCACTCTTCTGGCTAGTTTGAAGTTAAATTATGATGGAAAATTGAAATCTGATTAAGTAAGAAGGCCTCTAGCAGGTTCCCACTGAAATTTCACTTAATTCCGACAACTTACTATTTTTAGTAAGTGTTCAATTTGGGACATTTTCTTAGCATTGTTGAAATTCTGACTGCTACACTGCACTTAGAACACTTTGAGCTACTTGCCTGCAAATTTTGAGCGAGATCAGACAACTTGCTATTTTTAGCAGTCTAGGCTTCAGAAGCCATTTTTAGGGTTTGCATGTTGGAGTTTTCAATGCGTGTCTAGAGAATCTTTCTGGGTTTTTCGAGACCTTCGCAATGGTATAACATGCAAGCTGAGGTGATGACTTTTATCAATTCTGGCTTTGGAGGCTATTTTGAGGGTTTGCATGTTCGACTTTTCAATGCATGTTAGGTTATTCTTTATGGGTTTTTCAAGAGCTACGCAACGAAGTAACATGCAAGCAGAGTTCATCACTTTTCAGGAACTTACTATTTTTAGTCAGTGCTCACATGTTGGCCAATTTACTGGGATTTTCTGGGTTTTTTGAGATCCATCGGGCAGAGTGACATGCAAATTCATATGACAAGCGATTGGTCACTTTTCCAGACACTTACTATTTTTAGCAGATCCACTTGTTGTGACCTTTTCACACATCGCCCCATTCAAAATGGGGACCCCCCTAATTTTTGCTCCATTCCGGTCTTTTGGCTTGGGTTTCTCTCTCTCTCTCTCTCTCTCTCTCTCGCTTCGTCTCTTTTCTGATGTCTGCCTTTCAAGGGTTATGCCGCTGAATTTAAGCTTGAAATTGGCCAAGTCCGAAAATTAGGGTTTCATCTTTCCCGGCCAATCCAAGGTCTAATAAAGTGAATAAATTGAAAATTGAGCTTAACGTTGTTGTCAAGATGTTTCCAAAGCAGGCTCTCAAAGAAGTTTTCATCCGATTTTGAGGTACTTACTATTTTTAGTAAGTGTGAAATTGCAGTGCAATCCATCGGCATTTTGAGATTCCGACCGATGGCATTCAGAGCACATCAGCTACTCAGACGCAAAATTTGAGCAAAAACAGATAACTTTCTATTTTAGCACCCAAATTCAAGCAAATTTCGTGGTTCGATGCGAGTTTTTCTTTGCATGTCCGGGTATTCCTTCCGGTTTTTCGAGACCTTCGCGACGGTATAACATGCAAAGTGAGACGACAACTTTCAGAGTTCAGCCTTCCGAGGCTATTTTTAGGGTTTGCATGTCAGGGTTTCTTTTGCATGTCGGATGATTCTTGGTGGGTTTTTCGAGAGCTTCGCGATGGTGTGACATGCAAATGGAGATAACCACTCAAGAAGGAACTTACTATTTTTAGCAGTGTATGTCCCGGCAGCCGCTTCCCAAAGAATTAGAATCACGAGCTGATCGCAATGCCACAGAAACGAGAGCAAACAGAGATCATTTGATACGCATGCAGAGCAAATTAGAGTTTCCAACTTCGGAGCCTGAAAAGAGGAGTCAAAAGTCAGAATTTTTGAAAACCGGTGTAAACCACCGCGATCAGCATCCTTCAGGCTATCTGCTGGTAAAATTTGAAGTCAAACGGAGCACTTACTATTTATAGTAAGTCAATTTGGAAACTGGCTAAAAATAGTAAATCAAGTGCATGCGTCAATGTCAGCCGACAGGTCACGTGGTGAGGAGCACCTCATTCAAATTTCAAGTTAATCGGAGCAATGGAGCTATCAGAAGCAAACAGTCACTATTTATAGTAAATCACCACCAAAAATGGGCTAAAAATAGCAGGTCAGCTAAAAATGGCAGTGTCAACAGGACAACAAGGTCATGAGGATGCTATGTTTAAAATTTCGAGTCGTTCCGAGCTCCAGAGATACAAAAGCAGAGGGCTTACTATAAATAGCAGGGCATGAAATACTGGCGAAAAATGAGAAAAAAATTCTAAGTCTGGAACTTCATCCAGTGGACATGGCAAAATGCGCCCAGTTGATGAGGAAGCACGAAAAAAAATTCTAAGTATGAAGTTTATCCTTCATCAGGGGCAAAATGCGCCCAAAGTGCAAAGTCAAAGAAAAGTCAACGATTCTTATCCTGAGGGCATAGTGAAATGCGCCCAACTTGAAGCATGAGAGCTGGAAATTTCTCTAAGTTTTAAACTTGTCCTCCTCACCCCTCCAAATGCGCCCATCCTTCTCAGGGGGTGAAATGCGCCCAAATTGTAAACAGGTCAAAGGTGGTCAAACATATTTCATCCTTCTCCATAGGCAAAATGCGCCCAAAAGCATGCATGTGAAGACAAGAAAGGGGAAGGTGAAAGGTCACAAGGGACATGGTAAGAGTTTCATCCACCAGCAAGGCCAAAATGCGCCCAAGAAAGAAATGAGTCAAACTAGTCAACAATTCTTATCCTTCACCTACATGAAAATGCACTCAAGTTAGAAGAGAGTCAAAAGGTCAAAGGAATTCATCCTCCTCACCCCCCTAAATGCGCCCAAATGAGGTCAAGTAAGGACAAAAAAATGGAATGTGAAGAGTCATCCTCCTTGCATGTCTAAATGCGCCCAAGTTAGGATGATAAAAGTAAATGAAGGTGGTAAATGCAAGGTGAATACTAGGCGTGATTTTGAATTTCCTCTTCAAGTCCCAAATGCGCCTAAGGTTGTAGGTGTTAGAGAATTTCTCTAAGGCATGTGAAGTGTGAAGACAAAATGCTAAGGTGTGATTTTCCTCAAGAGTGATATGCGCCTAAGATGTTGAGTGAAGAAAAATGGAATTTTTCTAAGGCGTTTGAACTTCAAATAAAAATTGCCTTGCAAGTGTGAAGTGGTGAGTGAAAGATAAAGTGTGCCAGACACCTCCATGAATAATTTTTTTTTTTTTAAGTGAAGTTGGTGTTTTTCTCACAGGCAAGATTGAATGAATTTTTTTTAAGGCAAAAAAAATTTCTAAGGCAAAATTTTCCCAAGAGATGACTTCAAATATTTTCTAAGGCAAAAATATTTTCTCCCTTAGAAAATATGCCTGGAGCTCAAGGTGGTGAAATTTTTTCTTCTTGGAACGTCAGAAAATTTTCTCGGTGATGAAGTCAGAGAATGATGATAATGCAGGATGAACTCAAATTTCTCAAGTTGGAGCAAAACAGATGATCACAAGCGAAGGATGGATTTAATGAAATAATATTTTTCTAAGGTTCAAAATTTAAAAATTAAATGAACCCGTTCGTTGGGTACCCATGGATTCGAAGCATTCTGAAGAAAATTCTCTTCTGGGTACTGAACATTTGTGATGATAGATGGATTTCCAAGTTGTCCACACTTCGCCAGCACTTTTTCAGTGAAGAATTTAATCAGTGCTAAAATTGTGAATTTTCTTGGGGGAAATTTTAAAATTCTCAAAGGCAAGATGAATAAAATGTGTTTTCAAAGTGAATTTCTCCGAATGATGAATTCGAGATGAGTTGCCTAGATGATTTTGATTGAATTCTTCGATGATGAATTTTCCAGAGCTGAGGAAGGAGTTTTTATTCGATTTCAAATGACAGAGCTCCGGCTGGTGAATTAAAAGGATGAATTTAAGTTAAATTTTTCGAAAGCAAATTCAAAGATGCCAGTCAAAGTCGAGTTTCTAGAAGAATAAGATTCCTGATGTCGAGTGACAAGTGTCAGAAACACCAGAGAGGGAAATTCGAATTCTTGAAGTGTAGTGGAAGTTTAATGCACTGGCTAAAATTGGCTCCTTCTAGAATTCAATTTTGAGCTATAAAATGAAGAAGTTTCTCACTTATTTTTCACAGCTGGAGAAGTCGACTAGTTCTTGAGAGTGTTGCTAAGCAGTGTTGAGGCTTAGAGTTCGAAATTCTGTTGAAGACTGGAGTTTGTTGAAATTGCTGAGACTTCTGGAGGACGCCTTGAGTTGCCAGTACAAGTGTTGGCGAATTGCTGAAGTCAATAAGGGCGCACTTGCTGATTGCTTGAGCTTGAATTTGTTTGCTGAAGGCTGAAGCTTGAGTTTGCTGAATTGCTAATGCTAGGAAGGTGCGCACTTGCCAAGCTTTTGCTGAGGTGCGAATTTACTTCATTTGTTGCTGAAAATTGAAGTTGCCTGTGCTAAGAGGACGCCTTAAAGAAAGGAATTGCTGAGAGTCTAAAGAGTGCGAAGTTGTGAAGTGCACACTTGCTGGTGCAAGATACGAGTTTATCAAAGTTGCAGATTGAAGTTGCTGAAAGTAGTGAAGTCACTGAAGTTTACTTAGAAACCTTTTCTAAGTGTTGAAGTTCGATTTTGTTGGAGAAGAAGCTGAGATGGCTGAGGCAAGGGCGACTGGCAAAGACAATGGTGCATCCAGGCAGGCCGTGATTAAGAAGCTGAGTAAAACATTCATGCCAAAATCAAAATTCATTTCAAAGTTGGGCAATAGGTTGTTTTTACTCACAACTCAAGAAACAGAAATAATATTGTTCTGGGCAATTTCACTTCGTAAGTGCTTTGGAAGTCGTGCAAAATAAATAGGGGTCTTTGTGAGAAGTTTTTGTGATCCATCTTCGTTGTCATCATCATTAGAATGTTTTGCAACTGATTTCAAGTTAAATGAGTGAGTATTGAGAGAGATATGAGCATTTAAGTGAGTTCTGGAGTTGCTGATTTCACCATTTTAACTGCAGATCTGTCATATCAGACTTAGTAAAATTATTAATAGGGCTGGGATTGTTTATCTTAGTCATATTAATCATTCTGGAGTAGCTCTACATTTCAGCAGTTTGATTATCACTATAATCCATTGTGCTTGCAGGAGATATATTATATTGTAAGGCTGTTAGTAGTACTAACCAGCCAATATTCACATTTGTAAGCTCTTTATTATATTTCCCACATTTCGTGGAAGAGACTGATCCTTGCTCAGTCTGTTGTATTTACTTTTTAGTTGCTCCGTCATATGATAGCGCCTATTCATCTTGGATAGGAGTGCACATACTTGGCGTTGAGCTCCATTTCCAGTATTGTATTTCATGTAATTGCTCCGCCATATGGTCGCCTCATTTCCATTCTGGAATTGGGTAGCACATACTTGGTGTTGAGTTTGCTTTCAGTATATTAGATGGTAGGGATCCTCTGACCACATGCTCGTCGTTCGCCGGCGCATTCTTGGTTAGAGTTTTTGTATAAGCATTTCAATTAAGACCCTCTGACCATATGCTCGCCATCACTTGGCGCCATTCTTGGTTAGAGTTACTTCCAGTTGCAGTTCTGATTAATGTACTGACGATCCTCTTGCCATATGACAGCCTCTCTCTTGTTGAGATTGAGTGCGCATTCTTGGCAAAGAGTTATATTGTAACTGCTGGTTTGATTTATCTAACCCTAACGGGTGTGTTGCATTTCTGATTGTAATTTGAAAATTGAAAAAATTGGCTCGGAATATTTCAATTCATCTTTACCATTCATTCTCCACCATTTTTCTAAAGACGGTTTCATTGTCCTAGGGTTTGAGTTTCACCATGTCCGCTCATGTTGATGTTGATGATGTTCTTACCTTATGGGGTTTTCACCGCAGCCTTGCAGATTCCTGTTCAATGACAGACGAACCAGCTTCTCCAGTAAATAAAAAGATGAAATACAAATTTGATAAGTATCAGAATGAGATTTCCCCATCTCACGTGGTTTCAAATATTGATGAAATCAAGGACACAGAAATTGGGCATGTTGATATGTCTGAGTTTCTTGAGAGAGCTGAGAAATCAACTTCTCACGACATGCAGTTGTTACTGAGAAGTCATATTCACCTGGTATCTTCTTTTCCTGTTGCTGCCCTTGAGCCTGAATTTGTTCTTGCATGTGCATCCCGTTTTGACAGTGAATCTAGAACCATCAAGGACGATGACGGCAACGTGGTTATCAGACTTGATCCTGAGACAATCAACAGAATTTTTAGAGTTCCTGATGCTACTACATATTCAGAAATCACATTGAAGAGTGCTCACAAACATTATGAGCAGAAAAAGAATGATTGTATCAAACATATCAATTCTAAGTGGCTTCTCAAATCACGACCTTGTGTGACCCGGATACCCAAATTGTATCGGTCTGATTTTAAGGAAGAGATTAATGATATGATCACTCTCTTGAGCAGAATAGCAGGGTTGAAGGTTTCCAATATGTTTGAAAATTGGATGTATAAGTTCATTGTGATCATCAGCAAGTTCTTGTCTTTCAAAGATAGGAATTAGACAATTTAAATATTAGGTTGTTTTATGTATTTTTACTTTCGACAAAGTATATGTAAAAACAAGTTTTGCAATTGCAAGAGTTCTTTTCTTGCAGTTTTGAAAAATGTAATTACATGTAAGTTCTTACAAAACAAATCACAATTTGGATTATAATTTTGAATAAGTCAATTGCAATTAGTTATCGGTTGAGAGATTTTCTCAAGTTTGTTGAGATCCTCCCACCTTTTTTTCCAGACCTCCCTCCTATAAATACTTGAGGGGGTCTATTGTAATCTTTTATCTTTTTAGCAAGCAAGAAAACTCTGCAGAATTTTATACTCATAAAGTCTTTGAGCTTTATAATTGATAATTGTGAATTTTCAAGTAATATCAAGAAGTTGGAATTTCAGACTTTGTGCTGAATTCTTATTTTGCATCCTTCATGTTCTTATGTCATTTTGGGGCATCATTTTGTAACTACTTGAGAATTGTGGAATATTGCTGAAGAGAGATTCAATTTAAATATCTGCAGTCTTTGTGTTGTAAATGTTGAAAGTTGAATTTGTAGTTAGTATTAGAAATTGAGAACAATTGCAAGACTTTGTGCTCGTAGTAGTTCTCATTTAGAGTAATCAAAAGATACATCGTAGTTACAGACTTTATGCTGTTTTATGTTGTATATTTTCATTAAGTAATCATTCTGAAAAGGGTAGATAGGATCTCATTCCTCAAGACTTTGTGCTTATTGGTTGTTTTCCCGTCCCGGAGGAAGTAATGGAAGTCTTTGTGCTTTCAAGAAACTTTATTTCCTCTTTCTTGATTTCACTACATAGCTGCTGTAATAAGTTTTATTAACTTTTGCTATTTCTTTTCTGTGAAGAGAAAAGAACATAATCTTTCCTAAAACAAGAGGAACGATTGCTGTCCTACCCATTTAGTTTTATTTAGTTAAAGGGGGAGCCTTCCCTTAATTAGGAGAGTTTAATCTCACGTGCTGTGGTTGAAACCACAATTTTGTACACTTTCACAAGAATACAAAATTTTCAACCAACAAGCTTCAAGGGCGCATTTGAAGGCCTTTACTTCAAATTTGAACACTTAGGCGAATTTTAGACTCCATCTTCTGAAGCTTGGGCGCATTTACCTAGGCAAGCTTCCATTTTTATTTTCCTTGGTAGAATTTTCATCCGTCTTTAGCTTTTTAAGGCGAATTTTGATGCTGGACTTGAAAATTTATCAAACTTGGTGGATTTTATGTCTTTTGCCAAATTTGGAGTGATTTGCTCATGCTAACCCTAGCTTGCCCTAACTTTCTATTTTTAGAAAGTTCACATTTTGTGCTTTTAACTAACTTTTGACTCTGAAAGGCCTAATTTTGCTTTGTTTCGAACCCCGGGACGTGGTTAAGCTGCTAGTGCCTGATGCCTGTCTACGCCTGCTATTTTTAGCAACTTACTAAAAATAGCAATTGCTCAGAATGTCCTCAAATTTCACGTGCTGAATGCCTGAAGTATGGTGGTCGTGGCTAGATGTTGTCTTTGCATGATTGTCGTGTTTTGCCCTTAAATTTAGGAAACCCTAATTCCTCTGCACCAACTTGCTAAAAATAGTAAGTGTCTGATTTTCCATCCTCTGCAACTCCGTTTGTCTTGAAATTCACGCCATGGGGTCCTCATCACCTACTTGACCTATTCATACTGACGCTTCGCGCTGACTTGCTATTTCTGGCATGTTTCTAAAGTGGCTTACTATTTATAGCAGCTGCTTGATTTTGAGACTTCCTTAGCTACATTCGACTTGAAATTTGAATGTCGTGATCCTCATCAGGTGACTTTCTTGTTCACACTTGCGCCCGCTGTTGGTTTACTATTTTTAGCCTGTTTCTGGAACGCCTTACTATAAATAGTAAGTGCTCTGTTTGTCTTCAAAATTTACCAGCGGACTCCTTGGAAGATGCTAATCATGATGGGATACTTCAGTTTTCGGAAATTCTGGTGTTTGACCCCTCATTTTGGGTCTCGAAGCTTGAAACCCTAATTCATCTTGCATGTGCCTTGAATGACCTCCGCTTAACTCTGTTTCTGTTGCATGTTACTGTGTTCGTGTTTCTGAAGTGTAGGGCAACTGCAGGAGTGGTAATGCTAAAAATAGTAAGTGGCTGAAAAAGTGATCAACTAGCCATCGGATGAATTTGCATGTCACATTGCCTAAGAGATCTTGAAAAACCTAGGAAAACCCAGAAAAATCATCAACATGCAAGCACTGGCTAAAAATAGCAAGTTCCTGAAAAGTGACCAACTCTGCTTGCATGTTACCTCGTTGCGAAGCTCTTGGGAAACCCAGAAGGATTATGCAGACATGCGCTGAAAACTCTGACATGCAAACCCTAAAAATAGCCTTTGAAGGTTGAATACTGAACGTCATCGTCTCATTTTGCATGTTATATCACTACGTAGGTTTCAAAAAACCCAAAAAGAATCTCCAAAACATGCATTGAGAAATTTCGCATATAAACCCTAAAATCCGCTCCTTAAGCTGTACTACTAAAAATAGACAATTGTCCATTCTGGCTCAAAATTTGTAGACGAGCAGCTTGACACATTCAGGATGCAGTGTAATGATCAAAACTCCAAAAGTGCTGAGAGAACGCTCTGAATTGAACACTTACTAAAATAGTAAGTTGTCGGAATCTGATGAAATTTCAGAGGGAGCCTGTTGGAAGCATACTGATTGCAACGTGAAGCTCAGATTCCAACTTATTCACTCCATTTGACTTTAAATTGACCAGAAAACTCAAAACCCTAATTCTATAGACTTAGCCAAAATTTCACGTTTAAGCTCACAGACGGGCACATCCCCGAAAAGACAGACAACAGAAAAGAGAGACAGACAGAGAGACAAAACCAAAGCCAAAAAAACGAGGAGCGGAGCAAAAATTAGGGGGTCCCCATTTTGAATGGGGTGATGTGTGAAAAGGTCACAACAGAGTCTTTTTTATAGCAACTAGAATAGAGATACCCAGATGCAAAAGAGAAGAACCCACGAATTGAGCAAGTAAAGGGTTGAAACCCTTAGCAAAGTGAGTTGCAAGTTTAAAATACAGTTTGAAAAGAAGATAAGCTTACCCAAAATTCTGTATGAAAAGGAGCTCTTCAAAACCCATGCACAACTGTGTCTCTCACATTTTTCTCCAACAGAAAAATCTCAAACAAAGGCATTCATGGCGGCCAAAAACAGAGGGTAATACAGAAAACAAATTGATGCAGAGAAATATATCAGAACAACACAATGATGTCGCGGCTGGAATGCTCTTAGAGAGCTTCAAATTCAAAATAAAAATAGATTTGAAACAAGTGATGCTTACCACATTTTCCAACATCAAATCCTCAAGAGATAGCTTCAGAAATGGCATCCAACACACAAGAAATTCTGCTCAACAGTTGACTAGGGTTCCTCATGGCGGCGGCGTTCCTCTTAGCCAATAGAGGAATGAATAAAAATGAATGTTTATTATTCATTTTTAGAGTTGAAACCATAAGAGAGGTCGATGCTAGGTCATAAGGCAATTTTTCCTTTAGTTTATTCAAAAAGACTTTATTTACTCAAGTATATGTCGTGGAAACTTTCCTACCTTGTCTCTCACATGCCTAGTAATATCATTTTGAAAATTTCTTATGACTTGGTCATTATTTTGTTTTTGATTTCATCAAATAGGACTTACGTGTAGTTTTTTATTTTTTGCATTTAACTCATAAATGTAAACATTTATTTTAAGTGATCAATTATAAATCACTTTTAAATAAATGTTATCTTCCAATGCAAAAATAAAATGCTTATAATACATATTTTCAAATAATTAGATAAAGTCTTTATTATTTGCATAAATTTCAAAAAATTGTAATCTTTATTTAAAATGATGAATTATAAATCGTTTTATATAAATGATAATCATAAAATGCAAATGAAAAGTAATTTGAATGTGACTTCAAATGTGAGACTTGGTCAAAGAGAGTCAAATAAGGCTTTTAAAAACTTGCATGAATCATGGAGATGATTGAGAGAACTATGCCAACATATAGAACAAAATCAAGGATTTTGAGTACTTAATGGAGAGTTAACTTCAATTTTGAGTTCCTTTTGACTTGACTTGAGTCAAGGAATGATTTGACGACTGGAATTGGAGTTCACTTTCAGTTATGATCCACTTTTTGAGGGATTTTCAGTTTCATATGACCCTATGGAGTTATTTGAGTTTTGACAACTCTTTTTGCATATTTGGAGGAGCATCTTCAGTTTCATGCCTTATTTGGAGGAGAAGAAGGACAACACATCTTTTCTTGGAGCTCAAATTAATTTGAATTTTGAGAGCCTTTTCTATAAGTCCTCTTCTCTCTTGTTTTCTCTAGTTCTGAGTTTGGAGGCTACAGGAGCAAATTATTCCTTGCTTTGTAACTCATTTTCTTGTGAGTTCAACAGATTTATAAGGCAGATACTTCTTATTTCTCAATAAAGAAGCTTATTTACTTCTCTATTTTTCTGTCTTCTTTAGTACTTGCTATGAGTTACAGGATTAAATATTGAATTCTTTCATTATTTTATCAATTCCTCCATTACTGAATGCATAAGATATTATGTCATAGTGCAGGTCTCAGTTTGTGCTTTAAGTCTCATGTTTAGGAATTTTGTGAAAACATTATTGTTTTCCTTACTCTTAGCATAAGTTCAAGCCTTACCTTAGAATCATTTATGCAGGCATAAGTTTTTGAGTTGTGATCACATAGCTTTATTGAGTCTTTTGTAAGTTTATCAAAGTTGCAAGTCATTTTGACAATTGGTGAATCAACTTACTTTCCTATTTTATTTTTACTTTATTCTTCTATACTTTACCTCTATTAGAAAAACCAGTTTTACAAGAAAATCCAAAGGGAACCAGCCCAAAACCTGGAGGTCTATTCTCACCATAGGATACCCACAGCCTTAGAATAGTCCCATGTGCACAGGATTTATTGAGTTTTTCAGCTTAACTTCGGGTGCAAATCCTTGTGTTAATACTACCCAAAATTAAATTTTTGCTTCAATAAGACATTTTGATAAAATGGTCTAAATCTTGTAAAAATTTTGTCAAAAGTCAGTTTTAGGTCAAACGAGGCATGGGCTTTTTGTGGGTTTACTATCTAGAGGATATTGGAAAATTTTGAAAATTAGGGTTTCATGCCCCTAGTTTTAGGAAAATCCCTAAAAATAGGATCTTTCCATAAATGATTGAAAATAATTTTGATTGGCTTATTTCACTTCACGATCACATTGGTCAAGTCAAAATCAAGAAAAGTCAATTTTGCTCTAGTGGGTCTACTTCACTTTTTTCAGGAAAAAAAATAGGACCTCCGAGGTCAACATGGCCAGATACCAAGTGTTGAAATCTAAGCCTCAAACACTTCAATGAAGATTCTATGGCAAAAGATGCTCGAAACGATGCTTCGCAATGGAGGGGATTTTTGAAGAGGTTAAAATCATAAAAAAAATTCTAACTCTGGAGCATAAAAGTGCCCCTCCTAGCCAGGGGCGCCCAAGGTTTCAAAGGCACGGATCAACTTTTTAGGGTTTTGTTATCACGGAATCTAGCAGCGCTCGTTCCACGGATAACCCCCCTACGAAACTTGTCCATTTCCTAGGATTCGTGAAGTTCAAGTACGCATAACGGAGTGATTTTCGAGCCACCTCGAAATGCGTTCCCAATCCTCGAATAGTCAATTCGAGCATTCCCCCATGTTCGCCTCGCGAAGACCTTCGAAACGAGATCTCTCGCGAAGTTTCACTGTTCGTACTTAGCAAATTACGAAAAATGCAGTGGCACTGAAAAAGTGCGCTCCTGCCCTGAAGCCAAAAATTGGCTAAGTCTGGAAAGTGCAAGGGCGCTAAATTTTAGCGCCCCTGCATCTAGTGAAATTTCCAAAAATGTAATAGCGCTAAATTTTAGCGCCATTACATTTTTCTTCGACACTTAAACGTTTTTTATGCTTCTGGCACGTTTCTTCATGTTTTCGCGTTTTTTTGTCAATCGTGCCACTTTTCGTGCCTAAATTTATTGCTCGACTTGAGTTAGGTTTTTAATTTTCATTTTCACTTAAGTGAATGAATTCGCCATTTTAGTTGTTTATATTTTATTTCCTTTTTCTCTCCTCTTGCTATGCGAGTTTGCTTCTCAACTGTAAATCGCGTTTTCGAAGATTTTCGCCATTCACCTCTTCAGCAAGCTTCGCGTTTTGCTCTGGTAAGTTTTTCGTTTGGCTTTGTCTTTTCATTTGTATACATACACGTTTTTGTTTCTTACGCTTTGTGTTTTCCATTCGCGTTTTGATCTTTCCATTCGTGTTTTTCTTCATTCATGTCTTTGTTTTTGTTTCTTCTGTTTCTCTTCGCGTCCTCCCTTCTCCATTTGCGTTTTTCTTCTCCTTACGCAATGGAACCCTCTTTCATTGTTTTGGATGCGTTTTCCTTTCCTCCATTCGCGTTTTCCATCTCTATGCGTTTCTTTCTTCCCTCACACAACACAATTTCTGTGTTTCATGTTTTGTCCATTTCTCCTCACAACTTGTATCTTTCCAACGTTATTTTCAGCGCGTTTTTCATGCCGTTCTTTTCATACGCTTTGGAGCAAACTTTGAAATCTCAAAAAAAAGAAAAGATTTCTTGATGAAACCCTTGAACGCATATACATTGATATTAAGACAAGTTTCAAAAGCTTTCATGCTACAAACATTGCATTTGTCAAGCTCAAGCGCTTTCGCCATTCCCTCTTACATTTACATTTTCAAAAATTGTCAAGAAAAGCTAAAGCGCTGAATTTTAGCGCTGTGACATTTTGAAAATGTCAAAATTTGCCTAACACTGCAAAGTGTAAGGGCGCTAAAATTTAGCGCCCTTACACCAAAAGCAATTTTCCAGAGATATAAGGGCGCTGAATTTTAGCGCCCTTACACTTTTTTCAGGCTTTTTCCAATTCTTCCCAAATGAACTTCATTTTTGACCAGTGCACTCCCGAACCTCATTTTTCCGCATTCGTGCATCGTTTTGCGTGCCTCATCATCCGCCTCATGATTTCCTATCCTCGTGCTCATTTCACACTTTCCCATGTGTCCTAACCATTCATGTTTGTTTTGACTAAATGGTTTGCAGTCTACTTTCAGAGATCGTAAAGTCAAGATTGATCAGGGTTCCAGTTCCTTTTGATGACTGCCACCAAGCCTCCTTCTTCGAAAGCAAAAGGCAAGATGAAATACAAATATCAAGGCGTCTACCCGCCAACTATGGTGCTTTCAAAAATCGAAGAGATTAAAGATACAGAAGTTGGTCATCAAGACTTGGTTGACTTCGCAAAGCTAACCGAGACGAAGCCTCTTCCTGATTCAATGAGAGCTATCGTACACAGCAACCTCCACTTGGTGGCGATGTTCCCTACAGCTGCGCACAATACCGAGTTTGTTCTTCAAGTTGCGTCTCATTACATCAGAGAAAGCAGAAGTGTGATCGACTCTTTCGGGCACGAGATTCTGAGACTCGACCCCGACTTCTTTGATATTGTCTTCAAGGTCCCTCATATGGAGAAATACATTGACATCTCTATATCAAAAGCACAGGAGATCTTCAATGCTGATCCCAATAAAGCTAAACAGTTGATAAACACTCAATGGCTCAAAAATCCTAGATCATCTGTTTCTAGATGGCCGAAAGGACTCCTGAGAAGTGACTTCAAAGATGACGTCAAGGACATGATCACGTTTCTAAGCAGAGTGAAGGGCTTGCCGGAATCATCCACTTTTCACGATTGGATGTATGAGTACATCAGAATCATAAGAAGGCAGAAGGTGCATATTGACTGGGGCAAACAAATCAGTGATGAGATACACGGCGTTGATCAATGCTCCTTCTACATTGAAGTTCTACACGACTTCTTACCTGGTGTACGCAGCAGCCGTGATGAGACAATTCCCAGGTCTATCTACAAAAGGGAATCGGATGATGGTGCCTGTGTACAGATATTTCTATCAATTAGAGCTAAAGGAGAGCTTTCATCATTTCAGACGGGTCACTGATGCTTTCTTTGCGCCTCTACTCTTCAACTTTGATCCAGCATTAGAGAGAAGAAGAGTATCTGATGAGGCTTATAAGGTGGTAAGTAAAGTTGGATGTATTTTTCTCCAATTCCCAACATTTACTTACTTGAGAGTAGGTTGCTACACTGGTTGTCCCTACATGCTACCACGTTATCCTTCGGATAAGTGGATTCTCATGGAAACATGCAGACAGTGATGTCAGTGCAGAAAGAACGAAGAAGCAACCACAAGCGTGGGTTCAAGTTCCCACTGACCATCGGCCGATATACTATCCAAACTGCACAAAAAGCTAAGTCTGTCTATGCTGAAATGCAGATCATGACCATCAAAACCTACAGGTATAGGTTTGATTTCGACTACCGAGATGTCAGAAAAAAGTTGCAAAAAGGTCACCAACACAGGTACCGTTTTGAAGACATCTGGGCAGATTGCAGAGATGAAGAAGCCATTCGCAAAATGGACTATTACAGATTGACAGTTCAACAAATCAGAGATCTTGGTATTGCTGATCTACCAGAGGATTTTGAGGATCCAGGTGATATCATGAACGCTATCTATGATGAGCAAGGCATTGCTAAAAGGCCGTTGCCTGCAATACAATGGTCTAGGAAAGAGGTTACCAGCATGAGAGAAAGGCTGAGACCAATCCTAGCCAACACAGAAGAATGGTTACATAAACATGGTCATGCAATGAAAAGTTTCAGAACAGACTCAAAAGGAGAAGAGTCCGAGGCAGAAGCACGCCAACAGCAAGAACTCCGCGACAAAAACAAGTCAGCGGCCGTTCCCACTTCTTCGCGAAGGGGTCCAAGGATCAAGTTCACTGTTGGTAAGAAAGATATCCAGGCTGTCCAAGAGACAGAAATCATGGAATCTCATCCATCTCGCTCTAAGGGTAAAAAGCCTACTCAGGAGGAGATAGATTCCGATGAAGAAGGAACTTCAAGCGACCAATCCGCTGAAGATGAAGATTCAGCAGAAGCAGACTCCGATGCCGAAGAGGTTTCTGAAAGCGGGCAAGAGTCTGATGAAGATTCTGAAGAAGGATCTGAAGGTGACTTTGAAGGCGAACCAGAATCGGAGAGACAAGAGGGTGATCAACAGGAACCCGGGCATGATCAAGAAATAACTACTTCTCCTCCTGAGAATGTAGTTGAGGAAATTCACAGAACATCATCGCCCGTGACTTCAAACGTTCCTCATACCCCTCCTGATTCAAGAACTCCTCCACCTGTTGACGTGGTTTTTGAGACCGCACCAACACAGAATAAAGTCGCCCAACGGACGCTCTATCCTCTCTTGAACAAAGTATTCAGCATGCTAAGATTGCAAGTAAGATCATGCTTTCAACTCCAAGGTTCCTTAAGTGCGAATAGGCTCAGTTTGGCTCGATGTGATTTTGCTGGTATGTCAAGGGGACTTACACAATTGTTCGACAGTCAACAACAGACAACAGACTAAGGGTTTTCGCGTAATTGAAATGATTTGGCATGTGAGCACAAGTTTCCTAATTCTAACAAGAAATGAACTGAATTTTAAAAGAGTGTAGGGCCTAAGGAGTTTATCTTCTATCTAAGGACGGGACGTGGGATCAATCTTGACAGACTTCGACCAGACTCTGCTCCGCCTCACGTTGGACAACTTACACAAAGTCGGTGCAATCTTCAAGGGAGTGACAAGAGGTTTTCAAATTATAACTCAACATGTAAGCACCATCAGAACGACGCATACGAACACATGAATCACAATTGAAGTTAAGTTTGTAAAGTTTTCCAGTTGACCACACAAGGCAAACTTACCGTCAGCAAGCCGCTAGTGGTATGGATGAAATGAAGTAGTCTCAATTAACACCACAAGTCCACAACTAACATCTACTTGCATGATAATGAAAACTATTTTACTTTAAGCTACTTGAAAGATGCTACGTGAATTGGAAGGACGAAGAAGCCTCAACAACTATTCACAACAAAGAAGGATTCACCATCAATGAAAAATTCTTTTATTATGAATGCATACATGACAACTTCTTACAAAGTATCCAAAGGGAAGACTTTCCTTCCTTTTCAATCTACACTACTTTACTTTCTATTCTATGAACTTTTCTCTACTCCTCTAAGCTCTGCTTCTAATCTAATGGATTACAAATGAGGGGGACTCCCCCTTTATATAGCTAGCCAAGTCCCAAAAGACGGCTAGGGTTACAATTGACTGGATGGCCCAAATCGTGCCACCTCAGCCCTAAACATGATTTGCCCTAAAAACCGCCACAAAAGAGAGTGGGGTAATAAATGAGCCATAATGTCCATTATCCCTTCTAGAAGATTCCGTTTGTAGATGCGTTCGCACTGTTCTTGATCTTCTTCTCGACTTTTGTTCTTTAACTTCTTTGTCATTTGAGCTAACACTTAGCCAATTTCTTGCAACTTTTTCTTCCTTCGAGATTGAAACTTGTAACTCTATCTTCCTTCGAAGGTTGTGATATCATCGTGCTTCGCCACTTCCAGACATCGTGCTCTGGCCTCGACACTCCTCCTGCGAAACAAGCAAGGAGAGAAGCGTTAGAACACTTTATAATGCAAACTTAACTCACTTACCCGGATTTTCATGCTTTGATCTCCAAGCGGTCATCGTCCTCGATAGTCAACTTTGCTTTCAAATTCTTCATGCCTTAGCCAATTTTCCAACCCATCTTGCATTCTGCCTGGCGCACTTCACTCTGATATTTCATCCAACCCAGATTCGAGAAGAAATTCTTTCATCAGGAATTTGATCAAAAATCATCTAGGCGATCATTTTCAAATTCATTGTCTGGAGGATTTTACCTTGAAAACACATTTTCTTCATACTTGCCTTAGAAAAATTTTCAAATTTCCCTTAGGAAATTCATTATTTGAGTGCCCATCAAAAGTTTTCACCCTGAAGGCCAAAGCAGAGCATGGAAGACCTTAAAATCAACTCCTCATCGATAATCTTCGATACCCAGAAGAAAATTTTCCTCAGAACGTGATGAATCCATGGGTACCCAACGAACGGGTTCATTTGATTTTCTAGAATTTTGAACCTTAGAAAATATTCTTTCATCAAATTTATTCTCGTTCTTCGATCCCCTCTAAGAATTTTGCTCTGACTTGGAAAATTTTTATCAATCCTGTGGAGTTGGCATCTTCTGACTGCCTCACTGGCAATTCCACTCGGACATCAGGAAAATTCATCACCTCATCAGACTTGGGCGTTTTTCCCACGGAAGAAAATATTTGCGCCTTAGAAAATTTTTTAAAAAAAAATTTTCCCTTAGAAAATTTTATTTGACTTGGAAAATCTTTCTTCCTGTGGCGAGGAAATTTATTTCAAACAATTCACTTGGAGCACACCACATTTAACATATTTTATTTTTCACTTGGCAATTATTTTTGAAGCTCCAATGCCTTAGAAGAATTCCCATCACTCATCTCATATTTGAGGAAAATCACACCTTTTGAAAAAAAAAATTTCAACACTTAATACTTTCAACGTCCTGCCACTTTATTTTATAGGCTTACCACTCCCACCGCCTAGCAACTTCGTTTTCTCCACCTTGTATTTTATTCCCCACCCTAGGCGCATATTATATTTGAAGGAGAATAACAACCACACCTTGGCAATATATTTCATCTTCACTTTCTATTCACCACTTTAGGCGCATTTAGCTTGTCATGGAGAACATGTTTGCAATGCCACCCTTGACCTTTGACCCCTTAGCTTCCTTCTTAGGCGCATATGACAAGATGTAGAGGATGAAACCTCCAACGCCTTAGTGACCTTTGGGCTTCCCTTTTTTGTCTTTACATGGCCCATTTTGGGCGCATTTTGCCATGCAAGAAGGATAAAGTTTCCCACGCCTCTGCCAGTGACTTTTCAGCTTCTTATTTTTGTCTTCACATGGCATGATTTGGGCGCATTTTGCCCATGTAGGAGGATGATCTTTACTTAGAAATTTTCCTGGACTCTTTTATGAGGTGGGCGCATTTGGCACATAGAGGAGGATAGAAACTTTTGACTGCTTTGACCATTTGCTTTTCCTTTGGGCGCATTTTCATGTAGGAGGAGGACGAATAGTGTTGACCCCTTTGACTTATTCTTTTTTTAGGCGCATTTCAGCTTGCTGAAAGATGGAATCTTCTCCAACGCATTAGCTTTTGTCTTTACATGCCCTGATTTGGGCGCATTTAGCCTAGGGTGGAGGACGAGTTTCTTCCCTTAGAAAATTTTTAGCATCTTGCTAACATATGGGCGCATTTTCAAGGTGGTGAAGGATGAAATTTATACTTAGAGATTTTTTCTTGAACATCTTTGCTTCTTCATTTTGAGTTGGGCGCATTTGAGCATGAGAGGAGAATAAACATTTCACACTTAGAATTTTTTCTTGATGCCTTCTATAGCTGGGCGCATTTTCAAGGTGGTGAAGGATGAAATTCTAGACTTAGCCATTTTTCTTCATTTTTGCCAGTTCTTCCATGCCTTACTATTTATAGTAAGCCCTCTGAATTTTGCATCTCGGAAGCTCAGAACGACTTGAAATTTTGCACACTGCATCCTTATGACCTCGTTGTCCTGTCGACACTGCCATTTTTAGTCACCCTGCTATTTTTAGCATGTTTCTGAGGGTGGTTTACTATAAATAGTAACCTCTTGTTTCTAATAGCTCCATTGCTCGGATCGACTTGAAATTTTGATGAGGCGCTCCTCACCACGTGACTTGTCCGCTGACACTGACGCATGCAGCTGATTTACTATTTTTAGCCAGTTTCCAAATTGACTTACTATAAATAGTAAGTGCTCCGTTTGACTTGAAATTTCACCAGCAGATAGCCTGAAGGACACTGATCGCAGTGGTTTACACTGGTTTTCAAAAATTCCGACTTTTTGCGCCTCTTTTTGGGTCCCAAAGCTGGAAACCCTAATTCGCTTTGCATGCATATCAAAAGATCTCTGTTTGCTCTCGTTTCTGTGGCACTGCGATCAGCTCGTGATTCTGAACTGCTGGGAAGTGGCTGCCGGGACACACCTGCTAAAAATAGCAAGTTCCTTACTGAGTAAGAATCTCCGTTTGCATGTCACACCATCGCGAAGCTCTCGAAAAACCCATCAGGAATCACCTGACATGCAAAAGAAACCCTGACATGCAAACCCTAAAAATAGCCTCGGAAGGCTGAATTCTGAAAGTGATCGTCTCATCTTGCATGTTATATCATCGCGAAGGTCTCGAAAAACCCAGGAAGGAATATCCAGACATGCAAAGAAAACTCTGCATCCGAACCACGAAATTTGTGCCGAAGCCGGACTTGCTAAAAATAGTAAGTTGTCCATTTTCGCTCAAATTTTGCGCACGAGCAGCCTGATGTGCTCAGAATGTGTGTGACTGTCGAAAACTCAAAAATGCTGACAAAGCGCACTCAATTTCGCACTTACTAAAAATAGTAAGTATCTCGAATCTGATGAAAACTTGCCGGCCTGCTGGAAGCATACTAACAACACTGTTAGGCTCAATTTTCAATTTACTTACTTCATTTGACCTCAAATTGGCAAGGAAGCTCAAAACCCTAATTTTCAGACTTGGCCAAACTCACATTTAAACTCAATGGCAGGAACGTCCCCAGAAAGCAGACCATAGAAAAGAGATAGACGGAGAGAGAGAGACCAAGAACCAAAGCCAAAAGACTAGAATGGAGCAAAAATTAGGGGTCCCCATCTTGAATGGGGCGATGTGTGAAAAGGTCACAACACCACCTCCTGTTCCCTCGTCACCTATTCCTACCACAAGCATTCCTGCAGCCGAGATATCTCCTATCCCTGCAGCATCAACCCAGCTTGATACTCCATCAGTGACAAGCATCCATACGGTTGATATCTGTCAAGCCCTCCATCGTCCATTCTAGCTTGTCTTCGCCAACATATGATATCACTTCTAAAAACGAATTCAATCGTTTCATGAATGAGTCAATGCGTGATCAGCTCAATGTGTCAACTAAGGAGCTACGATGACAAATACTTCTCCAATTGTCACGATACCAATGGTGAGTTCAGATGTGACAATAACTTCGAAGTGGCAATGGCGACCGAATTGACAGTAGATCCAGAAGTTCACACTTCTTTTCTTCCTCCTTGGCTAATATCTCAAGTGTCGAAGCAAAAAAAATGATTTCTCCGGAGGAGCTCGACCTCGAAGAGATTTCTTCCAAAAGCCAAGAAAAAGGCAAAGGTATACTCAAGGCTGAACGTTGATAAGTCTGGCCACAAGTATGCTGAAATTGGCATACCACCAAATGAAGAAGGTGATGTCAATATGGAGGACTACACAGTAACAAAGGTCCAGCTTGGCAAGGTTACCAACGAAAGTGCAAAAGCCGATGCGCAAGTCACTTTGGATATCTTGGCAGGAAGGCTGGATAAAGTTGAGCAAGCTCGTAACATGTACAAACAGAGGGCAGAGCATTATGCCACTGTTGTAAAGAGACTTGCCGGTTCTCCAAGTAATGCACAACCGCTGACAGTGGTAAATATTGAAGACCCAGCTGTCAAGAAAGTTGAGAAATTCGCCTCCAAAGGCAGGGTGTTATATGATTTTGTTGAAAAGATCATCGAACATGGATCTCAGATAATTTTGGCTGCGGACGAGAAAACTACCATGTTGGCCAAGCTCACCACAGAGCTTGATAAAGAAAAGAGCGTACTTTCCCAGGAGCGCAGAGACATGGAAAAATGCCTATTGTCATGGTCGGAAATGAAACAGGTAAAGCTCAACAAATTGGTGGAGGTTGGGATAATTCCCGACAAAGAAAAGTTTGTAGAGGTAAGAGAATCACTGAAACACAGAATTCAAGTGGTTCAATCTCTCATAGAAGATCTTCACCAAGTACAGGAAGATGTCGACGGGCATCGCACCATTCTCGACAAAAGTATCAGAGAGTTGCCTGGTCAACTTCTTGAAGAAAATCGTATCTTCCTGCCGGCCACAGAAATATCCCTGATCTTCAAGGAAGCCATCACAAATTTGATTGACAGTTCAGACTTCTCAGAAGCTTCGCTGAACATCATTTGTGATACAAGTTGGACAACCTGACAACCAGGTGCAAAAAGGTTCACTCATCTGCCATGAGATCGATCATGAGAATTCACATTGTGGATTACACCGTGGTCCAGATGAGTTCGTGTGCAGGAGACTAGGAGGAAATTTGAAGACTTCCGTGCCCAATGCAAAGAAACGTGAAGCAGCCCCTATTCTCCAGTGTTAGACATTTCCGGTGCATCCATTATGCATCTTGTAAATATTTCTCGACATTTTCGAATGTCATTTTGTAAATTGTAATTACACCAAGTCTAAAGATGTAATATTTTCAAAACAAATTACACTTTGACTTTGGTCAAAGTTAGGTGAGATCTCCTAAAATCGCTCACCTAACTTTCCCTGATTTTCTCAATCTCTTTCCTAATTTTGCTCATCCCTCTTTCTATATAATGTGAGGGATTTTCATTGTAAATTATCTTTTAGCCTTTTGCAACGAAGTGCTGCCCTTTTGTAAGCAAATTTGTGAAACTTTGCGTTCATGCTTTGTGAATGAGATTCGATTAATAAAGAAAAGGATTGCAAGCCAAACTTTGCGTTGGATTCGATACTTTTGTGAGTTAATCTTATTTGGTAGTGATTAGTTCGAAGAATCTGAAAGACTCTAAGTAGTTTATGTAAACTTTGTGTTACATCTATTATTTAGATTGCATTGTTATTTCTGTTTATCATTGGTTGAATGATCTACAAGACTTTGTGCTTGTAATCATTCATGCTCTTGCATGTTCTAGTTGAGTGATCTACAAGACTTTGTGCTTGTAATCATTCGTGCTATTTGACACTTTTGTTGGATGATCTACAAGACTTTGTGCTTGTAATCGTTCATGCTGTTCGAAGAATTGTTGCGTCTAAGAAGACTTTGCGCTTCTAACGTAGCAAACGGTGCGTCTACGCAGATCCAACATTGATAAAGCTACGGAACGAATTTGTGCCTTCGTGAGCTTTCCCTTTTTAATTTATTTTGTTTGTTATTAATCACTTCTGGTATCTCTACGCTTCGCTTTGACGAGATAGAGATATTGGCATTACTGCTAGTTGTTCGTTTCAAGTTATCAAGAATTATGAACTTCCAACAAGTGAAGCATTATAAACATCTTCTCTGAAAAAAGAGAGAAGTATGAATGTAACACACCCCCCCCACTCCGTGAATTTCGTGTACATTTTGTAATTACTTGTTTGATTTACTATCGCTTCTGTTAGCAGTAAGAAGGGCGCCTCCCCTTTCCGAGAGGAGAGATTCACATCTCACATAGCTATGGCTGAAGTCCAAGTTGTGTAATCTATCGAAAGATGATTACATAATTTTCACCCAACAGGTTTGTCACTTCCAAGAAGTCCTCTCCAAAATTCTTCCAGCTTCGCGATGAACCTATTAGACAGTTGGGGAGATCTATCTAACACCTGAATTTGAAGATCAAATAAAAACGGAGTAAGTCAAAGGGAAATGAAGTTGGTCAAAATTTGACTAACACTGATGGGGTAAAGTGCCCTTGCTAGCCAGGGGCGCACAAACTTTTGAGGCACCAAATGCAACTTTTTGAGCAAATAACATATAAGATGTTTATCTCAAACTTTATTAGGATTCACAATGAGTCTTTCAACATATTAATCGGAGTTGCCAAACAACCGGAATCAGGAGTCAAACAGAAGGATTTAGTCATGGAAGTCAAAGTCAAATTATGAGTTCAGAACACAAAGTGCCCCTGCTAGCCAAGGGTGCCTAGGGTTTTGAGCCCTCAAATGGAGTTGCTAGGGTGTACTAAAATATTCATCCTATTCAGAATTCTTCAAGCTTTCCATTGAATATCTTAGCCTAATCAAAAGAATTGCCAGTAGCTGGTAGCTATAGATTGAACGAAGAACGAAGCATGAAGGAAAAAATTAGAAGGTTGTAAAAATGGTTACGTCTAGCAATAAAAGTTCCCCTGCTAGCCAGGGGCGCCCAAGATTTTAACATGCCATATGTATTTTTTAGGGTTTGTGCCTTCTAGTAGATCATGTTCAGATTTGTTCTAGCTCCGCAATGAATCTATCGGCCAAGCTTCAAGATCAGCCAGACGATTGGAATCCAAGGTCAAATAGAGGCAGTTCATCACAGCGGAAGTTGAAAATCTTTAAAAAAATTCTAACTCCCCAAAGCTTGGATGTCAAAAGTCAAAATGGGCCCAGTTGACTCTCAGTTACAATTTTTGCAGGTGTCCTCTTGCATATGGCATCCTAAAATTAGAGAACTTTCAATTAGCGAGGCATGCACAAAAATTTACTCCTCAATAAGGGTTGGCACCCTAACTGACACTACCACCTCCAAAATGGTTATTTATTCATGCATGGCCATCATTTCTCCATTACTTCTTGCAGGTTGAAGCTAAAATCAGCTATTTTGTTTCTAGATGACATTTGAAGGATCTAACGGAGGTCATTCTCAGTGTTCTTCGCATTTCCAGGTTCAAGTTGCACAAAGGAATAATTTTCCATGCTTCATCTTTTCAGTTTGTTCTTGCCAAGAGTTCATCAGATGGGGTTTATACAAAGGTGTTTTTCTTGAGGATTGAAAAAAGGAAGTTTATAATTTCTATCTTCTCCCCATCACATTTCTTCTATCCTTGTCTTAGGTTTTCTCTTGCATGTCCAAGTAAACGACATTTTTTCACAAATCCTACTTTTTGGGTTCGTTCAGCACAACATTGGCAATAAAACCCACATGCCAGAATTTTCCAAAAAAATTAACCCGCTGCCCCCTATTTTTAGGGTTTCCGAAAAAATACATCATTTCAAAAAACGGAGAAACTAGGTTTGTTTAGCTTTTGGGCATCAACAAAACCCATGTGCCAAAATTTTTTGGGAAAAAAAGCTTTTGCAGCCCCCACTGCCCCCTACAGCTTCTACTCCAAGAAGTCATTGCATGTCAAGGAAAAAATCACTTTTTCGAATTTCTGACGTTGTGGGTTTGTTTAAAAAATATTCTCTACAAAACCCATGTGTTAGAATTTTTCGAGAAAATTGCCCCTCGAGAAGTTATTTTTAGCCTCACCAGAAGCTATTTTTAGCCTCATCGGAAAAGTTTCCCGAACATATGTGTTTACAGTCAATAGTCTAGTTTTTTAGTATGCAATTCACTAAAACTAAATTCAAGACCAAATCAGTCTTGATTCACGATTTCATAAGAATAGCTAATACCGATCTACATCAAGCACATCTGAGGGTTGATTTAGATAAATTGATAGGCATAGATGCTCAAAATCCATGGATTCCATATGTCTTTGTACCTCGTGTATTTGATAGCCTTACAAGGCCAGTTTAGAGGGTTGAATACCATTGGAACTCTGCATGTGTAGTGAGTTCATGTGCATTTCTCATAGCTAGAGTGTTCGCGGTCAAACTTCGCGGTTTCATCATGTAACACTCTTCCATTGAGAAGAATCAAGGAAAAGCGGCAGAGGCATCAAGTTGTAGAAGAAATAGAGGCCATCACTCCAATTACGGAGCCTCCAGAGTTACCATTTGGTGAACTACCAGTTTAAGTGTGCAGATATTTCCAGGACTGCTCAAGTTGTTGACAAGCAGTGAATTGACAATTAAGGCATGTGATAATCTCCAAATGATGAGGCAATTAACTGTTTCTTGGAGGAGATAATTGCTTGGGGAGGCAACCAATGAACTGCCAGTTAGGACATCCCATCCATCCAAAGATGGCATTTGACACAGGAGTTAACTTGATGCCTCTTTCCAAGTTAACTCGATGTCCCACCAATCATGCATGTCTATTTTGGAGATACCTATGTACATATGGAGTTCTAGTTTTGTTTAGAATCAGTTAATTGAAGTAGTTTTTTCAGTTAACTGTTAAGTTATATGCATTTAGACATAGGAATAAATCTTGCATGTTAGCAAGAACTAAATGTTAACTCAAGGAGATTTTAGGGTTTCCTACTCCCTTGAGCTTCTATAAATAAGAGCAACCTTGTTCATTATTGTTGAACTTTTATTACTACACAAAATTGTTGTGCCGTTAAGCCATCAAGCTTGCAAGTCAATATCGGTTCACTCTTTGTCTAAGAGTTCTTTGGTTGATCGCATCTTGTATGATTTCGTACCATTTGCTTTCCTAAATATTTGTAATCGTTGATTGAGTTTGAAGAAATAAATCAAAAGAGCAATGAGCCTTTGATCCAAAGTTTCAAGGTCTATCAACACTTGTTTTTGTAATCTTTGTTTCAATGTACACCTTGAAAGAGCAATGAGCCTTCGAGGGAATTTAGAGATTAGGATTATCATTTAATGTCGTTTCTAGTAATCTTCATTTGAGTCTACACCTCAGACAGAGCACCTCACCTCCTTGGGAATTTTGAGATCTAGCTTGCCATTTGATGTTGTTTCCAATAACCTTTATTTCAGCCTACACCTCAGACAGAGCACCTCACCTCCTTGGGAATCCTGGGATATAGTTTATCGTAAATCATTCCCAATTGCTCCTAATTCCTCTTGCTCTGATTTTTCTTGAGGAGATAGGATAGATTAAGTTTTAGCCTAGTTGTAGTTGAGATCTATGAAACCAGAAAAACCTCAGTTGCAATGCAAATGGTTTTATAACCTTGTGCCTCTACCAGCTGAGTAAAAAAGATAGGAACTTAGATTACTTTACTTTTTACGCATAACAACAAAAGAGGGAGCTTCCCCCCCTAATTTGAAGAGCAATTAATAGTATGCATAGTTGTTTGTTGCCAATACGCACTCCAAAGGTGCGAATTGTAACACCAACACTAATCAAAACATTGTTGTGCTACATTAGACCAAACAAAGGCCCCCTTTTTTATCAAATCAATGAGTGGGACAGCCCTTTGTGAAAAACCCTTAACAAATCCCCTGTAAAAACCACATAGAACAAAAAATCCCTTGAACTGTGAAAGATTAGTGTGTGGAGACCAATCTAGAATTGCTTTGATCTTTTTGGGATCCATTCTAACACCCTTGGAGCCAATTATGTGACCAAGATAGAGAAGCTCTATCATACTAAATTCACATTTTGATTCCTTAGCATATAAAGACTCCCTCTCAAGGATGCATAGCACCTTGTCTAAATGCTTCATATGTTCTTTCCATGTCTTGCTAAATATCAAAATATCATCAAAAAAAACTTATAGAGCTACTTGTTGAAAACCTTGTTCATGCAAGACAGAAAAGTAGCAAGAGCATTGGTTAGACCAAATGGCATAACCAAGAACTCGTAGTGTCCAAAGTGACACCTGAAAGTAATTTTCTCCACATCCTCTTCATGGACTCATATCTAATGGTAGCTTGATCTCAATTCAATCTTGAAGAAGGAACAAGCACCATGTAGCTCATCTATCTATGGGATGGGCTACTTGTTTTTAATTGTCTTCTTATTTAAAGCCATGTAGTCTATGCACATATGCATAGTCCCATCTTTTTTTTAACCAACACCACCGAAGATGCGAAGGGGCTCTTACTAGGCCTAATGTGTCCCATTTCAAGTAAATCCTTGATGGCCTTCTCTATCTCATCTTTGTGCCTCTTCGAGTGCTTGTAAGGGGTGGTGATCACAGGTTTGGCACCCTCCTCCAACTCAATGACATGGTCAATGCCTCACTCAGGAGGCCTCCCAAGAGGTATGCTACCAAAAAAATTGTTGCTTTTAGACATAAAAACCTATAGATCTAGATGGTAACTCCTCTTCGCGTGCTTTGTAGAGGTTGGCATAATGATACACTCTGCTGCCCACTCTACCTAGTCATAAAAAGAGACTACTTGTGGCCCACCATTTGACATGCCCCTAAGTAAAACCTTCTTACCATTCACTTCATATTTCATCTCCATGGTCTGCAAGTTCATATAGAACTCTCCAATAGACCCCATCCACTACATACCAAGGACTACATCTATCTCTTATATGCTCACCACATAGAAGTCATCTCTTATCTCATAATCACCCAGTTGAATGCTCAAATTAGGAATCTTTCGAGTGCATGTGAGGGTGAATCCATCTACTATCATCACCTTGAAGCCATCAAAATCTTTTCTTTTAATTCCCCTCCTGACTACAACTCCCTCGTCAATAAAATTATGTGTGGCACCTATGTCAATAAGAGTGACTATCCACTGTCCACATAATACTCCCCGAACTCTAAAAGAACCAACCTTTTGAAAGCTAGAGAGTTGGGCAAGTGTGCCCTCACTTTCCTGCTCCTTTTTTGACTTTGTTGAAGAACTTTCTTCCTCTATCATCTGAATCAGATTGTTGATCTGTATTTTCAAAAGCTGATTCATCCTCTAAATAGTACTCAATTTGCTTGGATTAATAGTACTCAATTTGCTTGGATTTGGCCTTAGTTGAGCACTTGTGAGTTGGGTCCCATGGTTCTTTACAACTAAAGCACAAGTTCTTTCTTCAGAGGTCATTAAGTTGGTCTTCATCCAATATTGTGGGCACCTTCTTAATCCGATTTGAATCTTTCCGGAAGTATTCCTTTCCCCTGTCTTTTTTCTGTTGGGACCCCTTTAACTGAAATTTACATCTAGAAGTAGAGGACTCCATATCTCTTGCCTTTTCAATTGCTTCCTATTAAGTGTGTGGGTTGATGGCCTTAATCCAACCTCTCAAGGGATCAGATAGCTCATCAATGAATAACACAATCAACCTCCTTTCTGAAATTTCAATCACCATGACTGATAATCTCCGAAAGTCAGTAATATAAGTATCCATTGAACCCCATTGCTTCAATTGTGCTAACTCCTTGAAGTGCAATTCAGGATCCTTCTTATCAAATCTATCAATTAGTTTCTGTGTAAACTCTACATAAGAAACAATCTGATCGTGGCCCAAGGTAATCATTCCGTGGTACCACCATTTTTGTGCACTACCATCCAAGTGTAAAGTTGCATATTTAATTGCTTCATCTTCAGCCATTGGATTAAGCTGAAAGTAAGTGTCAATCTTTTGCACTCAAAGAAGGGGACATTACATGGCTCTGCAAGCTACCTATCTTAAATCACTTGACCTTTTATTTCCAGACCTTTCCATTCAGACACTCACATCCTACCCACCCACAAGTCTAAGATATGCATAAACCTCCAACTCGAGTGAAGAGGATGGTAAAGAGAAATTTGGTACTGTTGATGCAATCACCGAGCCCAAGAGAGATCTTAAAGAATGAATGCAAGGGATGCTTCAGTGAGATGATACCCTGCCAAAAATGCAACACAACAAATTATGTTCAAAACACAGACCTAATACTACCTATCAACCACTACCACAAGATGGATATAGTTATAGTCAAAAGAATGCAAAACAACCACAAAATAACAACTAAGACACCAAGCAAACAGAGAATTAGAGGTGCAAGATGGTGAAGAGAACCAATTTGATTTAATTGCAGGAAATAGAGCAGCTCCACTAGCATCAATGAAGGATCATTATTCATTTTCCTAACCAAGAGAATGCAAAAGAACTACAACATAAGACCTAAGACACCGAAGCAGACAAAGAATGAGAGTCACAAGATGATGAAGAGAGGCAATTTGTGTCAATTGCGGGAAATAGCACAGCTCCAAGAGCATCAATGAAGGATGATTATTTGTCATCCTCACCAAGCTCAAGAGCTCCACTACTTACTTTCTTTGAGAAACTTATTTTATTTTCATTCATTCTCCTAATTATTCACATAGTTTGTTAGTTTTTAAGCAGATGTTTGTCTTCTTGAGGAAACCATTTAACCATCCTTGCTTATAACTTGTACGATGTAACCCCATGGGAAATCTACTTATTAGAAAGCCAATGGATAGAAATATTTTCATAAAGCAAGTTCTTATGACAGCCATTATTTAGGAGCTTCATCTTTTTCCAAAACTCTTTATTTATTACCCTGCTTATCATGTGGATGAGTGCTTTTAGGTGGGGCTGTCAAGTCATTTTTCTTCCAGAGCTCAGAGGGTTCACATAGCATCAAATATAAACTTCGCTTTTTAAAGATTAATGACACGGTATTTTTAGCTTACTTTCAAAGATTTTTACTACTGAAATCTCTGCAATTGGTACATGTTGGATTTGTCAACAATATCTAATCTTTTGGTGTTGCATCTTTTATCGTTCTCAAATCCCATCAATTGTTAGACGAGCTTTCAATCCAAAAAAGAAAAGGAAAGGAAAGGTATTGTATGGTCTATAATGTTAGGTGACTTGGCTTATAGACGACCTATAGTATATGGAACTACATACTCCTACCATATAGGAGATACCTAATCATGCTTCAATACCTGCAAGATTTGAATTTATAACTACTCTTTCAAAAATATAATTTTCTTATCAAGAAACCAAATCAAAATAAACATAACTTCAAAGAAACCTTTAACATTTCCTAGAGAAAAAATATATCTTAGAGCCAAAGCTCTTCCTAATGCCAATTTTTGACCATGTAGTATCCTTATAATTATGATATATAAGATAGTACCACTTTAACTAAGATGCAATCTTCGTTTCTATGTATTTTCTAATTTTTCTTTCCTAAAGGGAACAGGTTTAATGGAGAAGAGTAGACATTGCATTAATATATGATTTCTGAAAAGATGGAAAGCCAAGGCTCTGCTTTTTTTAATGTTTGTTATTTACATTGACAATGAATACTAACTAAAGTTTGTGGAATTGAAAAATGATATCTTGTTTATTTGTTTTTTATTTTTATTTTTTAATTCAAAAAATAATATTTAGCAAAACAAATTTGCACAGGAATGGATCTTCTTCCTCGTTGATGTTTTGTTTTTCCTTCTCCCTACTTGTTACAATTTCACACTAAACATGTGCACATATATTCATTGTTATTGTTGTACTCATCTTCACTTTTGTGTATGTTTTGAAGACCATTGCAGAGGCTGTGGGAGATTGGTATTTTGAACGGAGGACTGTGAAGGAAATAGATTGTCCCTATCCATGTGATAAAACATGTCACAATTTAATTTCTAATAATTTATTACGAAACCTAGATTGAACGGTCACCAATAATCTCTGCTACTCCTTGTCGAAGGCAAGGCAGCTAATATAATTGTTTGTATTGAAAACAGTTCATACAGTTCAACTATTTTTTAATAACAAACTATTTAGAGTTATCAGTTTCTTTGCATCATGTAATTCCATTCATTGCTCTTAATGGTGTGTTATCTCTATAAATAAATATTGATCCGATGCAAAGTTTCTTAATGTGACCAATGGTAAAGTCTTGCTCTAGACCTGTTCTATCAAGCCCCTTGGAAACAATTGTGATTGAATAATGCTTTCAGGTTAGTGTCCCTAAGTTGTGGAAAGATCGTCCTCCAGGCTATAGCCCATATTAGTAAGTTTTTAAGGTGTCAAGCCAAACATTTATGCGTTGAGAAGATGATCTTTACAAGAAATGGAACCCCTTTGGCTAATTGGAGATGTCGACTTTGTCTAATGGCTTCTTTCTATTCTCATTTTCAAATCATGACAATTGTATCGTGACCCTTTCGAAAGATCCCTGATTCATTAGGAAATTTGGGCTTTTCCTACTAAATCGGAAATTGAGTTTTGATCGAGATGAGTTCTTTAATAAAATTTCTATTTGGGTTAGACAACCATACCTACTATTGGGATGTGGGAAGAGGAGATTTTGACAAGTATTGAGAATTCTTTTGGGCAGCTTATTGTTATTGATTTTGTGACTAGGTCTAACAAGCATTTGTTGTTTGCTGGATTATGTGGATGGAAATGTAGAAAAGGAGCTTCCAAATCTAGTCAAGTTGTCTTCTAAATATGGTGTTTTGGGTGTAGAGGATTGAGTTTGAGGTGGCCTCAAATATTTTGCAAAAGTCCCATATGGTTGGCCACTCAATTGCTGTCTGTTTTGTATAGAAAGAAGCAAAACTTTTGGAAAAAGAAAAAGAGGAGCTTTGAATTCCTTAGGGTAATGAAGAGGTGTCGTCCTCATAAAAGATTAAAGAGACCAACCACATTGAGGAAAAAATAGAAAGTATGGTGTTGTCTATGGAGGACAAAATAGAAAGTATGGTGTTGTCTATTGATGAGATGTGTATTGGGTGATTGAAGGGGAGGGGTTTGTTTGTAGTGGTCATATGGTGAGTTCTTCTATCTCTTTACATGTTGCACAACTTATTCCAACACTCCTTTTAAAGAACAGAAAAATATGTAGAGTATGAGCCCTATTGATCACTCTGACATAAGGACCTTAAGTGATTCTTTAAATCTAATGACAAGGTTCAACTATCAAAAAGGAGGGATTGGAACTCTAGTTCAACAATTTAGTGGGTAGAACTACTATAATGATATTCAAAGTTCTCTCAAGTTTTATGAGTTTAAGCCATTGACTAATCTGATTATGGGGGTTTGTCTTGTGTTGTTTTCCTAGTGGCGTTGCTTCTGTTGTATTGATTGCTTTTGATTCGCAACCTTAGTGCTTCTTGTTCTTGTAGTTGTTTCAAGTTCACTCTACTGGACTTCAACCCTTTATTTGTTCATGTTTTTATAAAGAATTTGGACTCTTTCAAAACTTCTTTTACCAGTAATAAAAATAATATGAATATACTTAAATTTAAATAACAAATTTTAAAAGAATATATAAAATATTTAAAAATACATGTATATAGAATTTGTATAAATAAGAAATTATTGTTAATCAAAATATGTTTAAATATTTAATTATTGTTATATAATTAGTACTATCATAAACATCTACATAAGGAATATGTTTGAAATTTTAATTTATAGGAAATACTTAAAGGGGTATTTAACACTTTTTATTACTTAAAAAATAAAAAATGTTTTAGCCATGTTTGCTCTTACATTTTTATGTGAGTAAGAAAGTAGTTAATGAAATTTGTTTATATTGGTAGTTAATTATGTTTGTAAAGAATTTTTAAAATTTTGTTTAAGTATTGAGTAGTGTCTAAACCATAGTTACAAGACTCGGACTCACCTCGGACTCGGTAAGCTGATTTTTGACTCGGACTCGAACTCAGAGCCCAGACTCGCCCAAGACTCGGCAAAGACTCAGCAAATAGAAAAACCCAAGAAATTCAGAGATTTTTAAGGATTTAAAGCTTGTTTCATGCACCCTTTACTAAATAAACCTTAAATACACAATAACATCATGAAATAGAAACTACTATGATCCTATACACAAACATATATTGATCACATAAGTATAAATGCAAATTTTAGCTGAAGGAAATAAGTAATTACTTAATATGATATTGCTATCAGGATTCAACCGTGTAGTTTCGAGTCAAACTCATTGACCCATATACGGTCAATGACTACACGATTGAATCCTGATAGCAATATCATAATTTGACACGCTGTGGAAAAATACCTCCTACTTATCAATTACTTAATACTTAATAGTTAATAACAATAACAGTAGTAAGAGTTTAAAGTTTAAACAGTTAGAACTTAGATATATAAATGTTGTGAAATGTATACAATACTCATGGAATATGAAATCCATGGCATCAAAAGTTCCATACATATAACAAAAGTAAAACAAAAGCTATAAGTCTATGGCTTAGAGGAGCCTGCATCACTAAGGCTCTAAGCTTTAGTCCTCTTGCGTAGACGTCTAAGATAGGTCCTGGATGATGTTGCAGCCATCATCTCTGCCTGTGTCTCAGTGTCAGACTCAGAGGCACCCAAACCAGCATCCAAGGTGCCTCCTCGTGCTCTATCCTCCTCCTCTGCCATGGCTATTGCCTCTGCCTCTCGATTTTCCTGGTCGACCCAATCAAGGTCCTCGTCGGTAAAAACAGGATCCTCGACCTCAGTGATCCAATTTGACTATGGATCAACCTCCTCCAACGTGATGGGTGACAAGTCAATGCCCAATATCTGTCTATGGCAAAGGCGTAGGTTGTAATGAACATAAACAAGATCATTCAACCTCTGCACTGACAACCTGTTGCGCTTCTTGGAGTGTATGTGGTCAAACATACTCCAATTGCGCTCACAACCTGAGGCACTGCATAGTTGGCTCAACACTTGAATCGCAATCCTCTGAAGATTTGGTACTTTAGCACCAAATCTCTCCCACCATGCATCTGAGATGAGAAAAAGAAAAAAAATAAATCTCAAGGTGAAATGTGAATATTTAATTATAATATGAACATTGAATATGAAAGATTGAAAAGTGGTAATTTTTAAACTACTATTATGCCCTTAATAAATTTTTACCTGGCTGCAATGTCGATCGAGTATCTTTGCATATATCTCTTGCAAAGAGATCTCCTTGTGCAAGTCTGAAAATCTCTATCTCAGCAACAATTTGGGCTCCAACATGAGAATTAGACATCCGCTCAATGACTGTGTAGAGCCCACTCAAAACTTCCTCATCTGCCTTGAATTCTTTGCGGAATTGGAATGTCGGATTGAGAAAATATGTTGTTGTGTGTAGGGGCTTGTGAAGCTGGAGGTGCCATCGTCTATCGATGATCTCCCAAATGGGGCGATACTTACTATCAATTCCCCCATAAATGGATCTAATGGCCTCTTTGGCCCTATCCATGCCCTCATATATGTAGCCCATTGCGGGCTTTTCCCCATCAGCAACTCGTAATAGAACCACTAAGGGCTCTGTGACCTGCAATTATTATGAAACATTGACATAAGTAAGAGTTAACAAAAAAAAGCAAATAAAATAAAAATAAGAATGAAAATAATAAAATATAATGTAGAATTACTAAACTAATTACTTATTAGTTATTACATTTACCTTGACAATCTCCTTAATAGGCACCCAAAAGCCCTGCTCATCAAAAAACCAACCTGACGCACTCATCCCTGCATTTGTCTTAGAATATGTTGAGGAAGCCCACTCCTCACTAACAAACATTCGCCTCAAAGCTCCCTTTGACTGCAGTAAGGATTGTAGAGTGATGAAGTTGGTAGCAAAGCGTGTTATCCTAGGGCGAGCCAACTCCTTTTGCCCCGTGTATGGCCTCATAAGGTTGAGGACCCATGTGTGATTATATATGTAGTTACAAATATTCCTTGTGGTCTCCACACATGCTTTGATCCAGACAAGCTTGCCAAGATCCTCCAATTTGAGGTCAAGGCAATGAGCGGCACAAGGTGTCCAAAATAATGATGGGTGCCTATCCATCAATAGTCTACCTGCAGCAACATAATTTTCTGCATTATCCGTCACTATTTGCACCACATTCTCCTCCCCTACCTCAGCCAAGACACCCTCCAAAGCCTCACAAAGGAATTCAGCATTTTTGGAGTTGCCGGATGCATCAATAGATTTAATGAACATGGTACCACCTGAAAAAGAAACAAAATAAATGATTCAATTAAATATAAATTTAAAATCTTGATTGTTAATCACTAAAGCAATGCATTTTAGGAAGTAAAATATTTACCCGAGGAAGAAACAAGAAAGTTGAGCAATGTCCTATTTCTTCTATCGGTCCAACCATCAGTCATGATGGTGCAACCCTTCTCCTCCAAATTTCTCGCTGCTCCTCTATTCTGACTTTCACATCAGCCACTTTTTGGGACAAAATGGGGCCTTTTATCTCTTCATCATTAGGGGCTTTGAACCCCGCCCCACAAACAGTAACTGCATCAATCATATTTTGCCAATATGGAGACCTAACACAAATAAATTAAATTTAGTAATTACTAATTAGTATTGAAAAATGTATAATTTCAATTTGAATTCAACATAGCTCTAAAAATAAAATTCAAGAGATAAAGAATCAACTATCAAGCAACAAGCTATATATTTTAAAACAAAACAAAAGAAGAATTACCTGGCTGCATGAAATGGAATGTCGCAATAAAACCAGAAGTCTCCAATTGCAGCTTTGGCTGCATCATGTTTATCCTTGTTCCAACCCATGCTCTCAAGAGACGGTTGGGAACCCAGAGTAGTGCATGGCAAAATATATGAATCCAGCCTAGATCCACGAACTCTGGGCCCAATGCTAAGTTTGCTAACGCTACCACTGCCACTGCCACTACCACTACCAACAACTGAAGGTGAAGACCCTGGAGGAATTTTAGGCATGGAAGAACTCGAATCTCCAACTCCACACATGGCTGCCATCTCATCTTTTTGCTTCTTTTTTAACTCTTTTTGTTGCTCAAAGGTTTCCAATTGCACTTGCACTTCACGCATTACCTCAATAGGGACCTTTGTGCAAGGATTAGCATCTCGGCTCGGTATACATGCAAGGTGGTATTTCAATCTATTAATGCCACCCCCAAGAAAAAGAGTTTTGCAATGAAAACATTGTACTTCTTTTTTTTGCCCAGGGGTAATAATGGCATGTTTCCAACAAGGATCTCTTTTACCTTGAGACATGGTGAAATTGAATATGATGGAGACAATTTATAGATATATATTATAAACAATGCTGCAATAACACATAAATTTTAAAAAATTAGCATTCAAAGTATAATTTATAATAAAACTAAAAAACCTAGGGTTTGCAAGTTTGCAACTATAAAACTATTTTTTTTTTTTGCAAGAATGCCTAGGGTTTGTTCAACAAAAAACTTAAAGTCTTAAACACACACACCTAGGGTTTGTATTTATTTGTAACTTGTTCTTTGTTTCACTAAAACAAAATAGAAAAAACAAAGAAGAAAAAAAGAATAGAAAATGAAGTTTTGGTTAAAAAAAACAAAAAAACCTTCAAAACTCAAACATACCTCTTCAATCTTCTTTGAAATCAATGGAAATCTCTTTCCAATCCCTTGTAGACTCCTCTAGATGCAGCAAAATCACCTACGAACCTGCACAAATGCGATTCAATAAGCATTTGGTGCTCAATCTCTTTGCTGATTTTCCTTCAATGCAAATGTGTTTTGGCTCTCTTCTCTCTTTTTTCTCTCTTACTTGGCTTGAAAATGAAATGAAGTGCCTTTTGGAGGAATAGAGGCAAGTATAAAAGCAAAAAGAAAAGAAAAGAAAAAAGAAACTTTAAAATGTGTTTTTTTTGACACACAAGCCCACAAAGTGATGGCTGAGTCTTTGGCACGGGACTCGGCGAGTCTGCCGAGTCTCGACAAGTACTTGACATCCGAGTTTGTGGGACTCACCAAGCCTCACCCGCCTCGGGACTCACGAGTACTCGCCGAGTTTAGGCGAGTCTTGTAACTATGGTCTAAACTAGATGAAAATTTGGTATCAACAATATTTTTTAGTCAAATGAAATAATTGGAAATAGTGGAAGATTCAATGTGAAATGTAGGTTAGATTGGTGTTGAATATTTGTCATTAACATGTTCAGTGTTGATATAGTTGAAATAAGTTATCTACTCACACACCATAAGCTTAATGTGAATGAAGTGTTGTACAAAAATATTCTAAATGAACAAGGTATAACCATTACATTTGTAAGGGCATAAAGAATGTTAAGAGTGCAACCCTTCATTCATAATGTCAATCTAGTCAAGATTATAAACAAAAATAGTATATACAATGATAAGCAATAATAATATAGTTCCAAATTTTGATGATATATTATCCAATTCTTGCTAAGGAAATCATTCTTTATTAGATATAAAAAGAATATTGGAGAAGAGAGCCTATCTACCAATACATTATTTATTACAAGAATATTATTTAATGAGAGGTAAATATTGGAATAAATTAATTTTTAAAATTTATTGATTTCTGGAGTCCAACTCAATCAATACCCACCAAAACAACTCTTTGTTAGCCCCATCAGCCTCGTTGTATTGAGTTAAGGTCATGGGGGTGAAGAGAGTTTTATGAAGTCCAATTGATTAAAACCTTTGTGCCTTTGAAAATTATTGAACTACTTTGCTTGTTAGAGATCTTGATTCTTAGTTTCAATTTATAAATGTGTAATGATGATGATTGTCTTTTTTAAGTTTATACAATTAACCCTTTATGAGGACACCACATAAGGTATCAATACCTTATGCTTATCTTGTCTATTATGCACTTTAGAAAAAAGCTCAATTTTAGGAAATTAAAGATTTCTACAAATTCAATTTGAAACAAATATGCATTTTTTGTTTGCAAACATCCCATTTTCCATCCTTGAAGTATATTCAAAGTTGTAATTATATTTTCAAATTGATTTTACTCATATCTTCATTGCAAACTCTTCAAACTTGATATATAGTGCGCATATGCCCTTTCTTGAACTATTGGCTTCTTATTCAATATTGTGAAAGCTTGTCTCCTCGAAGAATACAAATAGTACTACCAATAAGTAATCTCTTAAAAAAAATTAAATCATCCATTATTACTAATATTTCTTCCTCTAGGCTAAAATTTTGTGCACTCCTACTTACTTCCACAACTGTGTGGTATTCCCTGTTTCTAATGTTTTCATTTTTATTACATATTGCGCTACCTCTTTTTCTTTGTTCTATATTGACTATAATTACTACCCACACCTATTTTGTGTGTTTCTCACTTTGGTTGCACCTCTCCACCTTCTCTCCCACGTGCTAACCCTTACCTTATGCCTGTTTAGTTCACACCATGCAACATCCTTATTTTCTCCTCCTCTACATTGACCACCTTTCACACTTTGCCTTGCGCCCCTTCATTTACTTGTTCTCACATTCAATAGAAAAATATGAATAATATTTTCCCTTTTCTTTAACACTACCAGATCAAACACCACTATTGAAATCAAGTTGTCATGCAAACATATGGAGAAATCAGCCAGTAAGTGGAATGTATAAATATTTTACTCCATTTCTATGGTTGACCCCCAGGAAACTAATTGAAATTTATTTCAACAAACATCGAACCTTCAAAAGCATATCAAAACATGATATTTTGTCAATGGAATGATAATAATGTCATATTGCTCTGCCATAACTGACCATATATCCAAAATTAACTACACTTTGTAAATGAAAATAAAAAAGCCAAAAAATAAAAATCTCACTAAGATATTTTTGGCTGATGCAAGGCTAGTTGGGATGAAACTAGGAATTCCTAGCTTGATATTGTTGGTGGGGAGGTAGAAAATTTGCATGGTCATGAAATGAAGGAGAAAAGAACATATTTCCATGATGTCTCCATATTTAAAGTATTGGAGAAAATAATAAAATTATTTAACAATTCTTTTAAAAGAGAAAGTGGGTTTGCTCAACCAGAGAAACTTAAAGAATATACCAATAGGATCACCGATATTTGATTGCAAAGTTTCTAGATGCTTGTGTGGTGTATTGAATGACTACAACTATTGAGCACTGCACCAATCTTCTTAGTAGAATGAAGTAAGGCCCATTAAACCCATCCCACTAGGTGTGCCAGAAACTATTGTCACTTGGAATCGCACCCTTTTGAACCTATTGTTCAACATTCTAGTGAAACATGGGAATGATCTCAAGGTGTGGAACCTTGTAGATGAGATCAAACCTCTAGAGAAGGTTGGTTCCTATGTAACCTAGATGCATCAATGTTGGCCCAACCCAACATTGAATAATCCTACAACTAATCCTATTCTACTAATTCTCTAGGGAAAAGGGTCAAAAGGAATACATAAAAAATGGGAAGGGTGGTGATGCACCTAGATTCATGGTGTTTCTTCCTGCCCACTACAACACATAGAAGTGAATAAATTGTCATGAGAACTCACACAAGTCTCTATTATATCAACTCCTAGAGGTGTGTATGGAGGTCATGTCTTGACAAGTGCTAAAAGGAAAAAGAACTATCCATAGTCAGCTCCTACAAACATATTTAACACAACATACATAGATGGAAGATAATAAATAATCGTTCAAACACAAAGGCAAATAACCTTCACACAAAGTACAAGAAGTTAGAAGAGTTGGAAATAATAATATTTATTCATTCAAAGGCATGGAGATTGTTTTGCAAAATAAGAGTCGCAAAGCTCTTGAGAAGAAAAATAAGGAAGAATCCCTTTACAAAGAATGGCAATGTGCCTATTATGCCCAACAGGGAAAAGAGAGAGAGAGAGGAGGGGAGGGCATAACAAAGAGGGAACCATAATCACCATACAATACAATCCTAACATGTTTGCAACACAAATCTTATTTGCACATAGAAAACCCTCCAAATGCACTTGTTGGTACCTACATTAAGGAAAAAGAAACTACAAAAAATGCCCCCTATGTAATATGCTAAAATGCAGCCCAAGCATGGGCATCTAATGAAATGAGTACTTGCTGATGAAAAAAAGATGGCTCTAGGAAAATTCATCGCTAGCAACTCACCACCAGAAAGTCACCCCCAACAATTCACCACCATTAATTAATTGTTGTGACATATTCATCATGTATACAATTCACCTCCAACAATTCATCACCGTGGTATATTCACCACGTATACATTTTTCAATATTTAAGGGGCCAAGAGCACCCAAAAAAGAAAAAGTACAGAGATTTTATCGAACACATGAAAAATGTATACGCGATGAATATACCACGACAATGAATTGTTAGTGGTGAATTGTATACGCAATGAATATGTCATGACGATGAATTGTTAGCGATGAATTGTTGGGGGTGAATTGTTGGTGATGAATTTTCCTTAAGCCAAAGAAGACATAGGCATTGCACTTCTTCCCCTTGAAATCCACAAGAATGCATTTAAGATATGTCAAGGATCCCCATGGCTCAAGATTGGGTAATTGAGAAGGTTGCTTCAACATTCATGGTTATGTATAGGAAGATAAGTGCATAAAATGGTACCTTCATTATTTCTCCCACCTTAACAATAGTTAATTTTGACTTTTCTCCACCCTATGTTCAACTTTATCTTATCCCGCCCACATCAGCTTATTTAATTAGAGCTTATGGCCTCATCGGGAACTAGAACCATCTTTTATTCCATCATTCTCTCCCTTCATAGCAGTTACTTAGTCACCCGTGTCTCCATCCTTATCATTCACTACTTTATTATTTTGTTGTGGGTTATAAGGGAGCCAGGAACCATTGGTTCATGGTTCCTATAGAACACTTGATCACTCATTTACCTTTTTTCCCACTATTGTGCATGTTTCCTTTGCTACAAAAATTTTAGGTCTTGTCGCTAAGGTTCCCAATAGGTTGGGAACCATTGATGAAGGATTTCTTGATGACCCTAAATGTGTAGACACCTCATGAATTAGTTGATTTGGAACTTGGAATTTAGGCAATTGACTAAGGCACAAAAATAAAACCCACAACCTCACATGAAATGATGACCACACTAAATATATCAGATTTGTCGTCATTAGTGGTAAAACATGGGGTGGTATAAAGTGATAAGAGATATCATGCAACATTGATTCCCAACTACCACTTCCCCTTTACCCCCTACAAATTAATAATTCACCTATGTAGTGATGGTTTATTTAGAGTAGGACATTAAAATTCAATAGAAAATTTAAAGATGCTCCAAATACCAATAGGGGCATTCAAGCCCAAGTCCATCCTTAATCATTTCCTTTATTTCCATGTGGCTTACAAATTGAGTCATTCCTCCCATTAGTTACAAACTTCAAATTTCAAACTTTTGGGGGCTTTCTCTTTTGTTGGTTACATATTTTTCTATAAATGGAGGCCAATGGGCCTTTTATGGTTTATATTATATTTTATGTCAATAAGATTTTGATACTTATATGGTACATTTTGTCACTTTTTTTGTAAATAAATAGGGGAGCCTTTGTGTATTTATATAGAGATCATTATGTGATATGTATATAAAGAATAATGCATCTTATGTGATTGTTCAATACAATCAAAAGAATCAAATATAAAATGTTAATATTCTTTAAATTATCAATATTTTTAGTGGATGAATTTATATCATACATGTTATGTTATGTTAATACATGTTATGTTAATTATCCCCCTCTGGTAGATTCAGTCAAAGAGGATTTTTCCTCTGTTGAGCCATTGGTTGATTCAGTTTCTGAGAATTTGGTGCTCACCTCTTCTGTCGTTGATTGTTCTAATGCTACTTCTCAAGAAGAGGAGCCTTGGAATACCATTCATTTAGCCTCCAAGTCATGAAATAAGAAGAATCCAAACCCATCTATGGTGGGGATGACTACTAGAAACCGTTTGAAGTTGGATTGTGGTTTGGATCCAAGGGGCAAAGGAAGGCCTTCTTTGCAAAAAGTGAGGGAGAGGGTAAGCAAATGTGATATTGTTGATGGATCGTAGATTACTCTACTTGAGATGGGCTTGAATGGTCCCTCGCATAATATTTTATGAAGATCCTCTCTTGGAATATAAGAGGATTAAATAATCCTCATAAATAGGATCTTCTTGCAAACATTGTGAGAGATCACATGCCTGATATCATTTTGATTCAGGAAGCTAAGATGAGTGTTGAGAAGGTTGACAGAATTAAGAATAGTTTTTTTAAAGAACTATGGTTGTCAAGCTGTTGATTCTAATGGTGCTTCTGGTGGGATGGAAACTTTTTGGAATCCTAAGGTGGTTGTTGGCTCTGACTTGTTTTCTTTTGAAAATCATGTTACTACTTTGTTTTTTTGTTTCAGGGAGAAGTTCTCTTGGGTTTTGTCGAATATTTATGCTCCAAATGCAAAAAACTCTCATAAGCGTTTTTGGGAAAGGTTGAATACTTTCAAGGCTCAATTCTCTTTTCAAAACTGGCAAGTGATGGGGGATTTCAATACCCCACTGAATGATGCTAATAAGTTTGGGGGTTCTCGGGTGGCTGATGGCAGTCATCTTGACCTCATGAATTTTATTAATGATAATCTTTTGTTGGATTTGGATTTGGGAGGAGCGTCCTATACTTGGTCCAATAGGCATACTGGGGATGCTTTGATTCAGATTAAGCTGGATTGGGCTCTCATTTCTCCTGATTGGTTGCACTTTTATGCTTGCTCCCTATTTTCTCTTACGAGGCTTGGTTCAGATCCTTTCCCTATTTCCTTGAGTGTTGAACCCTTTGGTCATAAAAAGGCTTTTCCATTCAGATTTCAGAAGATGTGGACTAGCCATCCAGACCCGTGTTTTAAAATTGCTCAGTGGTGGAATATTAATGTTGATGGGTCTGCCATGTATAAAGTTTCTAAGAAGCTAGCTTCTGTTAAGCAAAATTTGATTCAGTGGAATAAGTATTCTTTTAGAAACATTTTTGAGGAAAAATCAGATCTTAAGTCTAAGCTAGATATTGTGCAACAAAAATTGGAAGCTTCTGGGTCTGATTCTGCTTTGCTTAAGGAGGAAAGTGTTATTTTATCTAGTTTGCATAATATTGTGGCAAGAGAGGAGGAGTTATGGAAGTAGAGGTCTAGAGCTATTTGGCTTCGAAGTGGGGATAAAAATACTCAGTTCTTTCATCTCACGACTTTGAAGCATAGATCTTCTAACAGGATTTCTGAAGTTGTGGTGAATAATTATTCTCTTGAGGAGGTTGATGACATGAGATATGTGACTTGGTCTTTCTTTGAGAACCTTCTCTCTGAGGATTGACCATTGGATCCTGTTTGCCAACATGGTTTCCTTAATGTTATCCCAAACTTGGTGTCGGAGGAGGAAAATAGGGCCTTGACTGTCATTCCATTAGATGAAGAAATCGAGAAGGCTATGTTTTCTTTTGAAGGGAATAAATCTCTGGGGCCGGATGGGTTCCCTATGTTATTCTTTTCCTCTTATTGGGAGATAATTTTGAAGGATGATATCAATGCCACCAAAGAATTTTTTGGAAGTAGGAAGCTTCTTAAGGAATTGAATTCCACTTTTATAGTGTTAATTCCTAAAAAGCCTGGGGCTAAGCTCTTTGGTGATTTTAGACCTATTAGTCTCTGTAAGTCCATTTATAAGATTTTCTCTAAGGTGCTTGCTTCTAGGTTGCAAAGGGTGTTGTCTAAGATTATTTATTCGCAGCAAAATGGTTTTGTGCTAGGAAGGCAGATATTGGATTCTATTATTATAGTGCATGAAAACATTCATTCTCTTAAAGTTAACAATAAGCCTAGTCTTATTTTGAAGCTTGATTTGGTCAAAGCTTACAATCGGGTGAATTGGAGCTTCCTAAGGAGTATTCTTATGGCTTTTGGTTTTTCGGACTGGGTTCTACAATTGGTGTGGCAATTAATCTCCTCTCTTTCCTTTGTGGTGATCAACAGGTCTCCCTCAACCTTTTTTAGGAGTTCTCGTGGTCTGTGGCAAGGGGATCCTATCTCTCCTTTTCTTTTTATCATAATGGTGGAATCTTTGGGCAGGTATCTTCTCCAGGCGGTCTCTAATGGGGCCTTCAAAGGTATTTATCCTTCGCGCCAAATTTGTTGCTCCCATCAACAATTTGTTGATGACACTATTATTCTTGCAGAGGATTCTATTTCTGTAGCTAAATCTATCTGTCTTATTCTTCAACAATATGAGGCGGCTTCGAGTCAGAAGGTGAGTTTTCCTAAGAGTACAAGATTTTTCTCTTAATACTCTGAAGCATCGTCAATTGAGGATTGCTAGTATTCTTCAATGTGGTATTGGGTAGCTCCCATCAACATATTTTGGGCTCCCCCTTTGTTCTAACGGTGTCCTTGATTCCTTTTGGAATAGTATCATTGATAAGTTTAATTCAAAGCTTCTTGGTTGGAAGGGTGCCCTTCTTAGTCAAGCAGGTAAAATCTAGTTAATAAAGTCAACTCTCCAAAATTTTCCAATTTATGCCTTAAGCTTGTTTCAAATCCCTAGAATATTTTGGGAAAAGATTGAGGGCATTCATAAATGGTTTGTGTGGTATGGTGTGGAGGAGAAGAAAATATTACACTCGTTGTCCTAGGAGGAGGTGTGCAGATCTAAAATCCAAGGTGGATTAGGCTTGCATAAGATGAAAGATTTCAATTCTTCCCTTATGGCTAAACAGTTATGGAACTTGCTTGTGAGTGACAAAGAGTGGATGGTGATCTACTCTTCTAAGTACTTGAGGGGAGTGGATAAGTTTAGATATTTGTTCAGGGAGAACTGTATTCCTTCATAGGGGTTTGTCCTCTAGAACTTTATGCTTCGTGCTCATTCAATTGTGGTTGTTGGGTTGTGGTGGGTTTTGGGCATTGGTAGAAGGATCTTGTTCTGGGACGATTGGTGGATAGGGAATGGTCCTTTGAAGGATGAACTTTGGGAGGCCCCTTTCAAATATTTTTGTATCAGGGAATGGGGTGTTTTTGTTGTTGATTATATAACGCAGGGTAGCTAGATTAGACTTGATTTCGTAAACATGGATCTGATGCCCTTGTTTGTGTTTCTTTCCATGATTCATATCCTGGTGGATTCTCTTGGGGATTCGGTGATTTTTTGGTTGACTCCCAATGGAATTTTTTTTGTTTCCTCAGCCTTTTCTTTTCAAACTTGGCTGGTTGGCCCCCCTCCTTTTTGGGGTCGTTTGTGGAATGGGAAGCTCCTGCCTAGAATTAATATTTTCTTTTGGCTTCTTTGTCAAGACAAGATCTTAACTCTAAATAATCTTGTGAAAAGGGGAATGTCTTTGTCAAACAAGTGTTTCTTATGTAAAGAAGAGGTTGAGGATTGTTTTCATCTAGTAAGTGGATGCAGTTTTACTTGGGATGTTTGGGCTCATATTTTTTAATTGTGGGATATTGCTTGGGTGTTCCCTGCCTCCTTTGCTAATTTGTGGTCTTAGTGGGTGGCTCCTTCCCTTAATTTGTCTCTCTCAATGTTGTGGTCTCTTATCTTGACGCATGTAGCGTGGGGAGTTTGGAAGGAACGTAACAACTAGATTTTTCGTCAGCTAGAACTATCGCCTTCTAGGCTAGCTTTTTAAATCCGTGATGCTCTTAGGGAAAATTTTCTTTCTGAATTCTCAATGATCCACTCTTTTTTCCTAAAGGTGAATGTTTCACCTTATGATTTTCTTGTGGGAAAAATATGGAATCTCTCTTGTGACCTCTCTAATCCGGTGAAGAAGATAAAAGAACCTAGAGAGGGGATTCGGTGGAAGGCTCCTCCTGCTGGTTGGTTTAAAGTTAATTTTGATGGAGCTTCTAAGGGAAATCCAGGTCTTGTTGGTTGAGGGGGAGTGTTATGAGATGAGAATGGTAGGTTTGTCTCTACAATGGCCCTCCCTTTGGGAATCCAGACAAACCACTTTGCAGAGGTAGTTGCAGCCTATCATGGCCTCTTGTTGGCAAAGAATTTAGGGGTCTCTAAACTTTGGTTGGAAGGGGACTCACTCAACATTATAAATTGTCTTTTGCTAAAAAATTTATTATCATGGTCAATTGCTAATCTCATCAATAATTCAATCTCCATCATTAATTATTTTGATGAGATAAGAATCTTGCATGTGTTTAGGGAGGATAACTTGTTGGTTGATGGGTTAGCTAATTTGGGAGTGGTGGCTAGAAATGATTGGGATGCTTTTGAGTCCTTAGCACTTAATCTTAAAATCATTTCCAATAATGAACAAGTGGCATGTCTTTAAGGTGGTCGATATATGGGAAAGACTCTTCATTTTTAATTTGAACTGGTTTATGCACGTTGAGTCTTGTCCCTTCCCTTTTCATAATTATCATTTAGATTTTCGAGAAATCAAGCTTAGTTGCATAGGTTGCAAAGTACTTGGAATGGCAGGCTTACACATTTTGTGGGTGTTATTAGCATTGTTTTGTGGTTAGCCAGCCTTTTTTTTTTTAGAAGATTATGGTGCTATTGGGTTCCTTCTCTCTGCATGCCACCATGGGTGGAGCTCACTACAGAGTGGAGTCAAGCTTGTGTGAGGAGTTCCAAAGTAACAAAACGTTGTGGGAGCATTTGGAAAAGTGTGGGATTACCCAATACATGTTAAGACTCCAAGGTCCTAATCCTGAAGCTACATAGTATTTTGTGAAAGGATGGAACGATAGGGTTCTACGTTATAAAGGTGTGGAGTTCAAGATTGATGAGGATTTTGTGGCAGAAGTCATTGGGCTTTCTTCTTTTGGGAGGAAATTCTACAGAGACAGATCAACTGCTAAGAAAGCCCTTGCTAATTTCTTCAAATTTGATGAGAAGAAGAAGCTCAAGGAAGTTGGGAGTGGTGGGTATGCCCGTAAGTCTCTTAAACCACTTTGGAGGGATCTTGTGCTGGCTATCATGCATTTCTTCACTTTGGAAGGTAGGTTTTTTGTTGTTTATAGCTACCACTTTATGCTTATGAACCACTTTCGTCACAAGGTGTTGGTTTCTTTTCCTTTTTATCTCTTGTTGTCTATGGAAAACAATATTGAGGATCATCGCAAACACCCTAAGAAGGTCATTCTTCATGAAGGCCTTATGAATCTCATGTTCATTCATATTAAACTTAAGTTAATCCCTATTTCTCCTAAAACCCCGGCTTGCAAAAAGGGGGTTAAGTATTATAGTTATGAGACGAGTGATTCTATAGAGGAATGGGAAGGAAATCCTGAGGATGAAGACTCGGAGTTTGATGAATTTTTTGAGGATGATGGAATGTTTGAGGAGGGATCTAAAGCTTCTAAAGAGTGGTCAAAGGGTTATAAAACAAACATTGAGTTGAGGGATGCTATGGTGCAGTCTGGGAAGAAGAGCGCTAAGGGGAAAACCAAATGCCCCAGTAAAGATAAGGCTTTTGGTAAGAGAAAGGTGGTTTCATCAAAAGATGTTGAGAATCTTGATCCTGGTGTGAAGCCTCCTTCGAGTCCTAGGAAGGTAGTTGTGGTGGAAAGCTCCCCTGCGGCTAGAGCTCAAGGCCCTGAAAATGTGCGGGTTGTGGAAAGCACCTTGGTTGTGGATCATAGTCCTGGTGTGGGTGATAACCTTCCTGGGTCTGTGCCTATGGATGTTCAGGGATTTGAGGGTTTCCATTGCTCTAAGGAAATTGACCCTAACCAAGGTGCCCTTGACTCTCATCTAAGCTCCTTACAAGTTAAAGGGAATGCAGTGAAGGCGAAGCGGGTAGAAGTCTTGGCTGATTTGGAAAACTTGCCAGACAAGCACAAGGTTAAGGTTGAGGTGGTTGAAGTGGAGGATTCCCTTGCTAAGGAGGATGAGGAGCATAAAGAGGAGCATAGGGAAGACCTTGGTTAGAATTCTGAGCCGAATGTCAAGCCTCTTGTCAATTGGGATGAGGTAAATATGGGTATGTTTTGTAAGATGGCTGAGGATGGGATGCATAATTTGCTTTCTCTAGTGAAATGGTTGTTCTTAGAAGTTAAGGAGCTCAATTTCCAGGTAAAGAATTAGCAAGATGTCTATGTGGTGTTGGTCCATAGCAATCAGAAGGAATGGGAAATTAAAGGTAAGGTGAAATCCTTGAATGTAATGCTTGATAAATTGGTTGTGGATGTTGATCGCCTGGGTATAACTCATAAGGAGAGGATTTCCTCTTTGGAAATGGGCGGGTGCAGGAAGTTGGGTACCAATTTTCTGGCCACTTATGAATTTTTTTTAAAAACGCGCTCGCGTTATAATGCGCACGCGTTATTTCACATTAAAAACAAAGAAAAAAGTGAAATTATTTGCCTTCGAATACCAACCCAAAGGCTTGGAGGGCATTCCAACAAGGCTAGAGACGTGTTTTTGCAAATTCTACATTTTTTCACATAATTGAGTCCGTGCTCACCATCAAGATTGCATCTAGTTCAATATTGACAAAATCAAAAACATGGGTAATGTTAGGTTCTCTCTTAGCTATCCAATGATGTAATTTTTTTCACTTTTCGACAATGTTAAGCCTTTCATCCATAATTTATTTTTGTTTGTATGTCTATTTTTGCCAAAAGTAGTGTTTAGTGTTTTTTTTATAAATTAACCGTTCATCAAAATTTCAAATAAATTACATTTTAGAAACTAGACTCCATTCTATAAATTAAAAAGAAAGAAAAAATCAATTATTTTTAAAAATTTGTAGGGGGAGCAGGGCCAAAATTCTGCTTTTCAGGAATTTCCCACTTAGAAAATTAGTAAAAAATCAAATATTCATGAAAAAATTATCAAAAAAATTGTGCACCAACTAGATGCTATTAGCTAACTTCTGACTATAGCGATTTTAAAAATACTACAAAAAATTTCACCGTGCTTAGGTCGTACAAGAGTTGCTATGTTATGTTTTTCTGACAAAAACAACACCAATTTCTATACATCCCTCTTTTGAACCCCTTAATCTCAACTATTTTAAAACTAAATTAGTAGTTTAGAAAGTAGACTCGGAGCACTTCGATCCTTGTTTTTGTTCCATCTCAAAATTTTGAGTGTAACTATCCTCAATTTCACATCCAAGGTCAGCATTTTCTGATTTCAGAAAAAAAGTGGCCACTTAAGCCCCCTTTTTGGGAACCATCTTGGTGCACTTACCCAAATGTTGGTTCATAAGACTTTGAAGGAAAAAAAATTTAATATTGAGGACAAAATTGGTAAGATGCCAGATGATTTGAAGACTGTTGTGAGCATTAGCAATAATTCTTTGAAGTCAAATTCTAAGGGTCTTTTGGTTTTAAACGAGAAAGCCTTGAAATGGACTGGTAAACCCCTGGAGCTAGGTAAAATTGAGAAAGTTGTTGAGGATGTGAATTGCTTGAACATGGGGGACAAGAATGTGGATTCTGCTATAGGGATGGAAAAGGATGTGGAGGTTGGCCCGTGTTTGAGGACGAGTAAGCTAAAGAAGCGGGCTGCCATAGCGTTTGATGAGCTCAAGGATGTTATGGAGATGCATGAGGGGATCATTGAGGAAAATCTGGCCTCAGTTAATGTTCTAGAAAAGATGCTGTAGTTGTGCTGACTCTTTTGCTTGATCAACCTGGGAGCTAATGTCTTTGTTGGTGGTTTGCTGACGGGTTTCTTTGGTTTATTCTACTTTCATCATTTTGGTTCTTTGGGCTGTAGGTTTTCTAGGCTTAGTCTTTTTTACAACTTATCGTCTTTGTAAAGGGTTTCGAGGCCCCTTCAAAACCTACTTTTCCTTATCAAAAGCATTAACCAAAAAAACAACTACATAAAACAATGATGATTAGGATGACTAACTAGAAATTACTTGCCTCAATTTTGTCCCATGTGCAACTCTAGTACAATGAAATCTTCCCCAATGATATTTTCCCTATAGTCTAGGGACATGGTATGTTGCAACCAAGCTCAAAACATGAAGCATGATTAGTCAATTATATCAAATGATTAAATTTTGTATAAACAAATAAATAAAAGATGATAATAATTTATTATAAATGAACAACATTTAAAGGTCATTTCATATTGTTTAGGATGCATATCAATAAAATTTCTCATTTACTAGATTAGAGGAAAATCCTCGTATAAGTTCATTTAATTCCACATATTATGTTGACATAATCAAAATACATAAATTTGAAATTTTAAGTACAAGAAATATATATCTAGAATGTCATTGTTTTTAAATAAGTAAGCACTAGACCAAGGCAGTAGCTCCAGGTTTATATTAAAATGACAGACACACTACATCATTTTGACATCCATGTGTCAAGGAACAAATTATTCATATTATTATTTGAGGTGAATCAAAAACCTCAAACCTTCTAAAATATCAAAGACACATGCAACCTATGATGGAGAAAGGAATTTAGTGTGGTTCCCTAGGAAGAAGTTAAAGACCTCCATATTGTTTTGGATGATGTTTTCTCTTAATAACTATAACACTTCCTTTGGTTTGTTTTCCCCTCTTCTATGTCTAGCATAAAAAAACACTAGTAGTCTTATTAAAGTTGGCTATGGCACAAAAAAGTAGGCTCTAAGGCTTTTGATTTGATGAGTGCTCAAGATAGTAGTTTCCCCAAAGCTTCCTTCCCAAGGTCAAGATGGCAATTGTTAAGAACTCATAAATCCTTCAATCATGAACGTACTCTTTGTCACCAAAAAATGTCATAATTAAGCAACTATTAAATAGTTAATTATTTAGGATACTACTCAAATTCATGGTGCCCTAACCTAATTATGAGTTTGTAAAACTCCTTGGTATAATATTTCACACTTAACTTCCTTTGTCTCAAGTTCTAGAGCCTCTTCAATAGTTTTTACTTCTAATTGTTAGGTAGAAACTTTTCTCTTAATTTGATGACCATATAGTCCTTGCAAGTGCTGTTATCCTTGTCATGTCTAGTTCTTTCCAACTATAATTCTTTTCATCATTGTGGGGCATGATCGTTCAACTTGGTTTGCACCTTTCTCTAAATAATTGTCTATCTTTGTGAGCCAATCAATTAGATCCTCTAAATTTAAGGTTCTAGTGAAGTTCAATACTTTAATTCTTGTTCCCTTGCCAATTCTTGGAGCCTTCAAATATCTTTCTTCCTTGCCTCCGTGAGTAGGCCTCTAACTTGTATTTGATCTTAGTACTTAATCTTCTATATTAACTTGGGCATCTTTTCTTTGAACCAAACCTATATACCTATCTTTACCTATCTTTTGCGGCTATGTCCAATCTAGCTTAGATTATTCTTATCATTCTTGCGACTTCATATCGTCTTTGTATTACATTGATATCTCCTAATTTATACCTACTAGCTCTTCTTAAAGAAGCATGCTGACTTCTTGTCAAACGACAAAATCTACTACTACCTATAACTTCAAGTTACAAACCTAGACATGTTGAATACACTATGAAGACTACTCAAACTCACACTGGTAAGAATTATACTCGCTGTGGTACTAAATGATGTAATACCAATGTCAAAACACCCAACAAAAGGATATCTGACCAAGCAACAAACAAAACAACACATGATACATGCCAAAGCAAAACTCAAATTAAATAGCAAGACTTAAATTGTATTATTGAAAGGAGAACATTACATATTCAATACTTTACAATGGATGCGAAGCCAAAAAAAAATTCTTTCTTTACTATCCTCCTCCTTGGTAATGGGCTTACTACTCTACAAGTGATCATATTATACATAACATTATAGACAGGGTCATGGAAAACTTGCCACGTTTCCAAGCATGGGGAACTACCTCCTAAAATGTATTACATTAAATGTTCTTAACAATTCCAAGGTGGATTAATTCTTCTCGTACCATACCTTCATAGTGATGATAACGGCCGCAGCAAGAAATGAGTAAGTCATTGGTACGGTTTGCAGATGGAAGCTACCATTCCAAAGGGTGGTGTTGGTGCACTTTTTTATGTTAATTAGAATGTTGTAATTCTATTTTTAAAATGATTTCAATCTTGATTAAGGCAATCATCGGTGCACTTTTGGTTGAAAGGAAGCTACCATTTCCTTGCAAATTACGCCAAACCTTGTCGCCAAAGGGATCTGGCGTGAGGCAGATTTATCTGCTGGATTTCTGCAAGCATGAAAAGGATCGTTTAACAGAAACAACAACACAGCACTCAACATCGCCATTAAATGTATAAGCGCATCAAAGATACTTTGAATGAGTACCGCTGGCCTGAATGCTCCATTGATTTTGAAAATGACGTAGCAACTGTTTACAGGTAAGTAATGAGAGCATTGAATGCTAAGGTCGTGGCTTCTTTAAACGATGGATAATTCCAAAATTAAGTCCTGTTTGCTAAAAAAACATTATCATTGTTGAACAACAATAAAAGTAATAATTGAAAATATTATATCTTTTTGGGGTTATTCTACATTAAATTCATTTACTTATAAAGTCACAAACAAGTTCTCTCTAGAAACTACCAAAACAAGATACAAGAATAACTTTCCATCCAACTAACAAACTTAATAATTGATTTATTAAATGTAAACCTTAGTTTCTTAACATATACATCCAAAGCAATGCATATTTCCTTAACATATTATTATTTATAAAATAATATTACAAATATTCACAAAAAATGGATTAAAAAAGTCACACCTCTAAAGTTCATAGTTAAAGTTTGAAGCATTAAAATATAAACAAAGTTGTTAGACAACAAGAACAATACAAGAGAAGGAGGAGGAGGATTCTAGTCATCTAGTTCACCCTGTACATTGACGGAGTGTGAAGTGTCTACAAGAGGGTCCCACCCATCATTATCCTTATTTGTATCTTCTTCTTCTATAGCACAAGCAAGTGAAATTGCGAGAGCTAATTGAGGGAAATGTTAAAATCAAACTAACTAGAAGTACCACCAATAGACCACCTAGAGGTTCCTCCCATAAGTGGCAAATAAGTGGAGATTCGAAGAGCAAGCTATGACTATTCAACTGACCACAATCCCTTCTCGTAGTCAGAGGAGAAGCCTAGAATAGGTCTTTCGGTTACCTCAAGTAGAAAGGCTATGTCTACAACAATGCCCACAAGACAAGCAACCCTTGGAGGAAGAAGAAGATGGAGGAACTCTAACAATCACATAAGGGGCATTGCTCCAGTGGTCAAGGAGCACCTATAAATAGGCCATCTCAAGTGCACGTTTTTTAGGTTGAACTTGAATATATAGTAAGACATTGGAACATATCATTGCTTTAGTATAAAGTGAAACATGACAATCAATACAATAATTAGAAAAAAAATGCCAAATTTTTATCTTTCTATATGTTGAATAAAATCTTCACCCTAAAAGCATGTCATATTTGGTTGAACTTGTGAGAGATGTGAGGCCAACCCCCTAAAAAAGCCATGTGTCAAGAAAAAGGTTATGGTTTGAAGAGCTTGAAAAATCAGGAATCTAATTCCAAACATTCGAAGCTTTGGGATAAAACTAGGAAAGGTGTTTGAGAGACTCCAACTACCCAGAAAATGGGAAATGGAAATCAAAAGAACTATATAATAGAATTATCTAAAGCCAACAAGAAGGTGTTGGAAGAGAATACACCAAGCAAAGTGGGCCAATTAAAGTTTCAAAACTGCCATCCAAATGGTGTGGAATTTGCATTACCAAATAAAAACTAGTGATTGTAAATGACATAATTGATTCAAAGTGGGAACCATGGGCAAGTGAGGTGTGAGTCAAAGATAACCTTGTCATGGTTTGTAATTCTAGAAAGCAGTGTTTGGACACCACTTCTAATATTCCTACCAAGGTTTGCAAGAATTGATACTAGTTTTGTGAATTACATCAACCAAAATTTCCCCCATAACTATATCAAAGTTTCACAATCCTTATTAGAAAGGTGAAACTTGGCTTTAACCTCATTCCATGATAGGAGGCTCATGGAAGCTTTGGAGAAAAAATATTGCATAGTTCTAACTCTTTTTTTATGAGATTTCAAGACACAAACCCAAGGCAATTTCATCAAATGGTGGTTGTGGCCTTACAAAATAGGGGACTAGTAGATATTATGCTAATTAATGGAAAACCATTACATAATCCAAAACCATTCTAGAGAAGTCAAGGTTTCATGGCTTCTCATGCTCTCCAAGTACTTTTTATCATAAAATTCCCTTGGATCTACACAAAAAATTTCATGGTAAGAAAGGTTTGAAGCTCAATTATCTTCCAAGGGGGTCATCCAATAGGATGACTATAAGAGATGAACTATTGCATTAGGATTTTCTAGACTTTGTCACTTTGAAGAGCACAAATGATCCACTTAGTGCAAAGAGCCAAACAATAACATTAGGTAGATAAAAGCCCCAAACTGCCACATTCTTAAGGGAGGTAGCAAAATTTCTTGGCCACCCTATGAAATCCTCTATGATTCTTGAAGAATATGAGATAAAATAATGAAGGAGCTTGTCCAACTTCATGTAGGATGCTTTAAAAGAAACCCAAAATGAATAATAAATATGAGTGGTTGTAAGAATCTTAGAATAGACCTAAAATTTCCTTTCCAAGGAGAGGAGTTTAGTGACCCAATAAGCCAACTTCTTTTCAATTTTAGTGAGAACAACTTGCCCAAAGGATTCCTAGGACACCTAGAAGGCAAAGGGAATACCTAGAAATATTAAAACTTCTGTGTGACTAATTCATTTCCAACCATAGAAAGTGAGCAAGAAGGCACAAGGAGGAAGGGTTTTTTGTAACATTATGTCTTATGCCACTAAATGGCAGATCCAAAGGCTCTATAAAAAACATCCAAGAATTTAAGGAAATGTTTAATATTTTTCTCCTCTTTTAGGAGAGTGAGGAAAGAAGCATTTAGAAAGTGGTCATTAACAAGTTGAGCTAAGGAATTAGGATGACTTGGCAAAGAAGTATTTTTAAAAAAATGAGTTTTAGAACTTTAAGGTATACTAACTTGTCATTGAATTTTGAACCTAATGGAAGTGTCCAATCTAACAAAGTCATATTTGGCAAAGATTCCACTAGCAATGAAAAATAACTAGCAAAGGAGAAAAAGATTTGTGCAGAAATCATAGCATGATCTAAACATTTGAAGAATTTATTAGGCCTAACCACATATACCAATAGGAATGGTTATGATGACAACCCGCATTGGGATAAAAAAATATCCAATTTATTATGCATGTAATACCATGCATCTCTTTCACGAAGCAAAAAGAAATACCATGGCTCTCTTTCGCTAGCTATCCAATGTAAAGATAAAGTCTCATCTTTATCATATGCCATCTCAACCATATTAAAATTCCCATGCATGACCCAAGTTGCAGCAAGAAACAAATCAACAATTCATTGCCACAAAAGAGATGTCTCAGTAGCATTATTGGAAGAATAAATATTTATAATACCAAAAGAACAATTGTCAATATCCAAGAAAATTGAAATCACATAATTAGTGGGGTCAAAACCATGATCGACAACATGTTGAATCTACCTTGGAGAGATAAAGGTAACAACCCTTCCACGACTAGCATTATGATTATTCCAAACCATAGAATTGATTGGCCAAATAACATGACAAACAATAGAAAACAAAAAAATAAGATATCGTAACTTCTTCTTAATAGAAAACATCTAAAGTCAGTTGCTTTTGACAAACATCTCACACTCTATATTTCCTGATGAGGCACGAATACGACATTGGAAATTTCATAAGATAAAATTCATTAGCTCATTTGGGAGACTTTTCATACGAAAAAGGATACAGGGAAGTTGGAAACCCTCTTACCTTCTATAAAATAGGTGTAGAAAAGCTAAACTTTTGGATTGGAAAACCAAGAAAACCCTTTTTGGTTTGCTTGTCACTCTGGTTTTACTTTATGGATGTGAAGTGTGGGGAAGCATTATGTCAAAGTGCAATTGGATACAACTAGAAATAATCCAGAAACATCTAATAACAAGCAATCTCAAAGTTAAAACCATAGTCTAATATGAAATTCTTTTAGCTGAAGCGGGGGATTTTCCATTGGAAGCACCGGCGTTAACCTAGTTGATAAGTTATTTAAAGAAGGTTGAAAACATGGATAACCATTGTTGGCCCAAAATGGTTATGGAGGAGACGTTAGATCGTAGGAAGAAAACTTGGATGAAGCAGAACAACAAGTGGATGAACAAGTGGGACATCAATTTTCAAGAGTGTCCTTGCACCAATAGTGAAATAAAAAGTTATGTGATTGAAAATTTTAGAACTGCCATGTGGAAAAATTAGTTTGGGCAAAACAAAAGCATACTACATCAAAGAGTTTAACTTGGCAAAGGATCATGGTAAAAAAACTTATTTAAGTGCAGCTATTAAAGGGAAAGCGAGGTTGTTAGTTGCATAATTGAGGATGGGATTGCATCATGGTCCTTAGGTGTGAGACTGGTAGGTGGAAGATACCCAAGGAAACTTGGGAAGAAAGAACTTGTATTTTCTGCAATAAGGGGCTAGTGGAAACAAAATGGCACTTCATCATGGAGTCAATAGCTTATGAGGATATCCGTACCCAACACAAATAGTTTGAAAGTTGAAAATATGCACCAGTTATTTGAGGAAGATAAGATTAACCAAACAACTAGCCTTCTAATCAAAATTAATAGTAGGAGATCCGACTTGGAAAAGAGCATGAAGAAAAATTAAGTCTCTTTGTCTTGGTCCCATAGACCGTTTAGTCTTGTGGACATCATTAAAATATTTCATTCATTTATTCATTAGGGAGAATCAAGAAGAAGATTTTAAAACATTATTCACAAAAATCACATGTAAATGGAAAGGTGTTTGTAAAAATAGAGACATACAAAATGAGGATGTGAGATGAAATTTGGTTTCCAAATTTGCATGTAAATTGAGGTGCGTGCCTATTTTTTAAGAATAAAAATTGTGTTTTACAGGCACGCATGTGAGAAGAATGAGGACATCATATTTAGGGTTTTTTCATCTTTAAAGCTCAAGTGAAGTTGGTGTCACTTTAAGGCATGGGTATGATACATAAGAGTGTGGTGAATGCAAAAAAAATACATCTAAAATAGAGAAACAAACTCAAACAAAAAAAATTGGCACGTATATTGTCTAACCCACATTGTGGATACACATGGTATTTATTAGTTAATTCATAATTTAATGTGATTTTGAATTTCAATTAATAAAAATTATAAAGATGCAATTTGGATAATAATATTGTATTATTTTTAATAGGATTAATATAAATAAAATTTAATAATTATTTTTAGAATTGCTTTTAATGATATTGATATTCAAAGAGTTAGTGATAACTTTAAAAGATTATTCATAGATAAAATTTATTTATTAGTATCATAGTAAAATTTGATTCATTGGTAATATTATAATGTTCTTTCAAAGAAATTTAGTAAGAGGATCATACATAACATTTTTCTCTTTGAATGTCACAAATTGGGTATCCTCATTTTTTACTCAATCTTCATAGTTTCTTCAACTCCTATGCAATGATTTGGTTTGATCTTTCTGATATATCTTTCTCAAGATTATTTATTTTATTAATTTCATCATTTCTTTTAATTGATATATTTTTCTCAAAAAAATTATTTATTTTATTGATATAATTATTAATTTACACTTAATTTTAATAGATAATAATGCTTGCACATTGTTGGAGTTGTTATCAAATATTCAATGTTATTATTATCCAAAATTTGTTATTTATTCAATGACATTTATTATGTCTATCTTGCTCGTAAATGATTATTGAGATGTTGTACTACGTGTGGTAAGGGTTAAATTACTTTGAAAAATTTACAAGATTTGTATTGTACAAATGAGCTCAAAGGTGTAGCTCATGGCTTTGCACTAAATCCTACATTTAGTTAAACCATACTTTTTGTTTTTATGTGTTATCATATTCAAATCTAGGTGTACTTACCCTACTTAGTATTTACTTTTGACTAAATAACATAAGTTACATGTATAATAAGTTATTCAAGTTAAAAATATAAAATATTATACCTTTTGTTGTAAGAGTAGCCCAACCTTTTATAGGGGTGAGGGCCCAAAGTAGGGTGGGAGCCTATAGTGAGGACAAAAGTAGTCCCACGTGGGCCCCACAGTAGACTGCCTTAATATGCAAATGTAAATCACTTTTCACCCACAAAGTCAACAAAGATACTTGATTCACTATACCGTAAAAATGGTATTATAATTGATTTATATTTTTCCTTAACACAAATAATATATCATAGTCTTACATGTCAGAGAATATTCAAAGCACATCTGACACCACAAACATACAAGCCATATTCATTCTTAATAGCCTATAGCTTTACAACTTGTAGCCATAATAAAAAATTAGTATAGTTCCCACACTCCCCTTTTATATCACCACTTGCATTAGCTCACACCCAATATTTTAATACAAGTGGCACGAGGAGAACAACTATGAGGTAAGAATTTCCCATCGGCCAAATCCAATCCAACCCACTCCCTATCCCACTGTGCCATCAATACAACACTAAAATGAAAAGAAATCATTCATAATTGTCCCATCTGTCAAATCCATTTGCATGACAACTAGTTCAAACTCCTCTATTGCCACCTGCATCCACCAAAACAAATGGAGTAAGGCCATCACATTCACCTGAGTAGCAAACAAAAACTGCACGCCATAAATACATACAAACTATGCAATTGAAGCCACCCAAACAAATTTTCAAATTTGAAAAAGGAGGACCAAAATTAAAGACTCCATACCAAACAACATTGAACATATAAAGAGATTTTCAAATTCAAAATTGCATTTCCATTAACCACGTCTCACTTTCATATTCGCAACAACGTTTTCCTAGAGGTAGATGAACAAAGAGGGGAAGAAGAAGCAACACCAACAACACACTATCAATATTCAAGTACTTTACAAAAACACATTTTTTATGCCTACGAATGCCAATCTCAAACCTCCTGTTTTTCATATTAACTATTCATGTCCATACGACAATATGTTTAAAACCATGGTATGTTTCTCAAAAAAACTTGTTACTCAACATCTGGGGTTTCAACTTACACTGTTTTAGAATGTCGAAGAAGTTCTTTTCATTTTCTAGGTTCTTCTTACGTTCTTATTGTATCCCAATATAGATGTGTTATATTCACTGTAAAAGTTATGTGACCCACAAAACTGTAACTCAATATCTGGGGTTTCAACTTATAGAGTTTATGTATGTTAAGTCATTTAAGTTTGTTTGCTGGACTTTTCAAAATGTCTGCCATTATAGATCAGTTCTACGCACCCTAACTATTTTTTGAGCATATGAAAGTGACAATTATATCAGGTGTTTCAACTTTATCTATTTATGACTTTCAAGTAATTTCAGTTCAATTCCTGGTATTTTTGTTATGTTCTATATGCCTGGGTATATAAATCAATTATTTGCACTATAAATGTTTCTCACCCACTACATGTTGACTCAATATCCAAGGTTTCAACTTAACACTATTTATGGATGTCAATACTTTCCAGTTCCTTAGATTGTGGTTGTTAAACCCTAGGTATGTGATTGTTGCACAAGACTAGGTAATTTTTTTGCATGGCAATGACATTGTTGCAACTAATTCTTTCAAACTCACTAAATGGGGTTTTGACTAATATTGTTTATGATTGTGTCTGAATGTTCAATTTCAACATTTTCATATACCAGAAACTTGTAACTCAATATCACATTGTTTCATGCTTGATGCCTCTTGATGAATGACAATGAATTTCAGTTATCTACATTGTTAGTTCCAATCGGCTTTATGGCATTACACAAACTGCTTTCATTTCAATCAAATAAATTTTAAACATGTCCAATTCAAACAAAATAGTATGATCAAATAAAACTTCAACACTTACCAAATTTACCATTATAAACTATCAGCTAAAACAATAAAGGAATTAAAAAAACAAACATGCATCACTTTGTCTTTAAGGGTGTTCAATGGTGTTTCTTATCATTGTTTCAAACATGTCTCAATAATGTGTGTTGGTTCAATATAAAGTTGATATGAGGTCCAAGCCAATGAAGAAGAGTGCCACAACAAGGTGGTCTGCAAGTCAAAGAGGGGTTTCATTCTCCCCTGAAGAAGAACAAAATGTTGAAGCAGAGATAGTTGTCATAGTTACTGCTCCATCAAGCAGGCGGACAACAACATCATGACATTGGGAGTTGACAATGAATGAAATAGTTAATCATCAAACAAATGACATGGTGGACAGCCACTGTGAGGAACATAATGACCGCCTGACTCTTCCCTCAGCCCCCACCCCACTATTTTGGTTGGCAGATGGATCTATGAAGGAGGGTAATGATAGTCTAAGTCTTCCATCACTCCCTACCCAACCCTCTTGATTGGTTGAGGGAGCTACTGATGAGGGTTATGACGGTTTAAGCCTTCCCTCGGCCCCTACCCAACCATCTTGGTTGGATGATGGAGCCAAAAAAATGGGTATTATCTTGCAGCGCGAAGAAGAGCAAGAAACTTATTCATTGCCTTCTCCACCTGACACTTTTTTCATACCATAGTTGCTACATTAGTATGTAGATTCAAGCAAGGAAATAGAGCAGAAGAAGGAGGAAGATAGAGCTAGAGAGCAACAAGATAGGAAGGAGAGAGAGCAAAAGAAGGAGCAAGAGATAGTTCAAAGGATACAAGATAGGAAGGAATTAGAGAAAAAGAGGTTCCAAGACCAAGTTCAAAAGAAACAAGATATGAAGGAAAGGCAAGACAAGATGGAGCAACAGAGGGTTCAAAAGAAACAAGATAGGGAGGAAGGAGAAATCAACTAGGCCCATAGGTCAGTGCAACAAGAAAGACATATAAGCAATCCTACAAACCTGTTAGCAAAAAACCATGCCTTGTTTCGAGATATATTGAACATATACATCCCTCTGTTTGGGGAGTTGAATGTCAATTCAACAGTTAGCCCAAATGTAGGTTGTACTCCACTCTCTGTTGCAAATAGTTGTTCATCACCATTGCATCTAATTAGAACTCAATTTACAAATGCAAATGCAAATCATGTAAGGACAACTCAAAACGCACAAGCAGGAGATGAGAACACCTCCAAATGTTTATCTTGGCATGCTTGATTGATGTTGGGAGGGACCATCACTACAACTATATGACTGATTGGCTACTTTTTTGTTGTGTATTCCAGGCTGTAATATATAGTTCAATTGTTTGTTGTTTAATTTTGTTGTTGGGGACTAAAATACCCTGATATTAAGCAGAAAATTTTTCTCGCCACGTCACCCTGCCACTTGTGCATCGACCCATATTATTTTTTTTAAATCGATCACCTCGGCACCTGTCAAGCACATTTTACACTAACATGTCCAAAACTGGCCAATTTTTCCCTCCACCTGAAAGTGGAGCCCACCCGGCTCCTTAATCGGAAAACACATCTATGTACAATGGATTGGACAACCGCATGTCTAGGACAACCTCACTGCCCTAAACAAAATAGTTTACAGCATCAATCGCTCACTGCCTCCTTCGTTACCTCCACTGACCAACTTGCCTTACATGTCCCTTTGCATTTACTCGGTCTGTCGAGAAAGTAAATCTAAGATCAAGGTTCATTCAATGCTCCAAATTCTCACATATCCTGCTCATTCTCATTCCTTTTGTTCGCAAACATTCTCGATTGTTCATTTGGTTTCACACTGAAACTTGTTCGGTCATTCATTGGGGAGGCTTCTTTTCACCAAAGTATTTTTAGTATTAAACCATGTTGCATACATTGATAATTTTTAAAGTATAATGATACATATTTTAATACTTAAATGCTCTTCTGAAAAAGAAGTCTCTTCAATGCTATAACCTCCAATGTCACTACAAATTTTGTCCTATAATATGTAAATGTTGTTGCCACCATTATGCACATGCCTATATTTAAGACTTGATATCAAATGGATCTATTTATTGGTTTATTAAATGGATATGTTTATGGGCCTAATTAGCAATTTGATGTCCATCTTGGCAGTGTAGTGCAATTGCTTGTTAATTGAAGTCTACTTAATTATACTCAAACTTTTTTTTTACGGTGATTGCTTGATTGGGCTCAAATGTACAACAAACTTCGCATAACTATTGCATGTATACAACATTATGCATTAACAACCACTAACAATATCACTTGAATCTTCATATAGTCATGTACACAACACTAGCAACATCATTTACATGATATAGAATGTATAAAGTCCAACAACCTCTTCTGTATAATATAATGGAATTGGTGATGGGACAGTTTTGGCTCCTTGTTGTTCTCGTGCCATTCGATGTATGAAAATATTGGCAGTGATGTAATGCAAGTGGTGATATATTAGGGGAGTGTTGGTTATATTAATTGTATATTTTGGCTACATGTTTTAATGCTACGGGCCATTAACAATCAATACAACTTGTATGTTTGTGGTATCAAATGTGTTTTGAATATTCTATGACATGTAAGATTGTGAATAACTATTTGTGTTTGGGACAAATATAAACCGATTATAATACAATTTTGGTGGTACAGTGATTCGAGTACCCTTGTTGACTTTCTAGGTGAAAACTGTTTTACAATTGCATATTAAGGGGGTCCTATAGACCCTATGTTTGGAGGTCCACATGTTTCTACATGATAGTGTTTACAATTGCTTACATGAATTATTTTGCTTACCAAGAATATAGAATTGCTAGAATTGATGAGGCAGAATACACACAAACACACAAATGTATGTATATATATATACATATGTGGGTGTGTGTGTGTGTTCAAAGTTGACCCACCCTACTTCTATTCATATGTATGTGCATACTTTCGTACATATATTGTTATACATATGTATACATATGTGCATATATGCATATATATATGTACAATTATGCATAAACATAAAAGTGCATATAGGCATCTACAAGTATATGTGCATATACATATTAAAAGTATAGGTGGCACGGTCATGTGGTGGGAAATTCAATGATGACAGATTTTAGCTAACCATGAGAGGAAAGAAACATAAGAAATAGTAACCCATTAAAGATAGAGTGATGCTAGAAAGAAGTATTATTTTCCTTGAAAAATAAAGTGCACGTTTAAGAACACAAAATTTTGAAGTGTTCATAAACACCCTAGATGCCATACACTTCATCAAGCACATTCTACATGCACCAAGAAAGCCATAAAATTCCTTCTAATTAAGAAACACCAAAACAATATGATCAAATCAGCGAGACAAAAAAAAACCATTTACTGGCAGGAGAAAGTGGTAGAGCCTTAGTGAGGTTAGAAACCTCACCTGTATATTATGGATTTTCCTAATGTTGTGTCTTGTTGCACTCACCTTTATCTTGCTTGTTGCAAGAACAAATGAAAGGAGGGATCAATCAATACATCAAGAAGATTACACAAAGAATAATACACAAATGTAGGCAGTGCTTATCTTAATACACAAAGAATATTAGAAAACTATATACCTTTCAATTGCAACTCACCATCAACGAAGCTTCGAAGGAACAATGGGTTGGGTTGAACATGTATTTCTTTGCACACCAATGAAGCAGAGTGAACAAGACACAAAATGACAAGGTGTCAGCCAAATATACCATAATCTCTATGATATATAGACATACATATATATGTATGTATACATATACATACATACATATATGTATGTATGTATGTATATATATACAATTATGCATACATACATATATATATACATATATGTATGTATGTATGTATGTATGTATGTATGTATGTATGTATGTATATATATATATTATGCCTCATCAATTCTAGCAATTCTATATTCTTGGTAAGAAAAATAATTCTTGTAAGCAACTGTAAACACTATCATGTAGAAACATGTGGACCTCCAAACATAGGGTCTATAGGACCCCCTTAATATGCAATTGTAAAACAATTTTCACCAAGAAAGTCAACAAGGGTACTCGAATCACTGTACCACCAAAATTGTATTATAATTGGTTTATATTTGTCCCAAACACAAATAGTTATTTGCAGTCTTACATGTCATAGAATATTCAAAGCACATCTGATACCACAAACATACGAGCCATATTGCTTGTTAATGGCATGTAGAATTAAAATATGCAGCCAAAATATAAAATTAGTATAACCCACACTCCCCTATAATATCACCACTTGCATTACATCGCGGCCAATATTTTCATACATCCAATGGCACCAGAACAACAAAGAGCCAAGACTATCCCACCACCAAATCTAATCGAACCCACCACCAAAAAAGTGAAGTTGGTCTTTTGAGATGGAAAGTGTAATGGTGCAGCTTATGGTATGCAGTTCCATCTAAAAGAACAACTTTACTTTTTAATTTGGGGAGTTGAATGTATGCAGTTCCATGTACATATGAATATGGAAGTGAGGCTTCAGTAAATGGAAATTGGAATAGATTGAGAAATGCATTTTTTAATTTGTAGATCTCTAATGGTGGTTTGTTATCGAGTCTTTAATTTGTGTCCTTTTTTAAATTTGAAAACTTGTTTGGATGCATTCAATTGCAAAGATTGTATGTATTCATGGCATGCAATCCTTGTTTTCTTATCGAGCGATTAACACATTTTTTTTTGTGGTTGCATGTGGCAAAAGAGGAGAAGGCATATATATTAAAGGTAGTGGAAAATTATATATATCTATATCTATATATATATATATATGATATATATATGTAATTTTCCACTGTCTTTATATATATATATATTATATATGTATATATATATATGTATATATATGTAATTTGCCCCACACACACACACACACACACACACATATATAATTTTCCACTGCCTTTAATTTTTTTTTGTGTTATACCCAAATATGATAATGGGTTAAGTTGTTTTCATTTCCATGTTTGGTAGTAACAATGAAATAAATAAAGCATTTCACAAACAAAATTGTTTTGCATAGAAGAATAGACGAATACAATTGCTTGGCATTCAAAGGCATAAAGAATTAATAAAAAAGTGATTTTTTTTTACCATGGAGAGTGTAACAGTGCTCATGCTTATGGTTTGGTGTCCACCCCGCATTAAAATTATGTGGTGCATATCATTTGGTAATGCATCATTCATTCCATTCATTATATTCTCCATGGAATTGAACAACTTAAGTTTTTTGTTTGGGGAGTTAAATGTCTGCAGTTCCATGTAGATATGAATATGAAAGTGATTCATGGTAAATGGAAATTGGAAAATACGGAGATATGCATTTTTGAATTTGTAAATCTCATTATATGTTCAATGTTGGTTTGGTATGGAGTCTTTAACTGCATGGCAGAATATCTTTGAATAAAAATAAGTTAACTCATTTTCATATTTGTATATACCAAAAAAATAGCAAAGGAAAATTGCAAAGTGAAAGTTTGTGCATTGTCGAAGAAGCGAACATAAGTACATGACAGATAACCTTCTAATTGTGAACCAGTCAAACCCTTTCCATGTTTGGTAGTATGAATGAAATGAAAAAAAGCATCTTGCAGACAAAAGAATTGTGCATGGAAGAACATAATAATACAATTGCATAGCAGTATGTTCTTATATATATATGTATATGTTCATTGAAGGTCAATGAGGAGCAGTAGGATATTGTGGATAAAGACAAAAGACAACATGACAAGAGGCATGAGCTTGATGCACAGAGGCTTCATGAAACATTTCACACTCTTGACCCCTTCCTCCTTAATCACATCAATTATTTCATGAAGCCTCAGTGCATCAAGCTCACTCCTCTTGTCATTATATATATATATATAGATATATATATATATACATACATACATATATATATATACATATGTATATATATGTATATACATATAATTATATATATATCTAATTACATATACATATATATATATATATATAATTATATATATATATATGGGAACATGCACAAGTGGTAGGGTGACGTGGTGGGCTAATACACACACACACATATATATATATCTTCGAAATGGCATAAAATATTTGAAATGAAAACAACCAAACCCATTTTCATAATTGGGAATAACAAAAAAAATTCAAAGGAAATTTGCGGAGTTAAAGTTCGTGCAATGTCGAACACAAGAATAGAAGTGCATGGCAGAAAACCCTGTAATTGTGAACTAGCCAAACACTATCCATGTTTATGTATTATTTTGTTATTCCATGCACAATATGTATATATATGTATGGAAAGAAAAATAAATATATAAGAACAAAATAATATATTTGCATGGTAGATTAACTTCAAAATGAAAACAAGGGAATCCATTTTCATATTTGGGAAAAACAAAAAAATATTAAAGGCAATTTGCAGAGTTAAAGTTTGTGCATTGTGAAAGAGAGGAATACAAGTGCATGGACGAAAACCCTATAATTTTGAACCAGTGAAACCCTTTCCAATGTTTGGAAGTAACAATGAAATGAAAAAGGCATTTCGCATACATTACTATTGTGCATGGAAGAACATAATAATACATAAACATGCCAAAGTATCTTTGAAATGAAAACCAGTCATACCATTCTCATATATCGGAGTAACATGAGAATATTATAAGGAAATTGCAGAGTTAAACATGAATGCAAGTGCATGGTAGAAACCCTAAAAATGATATACATTAAAACCGTATGAATATTTCCTAGTGACAAGCAAATATATTGTATCCATTTTGATATTTGGGAATAACAAGAAAATGTTAAAGGGAAATTGCAGAGTTAAAGTTTGTGCATTGTGAAAGTGAAAACCCTATAATTTTGAATGATTGAAACCTTTTCCATGTTTGGTAGTAACAATGAAATGAAAAAACTATTTCACAGACATAACTATTGTGCATGGAAGAATAGAATAACACATAAACATGCTAGAATATCTTTGAAATGAAAACTAGTCATACCATTTTCATATTTCAGAATAACATGAGAATATTATAAGGAAATTGAGGAGTTAAAGTATGTGCAGTGAGGAAGACATGAATGCAAGTGCATGGAAGAAACCCTCGAAATGATAAACATTAAAACTATATGAATATCTCATAGTAACAAGAAAATATATTGTATCCATTTCCTTATTTTGGAATAATAAACAAATGTGAAAAGAAAATTGTAGATTTAATGTTCGAGCAATGATGACCACATGAAAACAAGTGCATGTCTGAAAACCAGTCAAACCCTTTCCATATTATGTGGAACAAGTCTAATAGTAATGAAAAACCATTTTAAACCAGTAAAACCCATTTCATATTTCGTATAAGGAAGCAAATATGAAAAGCAAAATGCAGAGTAAGTGTTGTGCAATGAAGAAGGGAATAGTAGGAGTGCATGGACAATTATAGAGGAAAAGAAAACCACTAAAACCCTCTCCACATTTCATCCTATGCATCGGATTGAAAGAAATTTTTTCCCAAATAATTTTTTTTTTAGAAACAAAGTGCATGGTAGAATAATGTCGTAATCATTGAGACTGGTAGAGGCTAAGTGAGGTATTAAACCTCACCTGAATGAGAAAGGGAGCTTCTGAGAGTGCAAAGCCAAATGAAGAAGCGTGAAGAGCCGAACAATAAAGCGTGGAGTGTCGAACAAGTTTCGGTGTGAAAGGAGATGAATAGTCAAGAATGTTTGCAAACAAAAGGAAAGACACTCAATGGGATATGCGAGAATTTGAAGCACTAAATGAACCTTGATCTCTGAATAACGAGCTCGACAGACAAAGAAAATGTGAAGTGACACATAAGGAAAGTTGGTCAATGGAGGATACGAAGGAGGCGACGAGCGTTTAATGCTCTAAACTGTTGGTTTGGGGTGGCAAGGTTGGCCTGTAGATGTGGTCATCTGATTTAGTGTACGTAGATGGGCTCGTCGATTAAGGAGGTCGACGGGCTCCACTTTCAGGCAGAGGGAAAAATCGGCCAGTTTTGGACACATCGGCATAAAATGTGTTTGACAGGTGGCAGGGTGATCAATTTTTTTTTTTAAATATGGGCCAATGCACAGTGGCAGGGTGACGTGGCAGGCTAATTTTTAATTTTTTAGGTCCACGTGGACCTGTAAAGTTGACCTGCCCTACTTTGGGCCCTTCTCCCCGACTAAGAAAACCCAAAAAAATACACATTTAAGTGTATTCAGCCTAAATGTACAATTTTTAGAAATTTTAACAATTATAAATTAAATGTACATATTGTTCATGATAGTTTTTTTTTACAAAAAAATTTCCTTCTAATTTGAAGAGCACTTCTACTTCATATATGTTTTTTTTTGTGTTGTACTAAAAGATGTAAATTAAAACACTAATGCTAAAGTTTAATAAAATAATTGCATTTATGTCATTAGATTGGTATCTTTACTATTTATTAACATCATTGGATTGGCATTGGTTGTTTTATTAGATGTAATATTATTCTTTTTACATGCAACAGTCTCAATCAAATTATTACATTGATTTTTTTCTTACAAAATTAAAATTTATGATAATTTGGTAACTGTTTTGTTAATGCATGGATTGCTATGATTTATATTTCATAGTATCTCATTTGCATAATGTTATTTTCAAATTGTTCATGAAGAAAATGATATTCTAATTATATGTGTTTAGTTCATCCATGAAACTTTGATTTCTCTATTATCACTATGCAATTTTGATTGTCACATTTCTACATTGTTAGTTGAGTTTGATTAATCTTAATATTTTTCAATAATTTCATCAACAATATTAATTCCTCCATGGATTAAATAGGTTGATACATATTTTGATTGTGCACTTGTAAGATAAATTGATGGTTGTTTCTTGCTTGCCCATGAAACTACACTTCTACTTAAAATGAAGAAATATATTGAAGTTGACCTTCAATTATCAATATTCCCTACCCAATATGCATCATGATATTTAGCTAGCTTCAATGATTATTTTGAACTCCCACTAAATGTAATCCCATGTTTAGTCTAGTTCATTGAAGATATTTAAAAATTATTTTGACTATTACCTAATGTTGAGGTCCATGATTATTTAAAAATTGGCTCATTGTATTTACAAATAGTGAAGTGTGGTATCTATAGACCGTTTCCTACAACAAACTTCCAATTGCATTCTAATATGGAAAATTAGTCATATTGTATTCTTCTTCTTGTGTCTTGGGAGATATTTCCTATAAAATTTTGTTACTAACTTTATTGGAATACCCTTGTATTCAATTTTAAGAATGTCTTAATGTACCTCTCTTTATCAAAAATAGTTTATTTCTTATGCTTGTCTCCAAAATTTTGAATGCCAATATATTGTTAATATAAATGTTTGAATCAAATTTCTCTTAGCATATCCTTTATCCTATAGCAAAATATTAAATCATTCATACCATGATCTTAAAGACTATTTTAAACTATATTAAATGCCTTTTGTAGTTTTCATTTACTATTAATTCTTTTTTTTATATGTAACCTTTAGGTTGTTCCATATAAAATTCCTCCTTTAAGAACCCATTTAAAAATATTATTTTTATATCTAGTCAATACACATGAAAATATAAGACATGTAAAATTTAAAATAGAACTCTTGTGGATGTTATTTTGATAAATGATTAAGTAACATTATAATCCAAACCTACTATTTGGTTCTATACTTTTACAACCAAACAAGATTTGCATTTTTCAATTGATCCATTTGACTTGTAATTATTTTTAAATATCTACTTGCATCCAATTATTTTTATTCTATATGGAAGACTTATGAGTTTCCAAGTTTGGTTTTTCATTAATGATTCATATTTAACATTTGTTGCAAGCTTCCAATATGCTATATATGATAACTCCAAAGTGTTTCTTGTAAATTGATTAGTTCATCAAATTTTACATGGAGAGCATTGGTTTCTCTTTGTGATCATTTAAGTTGTGGTTGTTCTTGTAAATGATCTATATGTTGTATTATTTCTAGTTTTAATGATCTTCTCAACATTTATAAAGTATATAACACTCATACTTTAGTTCTTCATGAGATTCATATCGTATAAATATTATATTTATATCCTTCGTATTCTAGATCTATATTAGTTTATGAAAAACTAATCTTTCATCAAAATTAATGTCTCTTATTATTATAACTTTGTGTCATGAGATCATAATGTTTGTATTCCTTTGAATCCAAGTTATAACCAATCATTATGCATTTATTCTTATTATCATGTCTATTTTCCTTCAGTTTGCATTTGGTATGCATGTATATGCCAAGAAACCAAGCATTCTTATATCCTTCACACTTGTCCATGTCCTAATTTATATTATGTGATTCAATAGTAGATAACCTTTTTTGAACATATTTCATTCCAAAAATAACTAGATAACCCACTACTCTTAAGCATATACCTTGCACTTTCAACAAGAGTTGTGTTCTTTCTTTCTACAACACAAGTTTTTATGGTGATTAAGTAGTGTATTCTAACTTGATTCCCTCCTTTGCATAAAATATTTTTAATTCAATAGATGTATATATTCATGCCCATCGCCACATCTTAACCATTTCAAAGAATTTATTAATTATTTGTCAATAAATACTTTGAATATGCTAAACATTTACAATATATTTAACTAGAAAAAATAAAGGTCATTTTAGAGAAATTATCAAATAAAGGTAATAAAAATATTGTGCCTTTATGTGATATTATTTACATTGGTCCACCAATATCTAAATGTATCAACCTTATTTTATTCTTATCTCTTGATGTCCCCATTTGAAAAATAAAATCTATGTTACTTTTCCAAATTAGAGTCTTCAAACATTCCCAATATAACTAGTAAATATAGATTTAAATCCCCTACAAATTTACTTTTATAAATATTCAAATGAATGGCCATTTACATGTCCAAATAGATGATTCGAAAGGACTAAATTATATATTTCATCACATGTCGTTTCTTACAACTCTTCAAGAAGAATTGCAAACATCTTATATTTGTGACACAATCATAATTGAAAGATCCAATAAAATACTATCTAACCATGCATCATTAACACAAAAATTTATAGTATAATCAAAAGTTATAATACAATATGAAAATGGATTGAAATTAATATATTAAATTACTCCATATTATCACTTACAATAATAGCTTCTTTTTGTTGCTAGTGGCTACAATATAATCAAGGTATTGGTCTTTGATTATAACACAAAATATGATTCTTGTTAAAATATTATGAAATAAATTATTCTTTAAAGTAATACTTTGTTTAATGTTTGAATTACTTATTTCGTTTGAATTAATCTACTTCTTTACATGATTCAATATTAAATGTTTTCATTACTAAATCTCCATTGAAATTTTATCTAATGTTATGAAATGTGCAAATGGTTTTATTTTCTTATACACCAAGAATTAGATGTATAAAATCATTGTAGCTCTAAATATAAACTACCCTAGGATTAATAAATTCTTTAATATTACTAACAATTAGAATAAATGTATACATCATGACACATATCTCATAGACCCTCTTAAATTGATCTAGCAAGTCACCTCATACAATAAATCATGAAATACAAAATCTAATAGATACATAATCATGCTCCAAATTCTATATTCATTCTCTAGATAAATATCATGATGTTCTAATGCATGTGTATTACTGTATAGAAAGTTGTGTTTAGAAAGTTGTGTTTGTTGGTCTAAGTGTAATATAGATTGATGGTTATGGCTAGAAAACCCAACTATAGAAATTTTAAAATCTAGAATGACTAAAAAAAATCTAAGAATTAAAAAATACATAAAAAATAGAAAATAAATATTTGTATTTTATGTAAGATCACTCTTGGGTATGGGATGCTCCAACATTACACACCCTAATAATTAAAAATAAGTTTTGATATTCAAACCACTCTTTAAATTGGAAAACAAGCCTTAGTGTAACCTCAACATGTGAATAAGATTCCAAAAACAACTATGCACTTCTCCTTTCACCTCTACTCCTAGTTCCAAATTATGAATCACAACATTCACTATCCACTTCCACCAATCTTCTTTTATACAAATATCTTGAACTTATATTTTCCATTCCATCACTATATGAACATGTTCCTCTATTCCATTGTAAATTTTAATCTAAACCTAACCTCCATGACCACTATATGTTCCCTCACCTTTCCAATTTCTACTAGTCTAACCCCATGCTTAGAATCAATTACTAATATTCATGTCTTCCATATTTTCTTCTATTGCACATTTTTGGGACACAACTTCCTCAACCAATAAACTCACTATAGACACCTAAATATGACTAACATATTTCTTCCAAAAAAACATGTTTTCCATCATTAGGTATCATTAATTCATCTTCTACATTTAATTAAATTATTTCATTATTTAATTAAATAATTTATTTCATCACTTTTTATCTATATCAATTAAATAATTAACATTATTTAATTGATTTACTAATTATTCCCCTTTCCTAGATTAATTAAATAATCTATTATTATTTAACTAATTCATTTCCCATTTTCCACTTCTCAAATTAAGTAATTATTTTTAATTATTTAATTTATCCAATTATTCCTCTCAACACTATCCTTTTCTAAAATAAATAAAATTGATTATTTTATTTATTTCTCCTTTTGTACATGTAATTAATAATTAATTCATTTAATTATTAATTACCCATGCATTTCCATCTCACCTATTGACTAAGACTTTCTATTCACTCTTGAATCAACTCCCACTCACTCCAAGTTCACTCCTCAATCAATTTTGTTCACTAATTGTTAGTTACACTTCACTCTTAAATCAATTATATTAACTAGACCATACACTCAATTCACTAAAATTGTGCAGTCAATTAACTATATTCCATCAATTCCTCTCATCAATTTTGAGCCATTGATATGCTCAATCTCTCATTAGATCTTCACCATTGATCTATATCACTCAATCTATAAACAAACCTCCATTCATCTTATTATCTCTCTCTTATGATTGCAAAGAAACTATACTCATATTATCAATGCTTTATGCTATTGTGCTACCAAAAATTTAAGAGAAAGAACTATTACACTTTTCTTCAAGGTGCAAAGAGGAGAACAATGAAGCTCAACAAAGGGGTTACATAGGTTTATAGTATATGATTTTTGTGATTTAATGCATGCTTCACTAGTGTGATCTTTTATTGAATTTAATTGTGAATTGTTGTTATTTTTTGTTTATCTTTCGATTTCATTATCATTTTCTAGGTCATACATTTTGGCACACCCGGTGGGACACTCAAGTCCCTAAATTTAACATTTTTATGAGTTGTTCAAGTTTTGAGTAGTTATAGGTTGGATTGGTGCATGTGTTCCTAAGTTTGGCACATTTGTCAAGTGATTTGGTGCACTTGTCATATAATGGTAAATTTGTCACAGAATGACACATTTATTTAAAAGTTTGGTGCATTTATCATAGAATGATGCATTTGTCATAAAATGGTGCAATTGTCATAGAATGAAACAATTTTTAGAGAATGGCACAATGTTCACATAGAGTGGCACCATTGTCACACAAAATGGTACAATTGTCACATAGATTGGTGCAATTGTCACACATAATGGCACAATTATCACACAAAATGGTGCATTTTTCTAGAAGGTATAAATAATTTTGATTGATTTTGTCTAATTTTGTGTAGTAGTTCCTTTCTATTATGTATTTGTCTCAGGGCTTTGCATAATTGTTTTCACTCAATGACATAATTGTTTTATTTTTTTGAGCTTACTGGCTTAATAATATTGGCTTGCATAGCTATGGATTTCATGGATAGAAGACAAAACACTTAAAATACTAACATGTGTCTAAATTCTGATAGATTAAATAACACTTTAATTTCTTAAGGTAAATGAATTATTTATTATGTCTAGTGAAGTCTTGGGTACACATGCTCTCTCCTCGTGCCTAGTGTGAACTTGGAGATCAAAAATACCTTATAATTTGAATTTTGTTTGTTTACCCAAGGAAGTGATAATATGGATATTCTCTCCCCTCATATCTAGTGCAATATTAGGGATCAAAATTAGCATAATTTTCCTTTTTAATTTAGTAGGAGCCTTGCTTGGATATTTCATCACCCCAAGGGTGACCTCAACCATATTTTTAGGAAGGGTATAAAAGGGGAGATATTGAAAGGTTTATCGCAAGGTGTTTCCAACATCATTAGATCCAAGCCTTGCAATCCTTGATCCACCGAGATGTGTATAGGTGAAGAGAGTGGAGGAGACCCCTCTATTCTTGGGCACTAGATACAGGATCATTGGTCACTGATTCCAGTACAAACCATTGTTATTTATAAGCCTTAAGAGCTTTCAATCATTACCACTAGTGGAGTGCAATGTACAACATCATGCATGAAGTTACCCTACATGTACTATCTTAGGTTGAGATACAAAGGTGGGTGCAAAAAAGATGGGGGACCAAAAAGTGGCCAACTTTTTTTAAAAAAAATTCATAACACAAGTACATTATAACGTGCTCACATTATAACATGATCATGTTATTGTTATCATAGGGATTTTCACCCACATGCAAGGCTAAAAATCTCTACAATCCTGTGTAACATTGGATCAAACTCAGGTTGTGGGTGACCTATAATGAGATTGAACCTTCAGATTCTAGGCTGGCTTCCTATTTATTCTTCGGTTTAAATCAATGAAACTGGTTGGGTAAAGGGAAGAAGGTACTAAAATGAATGCAAGAACTAATTTTTGTACTAACTATGCACTTAAATGATGATATTGCATGCAACTTGTTTCACAATTACTCTTCAATAATCCTATTCGCACAACTGAATCTGAAAAGTTTAACCATATAAACAATTCATATGAAGGCTTGACTGTATTACCATTTTTGAAGGAAAAGAACATTTTCACAACTAAAATAGTAAAATAACTCAGATGCACAACATATAACTTGTGGAACTAAAACTTGCTTGCATACAAGCACATGTGAATGAGATGGGAAAATAAAGGTTTTCTGAAATTAAAACACGATAGATTCCTTATCAAATCATTCACATAACATGACACCTGAGATTTTGAAGGCAAACACTTTAGCGTATTGAAAGGTAAAAGGAAAGCTCTACAAATTAATGAAACTTGATTAACCTTTAATAACCTGCTACTGTATTAATCTGTAAATAAAGTTGAGTTACATGATAATTCACTTTGCATAATGCAAAGGCTGAAAAACAAGAACTAGAGGAAAAAGATAAACTTTTTCCAATATATACAATGAGAGATGCACTTCAAAGTGCATGAAAATGAAACTGAAAGTCAATTTCAGTAATAAAATGATAACTCCAAGGAAAATACCGAGCAAAATAAAATATCTCCAAAAGAAGAGCTCAAACTCATGCAAAAAGGAGTGAACTCAATTTCAAACTCACAATCACAATGTGTGTACCTAAACTGCAACTCAAGCTGAACTGGAAATCCATAAAAGTGAGTCAAGCATGCAAAAAATCACCTCGTAAAAGTCTCCCATGAGTAAACATGAAAATGCATGAAAGGAAGTCTCACAACTCATGATATCTGCAATAACAAGTGGCCAAACTGCCCCTAATCCATGTACAACTTATGTCAAGTCATAAGTTTATGCAATTTGAATGTAAACTATCTCAAAACCCTCTAAAAAGCTCCTCAAAATGTGGCATAAAAAGAAAAATACTAAAGAGTTCACTTCACCCTGATTGAAAGTCAAAACTCGAACTCATGATCTCAAACTGCATGTCTTGATCTTTAGGTTATCTTTACTTATACCCTCACATGATTTTTGGAGAAGATAACTATTTAATTAAATATTAAAAATAGTTATCAAGTAATTATTTTAATATTTTTTCAATTGATAATAACTTCTCTTCTCTTGTCTAAATATTAAAGTAATAACAATCATTACCTTTAATATTTAATTGAGAATCAAACTTCTCAAAATCATGTAGGATTTAATATTTCAAAGTCAAGGAAACTTTAAAATTAACCTCAAAAATCTCGAACCCCTTATTACTCCACTCCATGCATATATTTAAAAATGCATTCACCATTATAGATAAATTGGTTGACCATAAAGACATGTAACAATTATAATGGGTCGACCACATCATTTCTAGGAATTTTGACTTCAAGTCATGGCCATGAAGAATGAATAAAAACATGATTGGTAAAATGAAATGATTTTTATAAAAATCAACTAAAATAAAACCACCATAATTTGAATTAGGGCTAACCCTAATTATTTCTCCATTCACACTTTGCACTTTGGAGAAGAAAATGAGCACCGCCACTGGAAGAGATAGGGTTTCAACTGGAGCTATGAATTTCACCATTCGAGCTGCATCTGAGTGATTTCCCTTGAAAATTCTTGTTGTTTCTGGTTATTATCTTTAATTCTAAAGAAAAACATGGAGGTGAGTTTTCCTCAGACATAAATTTGGGCATTTTCCTTTGTTGAAAAACTTTCTCCAAGCTCTAATGGTGCAGCCTGAACTATATATTCCTCTTTTATTAATCTGGTGTTCTTTATTTACTCTGGGGCCGCCATTGTAGCTTTGAATTGGAGCTTACCTAGCATTTCTTTGAAGTTCTGTTGGTGAATATTTGGCAACATTGCATGGTAAGTGCATTTTCTATATTCTCTTTTTCTGAAAATTTTGCACCATTGCACAGAAAAATGGAAACCAACCTTCATTTTCCACATACTCTTCATTTCAGAATGAATAAAATGCTACTTTTCTATGTATATCTCCATGTTTAATGCTAATTTTGAGAAAAAATGTAGAATTCCTGCTCATACTTTGACTGAAGACCCACAACCTCTCTGTTTCTGCGTGTTTACATTCTTAAATAAGCTCGAATATCCCTTGATTTCCTGTATTCATAACTTCTTCACATAGACTCTTGTGGGTTTTAGCCATTCTTAGAAATAAACAGAAAAATAAAAATCCTTAGGCCGCGATTTCATATTTGCATTCATATTTTCTCTATTTCCATATATAGAATGAAAAAAAATAAAAATGATAAGTCAGGACGTGGTATTTCATTTTCCTTCTATAGGTACGCTTGAGGGTTTCATTTTCTACATGCTTGATATCCTTATTACTATTCATCAATGTTTACATATTCTGAGTTGCTAGAAGCATATAGTGATCTAACAACCTACTGCTCCTTACCTTTAACAGTGAGTTCACCAAGTTAGCATTGCAGTTTCTTTGACTATCACTAGTTTTCCTCACTGATTTGTCCCTCTGTTGTTGGTTTATCCAAGACTTCACCTTAGTTGGAATCTGCTCCACTTTGCATTCTTTTCTTGACTTGATAATCTTGAAGTGAAAGTCCTTCCTTCTTACTATAGTCATAAGGTTGTCTTGTCTTGCTTCATGTTATGTGGTTGTCCTATTGTGATTTTTCATTTGGATGTTGATCTTCTTTAGTTGCAACATATATTGATGCTTGTATTTCGTTGATATGTGATGAGAAACCTCTATATCATGCACTGTATGATGATATATATGATTGTAATTAAATACATGCTTGGACTACCTTATGACTTTTGAAAATACCATTTCCTACTGTGAATGTATTAATTTTCCTATATGCTTGTGCCTCTTGGTGGACTCATGCTTCTTGACTTTCCATGGAAGTGCGGTCCAAACTCATTGTACAAACATAAGGCAGTCATTTATCATTTCATTTGTTTCTCTTCATACAGTGTGTTGGGCTCTTAACTATGCACTACATTTGATTCATAAAATCTGTTATATACTTTACTTCAAAGAAACTGTGTTGAACTTGAATATGGACTGTGCTTGTCATTGTGATGGTTGTCCTCTTTACATTTGCTTGAATTATTTAAACTGTTGTCTCATTCATTAATAGATACACTTGCACTCAAATATGTTGATATCTCATAGTAGTGATAAAAAAACTGTAGCATCATTGTATACATCCTTTTGATTCTTTGCAGCAACAATGATGATGATACCATTGAAAAATGATACGAAAACATGATGTAAAAATAGTGGCAGCATAAGAACATATATGCAAACATGGCTTTCTTGAATATGTGATTTCTTTTTCCACTTTTATCAGCTTTGTAGCAGCAATCTAGCTATGGTCACTTAATTCTTTTATGATCGAATTTGTCATTGTTTATGAGCTGGGCTCAACCCTTGTGGGAGCCAAATTTTTCACCACTCATAACAATATATGTTGGTTAAAATGATCAGATTGTACCATACCTATTCCTGCACACTACACAAACATGTTATGTAACACCCCTCCATTTTGTGCTCTGTTGATTAGACAATGTTTTCCCCATGTTACGCTTGTTTCTAATAACTCTTGAATTAAGGTGTTTGGTTATTGTTTGATCGCTCTCTATTAAGTGACGTGAATGTTATAGTTTGTGGTGATTGTATTTTATTATGAGGTTATCATTATGGTATGTTTTGGATTAGCATAGTATGTACTCAAATTAATGATGCCTTGTGTTTTTATTATGTTTATGATGTAAGCTTTGTCAGTTAGTGATACTGTATTGGTGAAGGGGACAGGATCACATCACTTGCATGCGAGTGCCCTGTGATTTCGTGATTTCCTCTTCACGGTGTGTTTTATTATTATGTTATATGCATGTTCGACACTCGTGTGGTTGCAGGATGTAGGTACAGGACATTGACTCCACCTGGTTCCACAGGTCTGAGCGTGCCCCTTGTCCTATGGAATTTGATTGGGAGATAGTAGCTAGGTTTTTCTATGTCAAGCCACTACCCTAATCTCAGTGTGTCGTCGGGTTGTAGTCGGGTTGGTTGTTTCATTGCCCATGTTACTTTGGTCTTTATTTAGATTCAAGTTTTAATGGCTTGCATTCTTAAACTGGTGATTTAATGCATTTGGTTGTAATGTTAGGAATGTTATTTACTTTATTAATTAATTTAATTTAATTAATAAAATAATCTAATCTTGGATTAGATTTATTTTACTGATTAATTAAATTAGTTGTGTGGAATTGATTTAGTTATTCCTTGAATTAAAAGTGTTAAAAGATTTAATTCTTTTGTTGAAAAGGAAATGTTAAAATATATTGAATTCAATTTGGAATTGGAAATTGTTTTAAGTTATTAAAAATTCAAATGTTTTCATATGCAATGACTTTGGGGTAGAAAAGATATTTTAAGAGATAGTTGACTATTTTGGGGAAAGATATTTGTGAAAAGTTGAATTTGAAATTGAGTTTGCAATTGAATTTGAATTTAATTTGAATTTGAATTTGAATTTGGAATTTGTATTTGAATTTGAATTAGAAGTTGACTTTGAATTTGAATTTAAAATTTAAGTTGAATGGAATTTGAATTTGAATTTGGGAAGTTTGGAAAAATGATATATTTTGATTTAAGGCTTTTCTTTCAATTCCTCTTATGGGAAAAAGGGCTTTTTGATTTTGGGGATGGATTCTTGGTTTTGAAAATGAAGATCTTGGGAGAAGATTGTCAAAGAATGGAAGCATCAAAGGATCCCTCATCATTTTGTTCTCCAAGCTTCTGGATCCAGGTTTTATTATGGTTTTGTGTAGAAGTTTTAAAATTTTATTTAAATTTGAATGCAAGATTATAAAATAAATCTGAAACCCTCCTTGAGATCTTGAAAGAAAAATGGAAACTACAGTAAATTCAACATTGAAAATGAAATAGGAAAGAAAACAAGAAAACCAAATCCAACCATAGAAAATAAAAGAACTCAAGAAGATCTTGAAAATCTTTTTGAAGTTGAAAGCCTCCTTCTGAAATTTGTGCATAAAACTCTGATTAAACATGTTCTTTGTTTTGTATTCTGGAGAATGAAGTTTTTCTATTAGATCTAGGTATTAGAATCAATCTTTTTGAAAAGATATATATATATATATATATTGTGGTTTTTTTTGTATTCTGGTTTTTAAAGAAAAGCGCAGAGCAGAGGTTGTTTACGTTTTTTTTTCGCATTTTTTTATTTTGAAAATAAAAATAATAAATAAATATTTTTTTTTTGGGTTTTGCGGGGGCGCAGCCATGGCTACCAAGTGACCCAATGGAGGTCATGCCGGAGGCAGCTTACAGTATGTGGGAGAGGTGTTGCCACCGGCAGCGCCACCTCCCACAGGGCAGGTCGGCGCGGCTAGGGACGTGTCCCTCCTCATAAGGAGGTCGGTGGCCGGCCTGCCCTAGATCCCCTGGTTTAATTGTTTAATTCATTTTTTTGGTTTTTTTTTATATATTTATATTATATAAATATATTATATTGCATATATTGTATATATATATATAAAATGTGTATGTTGATTTTAGTTTTATTTTAAAAAATAAATAAATATATAATAATATATGTTATATATTATATATAATATATTTTATTATATATATTTTAAATAATGGGGTTTTATTATAATGATTGATTTTGGGAATTTAATGGAAGGATTTAAATGCGTAGGTATTTATTTTACTTTTATTTTAAAATATAAGTAATTGGAAATATTGCTTTTAGTTGAATTATTTATTTATTTCATGATGAAATAAGGATTAAATGATGTAATTTAAATGTTATTTATTAAGATATCTTGATTTTGAACGTAATAGTGAAACTTAGAGATAACGAAAGATTTAGTTCAATCAGATGGTTTTAGTCATTGAAATTTGATTATAGAACATAATTGAAGAGCTTAGGGTCAACGAAGGATTTAGTTTAATCAGAGGACTTTATTTCTCAAAAGTTTGATTTATCTATAATTGATTTTGATTATTACGGATAATTGAGTCAATTAAAATTAAATAGATAGATTTAAAATATAGGTTATCTTAAGGTGATTTTGTTTCGAAATAGAAGCTAAAGTGGATTCTATATTCCAACGAATTATTTAGAACATTGAATTTTAATAGTCAAAGGATATATTTTGAAAAGGGAGATTTTAGATAATCAAGTGCTTTTACTTCAAAGGTTGATTTTATTAAAATATGTGACTGGGAAACGAAACATAATTATTGGTTTATACTCCTTAAGTTGTCAACGTACTTTGAGTTACAATTGAGCTTGTGCGAATAATGTTAGCTATTTACTTAATTTCTTGTGTAACGTAATTGATTGACTTATTATTTAATTAGAATATTTTGTTAAACAAATGGTTTCATTTATGGTGTATGATCATGAAACTAGAGAAATAATTGATTATTTACGTTATACCATGGTTTTGATATATATATATATATTTGTATATTTAAGTAATAAATATATATTTATATTTAAATATAAGAGTTTCGATATGAACTATTTTATTGAAGTTGAGGTGAAATGGATTTTAGATTTAAACAATTTATTTAAAAGATGGCTTGATCATTGTGAATAAATCGAAGAAATGTAATCAACTTTTAGATGTAATCTTTCGTAAGTTACCAATGAAATTTGATTAATTCTTAAGTATGCACAATTATTGTTAATTATTAATTGATTTTTTTTATGTTATTCCATTGTTCTGCTTGGATTTAAAATATCCTAACGATAGGTTGTGGAATGATGTTCATCTTTATATTGAAAGGAATAGATAAGGTTCGTGAAAGTTATATTGTTGAGAACTTATAAGTATCAGTAAAGGATTAATTATATGATGCATATATGTACTTTGGTTTCCATTTTATGAGAAAAGATTGTTTGCCGAAATTGATCTCGAGTTATTTAAAGAACATGTGTGTATATGATTGTTGATTTAAGTGATTTCTTGTTGGTATGGTATGGGCAATTATTGTTATGTTCATGAGTTTGCTTTGGCTGTGCTGGATTTTATTCCTTGAGGCTAGGGACTCTTTGATTTCATTGTTATTTCGTGTTGGTCTTGTTGATCATGTAAGTCTTCCAGTTGTGTTTTCTTGAGATGATGTTATGTCTCTTGTGATTTTCTTTGTCTATCTTGGATTGTGTGAGAGTTAAGCTTCAGTGGAAACCTGGTTCTTTGTACAGGTTGTGTGACCTCATGTTTAAAGGTTGAGTTGTGTATCAGTTCGTTATGTGGGTTACCATTATGTTAGTCAACCTTGTGTTAGCCTTGGTAGTGCACACTTTGGTTTTAGTTTTGGGAATCTGTAGTGATGTGTTACCTTTTGAAGTGTTTAAATCATTTGTGATAAATGTTAGTGCATTGTCTACCCTTGGCATGTGGTTGAGTTATGTGTTGTCGATAGGGGAGTGGCTTTCAAATGAGCACTGGGCCCAAAGTGGTTCCAGGATAACTCATGTGAGAGTCAGTTAATTAAGTGAAAATTAAAATAACTTACTAGGGAGAGAGTAGCTTTGAACATTAATATGATAATTTAGCCTCGCTCATTGGCTCAAGGGCTTGTACGAGACTTGAGATGAGTCGGGAAGGCTTGGAATGGCAAGATTGTTATCTTGTCCTTACGAGAGATATTTGGTTCCACTCTGGTGTGCATGTGGGGCCAGGAGTCGGTTGAGGTTTCCAGGATATCCCTAGAGGGGGGCTGGGACCTAGGAAGGCTTTCCAGGATATCCCATGCAACCTTTGCGATGACACTTCTCCTATGACAGCAGTCGGTATAGTGTTGTACCGTTGGTTTTTATTGTACAGTGATTGTACTTGATTTGTACTCTGGAAGCATTGTAACCATTGTGTTAAGTGATGTGGTATTTGTACTTGATTTTTACTCTAGAAGCATTGTAACCATTGTGTTAAGTGATGTGGTATTTGTACTTGATTTGTACTATGGAAGCATTGTAACCATTGTGTTAAGTAAGGTGGGTTTTGTCCTTGATTCAGTTCAGTTTATGTGTTAGCTTGTGTCTAGTGGTAGATGGTCTTGTCTAGGAAATCCTTGTTACTATCTCCTAGCATGGAGGGAGTGGGGCCCTTGGGTTCCACATGGTCGGGTGGCATGCATCTTAATCCGTTGGTTCTTCTTCTTGTTCGTGTGGTCGTGACTTCCAGTTGGAGAGCTCGTGGGAATCAGTTTCTTCTCATGCCTTGTTCTCTTAGTACTTATTGTATTTTATTACCCCTCATTTGTTATTAAGGTGGAGTTTGTAAATTGTAATCATGCTTATTGGAATTACCTCATTCGGGGAATGAGAGCTATAATCTTATTGTTTTTATATTGTTAATTGAAATCATTTGGTAATTCATTTCCTTGTTGTAATTTATCTTGTATGGAATGTATGTTGTCTCATTTCCTTAAGTGATTAATGTTTCGGTTTCAATTCATGTTTGTTGTTATTTGGGTTTTAATGTAATGTCAGTCTCGTATCCTTAGAGGTTGTTGGCAATGTGTATTCATCTTACATGTTATTTGTACTTAAACAAAAAAAAAATTAGTGTGTTTAAGTAGTGAACTGCAACTCCCTCTAGGGTTGCGTGGCAGGGCATTACATGTTAGCAAAATAAATGAAGCTGAAAGCTTCCATTGAATTATGTTTTCCTTTTGAACAATGAAATCATCTGATGGATGCCTGATCAAATGTATACTATATTTATGTTGGTAACGTAGGCATATGTTAGGATTTGATTCGCATTGCTCTAACCACACTTCTATCAACCTTGCAGGTGCATCGGAGCTTGGAGCTGGAGCCACAACTAAAGGCATCAACTTGTCAATGATTCATCATTCCAGGCAATGGTGAATCACTTTCTACCCTCTGCCTTCTTTATTCTTAGTTGTATAGTCTACTTTACTTCATGCACCCCTTATTTGATTATGAAAATCAAATTGAGTTACTGCCACAACTTGTGTGGGATTTTGGTTTGTACATTATGAATAAAACAACAAAAATTATGCAAACTTATGATATCATTTTGAGATGTTTTTTGCATAATATTACTGAAATTTACACTGTAACGAAACATTGCACAATAATGAGTACTTAGCAGAAACTTTTGAACAACTTGTGTACCTTTTGATTTGAATTTGCAATTCAGCTCTACCTGTTTGAGCTGGTAGTGAAAAATAGGTAACAGTTATAACATGAGAACATTATAAGGCAAGTGTGTTATAAGCTATTTAACAAAAAAAACTTCATTCTACATTTTTTACAACTTTCTATTTTGTCTACATCTTGAAACCCCTACATAACACGCTCATGCTTTTAGAAGACCAAAATTATTTCAATTCTTCACAAAATCTTTGTTAAAATGTCACCACAATTTCAAGGAGGTCGAAGAAGTAATTTCTATTTTTTGTGTGAATTTGACACCAAATAGGTAGTTTAATATATTTTTTGATGTAAATTTATTTAATTTTTAGGAAATGATAATGCACCTCCAAACCCTCCTCAAATTACTCTTCAAAATCTTGATTCACCTCATGTCAAAATCCTTGATGAGGAATAAACCCAACAAATACCTCCAACAATTCATCAACCATGCTCCAAGAACTCAAGAAAATTTAATGGGGCAAATTGAAAATAATAAAAAAAAATTGAGGATATAATTGCAAGGTTGAAAGATCTTGCAAGCTCAACCTTGCATAGGACAATGCTTGCTCAATCACTTGAATTGGTAGTATCACATGTAGATTCAATTAACAAGCAAATAAGTGGTTGGTTGGACAAGAGATGAGAGTTTAGAGAATTTTATGCAAATAAATTATCCTTTAAACAAGTGAAAGATGAAAAAAATACAAATTTGACTTGTGTACCCTATTCACAAACCCTAGAATGAATCAACCTTTACATCCTTCAAGAAAGAGGTTCCCTATCTATTTTTGCAACCACCAAGGGATAAAGAACCATTTTTGGAGGAGGTGGTGGATGGTTTTTGACCATCCTCCATGCAACAACAATGAGATGTCGCAATATTTTTTGAGGAAACTCTATTGTGATTTTTTCCTAAATAAAATCCCAAACTATTTTGATTTGTAGGACTTCCAAGGTAGAGGTGCGAGTTCCACACAGGATAGAGTTGAGGTGCACATCAATGTAGAATGGCCAGCGAGACAAGCACTCGCTAGACTAGCAAATGAGCATGTGACTATCCCTTCCATTGTGGAGAGTATTGAGGTCAATACATTGCAATCGATTAGTTCCCTCACCTAGAGCCTCATATAGCATACCAATCCTCTAGCATAGGGTGATCACAACGAGTCTTCGGGGAGTAGAGTTCCACATCATTATTGTCAGGCTTGTGGGTCACCCTGTGGTTATGATCCCACACATAGTCAGGATGCAGGTGCCTAGGGTACATCTGTAGTTGATCAGATGATGATGACATATGCCCTCATTCATGAGGCATTCAACCTTGATAGTCAAGTAAATGTTAGCAAGTTCATTGAATTTAATTTATTAAATTTTATTTTTGAAATGAAAATTTAACTAAAATAGTTGAATAATTATAATGAAATTTCAAGGTCATCGCATTCACTCTATTTTTAGTGGTCCACCTACCTATTATGTGACCACATGTACTACAGAGATATGTAACTAGTAAAGAATTATAAACATTACATGTGAATAGCTAAACATTATATAATGGTATTCTTATTTCTCGTTTTGGATGTTGAATAGGTTGATCTTGGAGCTTTGATGATAACACCTTCCAGTGGAGGTGGTCATCAAAGTATTCTTTGTACTTTTTAATTAATTTGATTTCAAGTTATTATGCACTTCATAATATAGGAATTTAATTTATTCATTTTTTTGACCTCTAAAAATTTAGGTTAGTTGCTTTAGTAACTTGTAGCATATCATTTCACTCTTATCCTCCTGACTATCATCACTAGCTTGTAGCATACAATCTCTCTACTCACTGTTGGGCTCATGAATGTTGCTTGAGATATTGATCTTATTACTACCCTTATCCTATGTTGATTATACTTATCATGATGACTATATTATTGCATTCATACATTATGGCTATAGACTTTTGTTTATACCTTTGAAGTGCATGACATCATAGAGGACTGCTCTCTTGCTTTCTTGACTATATACTATCATCTTCGATCAATTATCTTCAATGGTATTTACTCCATAAACAAGGTACTATTCACTTATCATTTATAAATATATTCCCTCTTTATATCCCTTCACAAGGACTATCCTCTATGAATATGATCATTAAAAAGGAACTGTCACTCCAAACTATCCTTTAATAATAAACTATTGCATGCTCCTCTTATACCATTGTACTAAATTTGTTGCTTCTCCTATGAGACTATCTTGTAGCATTGGATTTCATGTGATTACCACCACATTCATAACTATTATACACTCTTTACCTTGAGGTATCTTGGTTGAAAATATATAAAGTATCTCCTCATAAAAAATCATATTCCACAATTATTCCTTGAAGCATTCTTTGGTATTGAAATACATGTGATTGCCCTAATGAATCTTAAGTGGTCATAGACTATCATATTCAGTCTTATGTAAATGTCCTACTACAGTTCTTTATTTATGCTATATCCTTTATTGTTCATTTGTTTTCCTTTATTCATCATTTCTCCTTGTGATCATTACTCTGCCTATGTGAATATTACACTGTCCATTGTAATGAACATATCTCACTCCATTTCTTAGCTATCTCCTCTTTGTTATTCACCCATGAATATGAATAGAATGTTGAGGTTTTATGAAAATCATAGATTGTCTTTATAGGTGTGAATTGTTATCAAGATCTTAAGACCACGGTCCCCTCATTGCTCACTATCATTACATCATTTTGTTCTTAGTTGACAATGCTCATTATTGCTTCTTTTCATGCATCTCACTATCATGGTTTACATTATTTCCATAAAAATTATTCCCACTTCAAAAATTCTTCACTCTTCACATCAACAAAGGTTTGCATGAATTCTTTATGTAATCATGATATTGTCCCTTGCTTGCATGATATGATCGTCCCTAGGGACATCATCTTGTGACTATCCTTTACTTTAAAATTGTCCTTATGAAACACGAAAAACATTGAAGTAGTAAATAGTTCAATAAGTACCCAAAATTTTGTTGACTATCTCATACATTATAAGCCATGACCTGCATCACTCTTCTAGTTTTTGTAATTGAATAATGTTGTTTTATTTTTAGATGATGCAAGCAGAGACTCCTCTTGATGGTGATAGGGAAATGGAGCATGGTGTCTCTACTACAATAGATAGCTCGATGCCTTTGATGGGAGTATGAGGTAGATTAGTAAATTTCAATTTACATTAATTGTTATAGTTGTTTAGTATTGAAAAATCAAATGATTATTGATTTGTAGTTTAATTTCTATCTATATGGTTTTTGTAACACTTTGGAACACTATCGTCAAAGCATGTCATTGTTGTGGATGAGGAGAGAGATCATTTAGTGGCAGTAAGTGATTAATTTATTAAATGTTTCAATTTTTATAATTTAATTTCTATATATTAATGTTTATAATTTTTATTGTAATTGTTACCTATTTTAGCTGCTAGCTCAAATAGGTAAAGCTAAAATGATATGAAATAAAAAGACATGTACATTTTAATTTTTTGCTACCTTACATTCATGTGCATAAAATAAATAAAAATATATTCTATCATACTGCATTTATGCAAATGCAAATAATGTAGAAGAAAGATTGCACAAATCTTTTCATAAGATAGTCTTTATAGATAAATGTAAATGTATAAGGTCTCACACAAGCCGTGAGACTAACTATTTTAGTACAAAAGCAAGAAAATATTATACATTTATAGATAGAAAGAAAAATAAATGCACATATGGTGAAAGGTGACTCGTCATTGACTGAATGACAAGTCTTGGTCCTAGTTGAGTTGCCTAATGTCGTCTTTAATCCACTTGTGTTGCTTCCAAACTTCATTTCCTTACTGCTCCTAGTTGCCTACATCATAGAGAGAGAATGTTGTTAGAGCAATGAAAAGTCATCAGACAACATATGCACATTCATCTATAAAAATACAATCTGATCCTCACGTACACTAATGTTGGAATTGTGTGCCTCAATCCCATTGGCCTAACCTCTAAGAGAGCAATGTCGTTGTGACCACTGAGAAGTCTAGCTGAATTGTATAAGTGTTTCATGCTTGTACCACTGTACCATTGGATGTTTGTAAGAGAGGTGTGGTAGCGCGGTATACTACCATACTGTGAGAGTCTTCTAGCTGAGGTGTGGTAGTGTGGTGTATACCGCCATACCGTGGGACCCTCTGGCTGTTCAACGATAGCGTGGTATATCGCCATACCATGGAAGCCTGTCAACTGTCTAGTAGTAGCACGGTTACTGCCACCCCGCGATTGTGTTGGAGACCTCCTGTAGTGGTGGGGTGTAGTCACCACCACACCGCAAGGGTGTCTTTTCTTGGCTATGACAGAGCGGTGGGCGTTTGGATTTATTTGGCTAGACGAAGGACACTGACTTGGTTGACCGCTGATGTGTTTGATGATCAATGGAGGATCACAAATGAGTTGGAGAAGTTTGTTTGATGTCCAAGACCAGTCGACGGTTGGTCCAATAGAAGGAAAAAAAATTGATCTACAGAGGAATTTGAACTGTTTCCTATCGGTAGAGAACAAATGGTACAAACATTGAACGTTTTGCAATAAGACAGAGAAAGAGGAAGATCTAAGCAAGGTTATGCTGCTGAAATCTCTCCTGATAGAATGTCTTGATCAATCTTTTCTTGTTAATCTGTACTGTATACTATGTGAGAGTATTGTAATAGTGCGAAGGTTGTAATGGACTAAGAGGTTGATCAGGGAAATGAAAAATGGGGAGAGAGGGAAATAGAACCAAGTTGCTGCCAGTTTCTCTCTAGAATGAAACATGATGTAATCTCTGTAAAGGCTTAGTGCTTGAGTTGTATTTGTAACTATGTTGTTGCATGAATAATACAATGGTGATTTGGGCTTTTGGAGTGTGGGGTTTTTTACCCAAAAGGGTTTTCCCCATGCAAATCTGTGTGTTCTAATCTTCAGTTCCATCTTTCATGTTTATTGGTTATATTTGTTGAATCTATTTATGCAAGTTGTTGAAAGTGAATTTACATGTGCTTCTCTCAGAAGGATTAATGTGGGAAATGCACTATGTCTGATTCTGCTTTGTGGAATAGTTGTACGTGTCTTTGAGGCAATTTAATGAAATTAAAAGTTACCAAAGGCACTATTATTCTTGGAGGTTACTCCGAGATTATCACAATTTCCCAACAAGTGGTATCAGAGCCTACTTTTGGTTGTTGGTTCTAGGTATTTATCCTATGAAGATTTCTTAGTATGTTAGGCTTGAGAAAATCTAGAGGAATCGGCTGATGTTTTGATCATTTGGTGAGTGGAAGTCTTATGGTATTCAGAGACAACACGTAGCTTGAAGGATGGTGAAGATGGAGACAATGGAGTTGTTCATGTTGAATTGTTGTGATCTGTGACTCCTAGTTGGCAGCGGTAGAACCTTGATGTATGAGTTGGTTTTCACTGCTTCGTGGTTGTGTTGCAACAAAGCTTTCATATTGGGTGTCTGTGTGAGAGGCGTGGGTTGTTTCTCAGCCATGAAAGAGAGTGCTTATGTTGGGTGGCCTTTCCTAGTGTTGGAAGGAATTGTTTCATGTTAACCTCGAATACATAAAGGCTATGGATTTAATCATTAGATGTTTGAAAACTTCTGAATAGCCTGGATCTCTCAAATGCTTGTGCATGCTTGTGGTTTTGGAATTGGTCTGGAATGGGCCTGGTGTTCCTGTACTACTTATTCCTTTTATGGATACCTTATGCTTGCATGGTTCAGATTCATGTTCTTTGGTTCTAAAGGATTTTTATAGATTTTCCTAAAAGTTCTATGGTGATGCATATTCATGTTAGTCCATTATTCTGGTTAACCATGATGGTTGTGTGCAGACTCTTGAGTCATCCAGATGTGCAGTGGATATGGATGTGCATGGGTGTTTTATAAACACGGTGGTTTTGCAGTTTTTGCACGGTCAAGAAAAACTTGTGGTTTTGTGGAGCTGTTGGTAAAACTATTTTCTAGACCCTGGCTGTTTGGGGTGATGTTGGATGAGATAGTTGCAGTTCTGCATGTAAGTGTTGCTTGTTGGTTTCCTAGAATATGGTGCTTGAGTTGTGGACATGATTGGAAAATTGGATTTGGTTCTAATCTGGTGTTTGAGTCAAATTGTTTATGTTGTTGTTCTCTTTGAGATCTCAGTTTTGTAGTTTCTAGTGTGATGATAGATTTGCAGGCTTCATTGATTGAATCTATGGGTTGAGCATGTTGTGGGATGTCTTTACCTATATGTTTGATGAGGGACAACTCGGAAGTGGACTATCAATATCCATGAGGTTTGAATCTATGATGGTGCATATCTGTTAGCTGGCCTTGTCTATGGTCACTTGTGCATTGGTGTGGTTGCTTTGGGATGAGAAGATGGATGATGTAGAGTACCTGAATAGTCAGCTATGGCGACCTCTAGCATGTATATCATGATGTCATGAAGATCTTGGTACTCATTTTTTGGTGTAATTTTTTGATAGTGATGGTGTTGTCTGCTTGGTTAGAGATCTTGGTGCTGCTTGATATTGTTGTCAAATGGACATGTTGATTGTACCTAAAGATTTTTTTAGATCAATAGATGTTTGGTCATGATGCTTGGAAAGCTTGGATGTCATGATTCAGTGGGAGCTTTAGCAGTGACTCTAGGTTCATCACTTGGTGGTGAATGATCTTCTTTAGTGTTGCAAATGTTACTAGGAGTGACTCTTAGATCGTGTTACTGTAGAAGGGTTCTTTCGCATTTGCATGGACACTATTTGAGGATTTGCAACATCTTGGAACCATGGAGGATGTTTGGAGTCTTTGGATGAGGTGTTGGTGGTGCTTGACAGGTGATGTTGGTTTTGAGTTTGTTTTCTTTATGACATGGTATACTCTTGCTTATGCACTGGAGTTTTGACATTATGCATTGCACTTGAGACCATGGTATGTTCACTTGGAGCATGGCATCTCCCAAGGGTGATGGTAAGATCATGATGTCATGATAAATTCCTAATTTAGATGATTGGAGCTTTGAAAGTGGTCTGGAGTTTCTCTGTGTTTTGATTACGTTGGTCATATGCTTGAGAACTTCATGTTAAGTGTAGTAATTTAGAATTGGAGTTTAGCATGAGATGCTTAGTTGTAGGTGTTCATGGATACATGGAGAATAAGGTGAGGCTAAACTTATTTTGAGAAAGGTGTTGATTACAGTTGAAAGTCCAAGTAGCCTACACCTTTGTTGGACATGAGTTCAATAGAGACCAATGAGGAGATTTCTCTTGGATGAGTCATGGTGGCTTGTATATCTTAGAGGGGCATCCTATTTTCCCACTCTTGGTCCACTCGGTAGTTTATCTGAGAGGTATTTTCCCATTATATCTTTTAGATGTGTTTTATGCTTTCTTTCATGATATGGATCTTGAATTGTTGTTTAATGGTTCTAGAGGATTCATAGTGGAAGTTGGACATCTCGTTGAGCTTTTGTGTTATATCATTTATTGATAAGAACTGGTAGGAGATGCTTTATGGGCTGATTTCCTGATATGGGAAATGAAATAGTTTGATCTTCTCTGAGAGGCTTACATCCATATTGATTACATGATATATATGTTGTGTTTGATCTTGGATATTGAATGGTTGGGTGTTGTTATTCTTTTCTCTTTCAGATTTTTTGATGGAGATCATACTTGACACAATTGGTATTTAGAGGTGTATGTAGGAGGATTTTTTACAAGCTCATGATGTGCAAAGGTGCTCTTTTTGGTCTTGGTAGTCTTCCTGGATGTTTGGTTTCACATTACATTGGTTTGAGGTTTTGTCAGAGCTATAGTGATCACTAGCTTGTGGTCATGTGTTTTCACTCATGTTTTTTGGTGATGGCATGGAGGTTCTTAATCTTTTTCTTTTGATGGGTGTGGAGAAGTTGGGAGAGATGTGAAGACTTGTGGTGAGAGTTGTTCTTGCAAGTTATTAATTTGCAGGTTGTACATATTATTGTGGATGTTTCCTTAGTACTACATGATTACATTTTCTATGTGCTATCATTGGTAGACTTGTTATGCTTTCAATCTTTCAAATTTGGCGTTACCCATACAGTGGGAGTTCTTGAATGTGTTTTGTCTTCTTTGACTGGTTGGCACATGGAGCTTTCTTTTGAAGTACATGGGTTGGTTATACTAGTGGCATAAGTTTACTAATGTTCAATACCTTTAAGTTATGGATGATTGGATGATCTAGCACTTACTATGGGTGCTATTTTCAATCATGTGGGTTTATCAGTTGGATAGGAGTATTCAATATGATTGTTGTTCTAGCTGATGTTCTTTATCTTATTTTCTAGAGTGATGGCAGTATCTTGTTGTTGATATTAGTGGGATCTTTTTCTTGTGTTCATTGGACTGGTGCATATTCACCTTGGGTTGCACCTTTCTTCCATAGGTGGCATGTTGGAAGATGAAAGGGATTGTTTCCTGAACGGTGGACATGTTAGATGTTGCAGAAGTCTTGATGGAGCATGAGAGCATGTTTAAGATCTATGTGGTTTCATGGAAGACTGTGATTGGTTGCAATGTTGGACAATTAGTTGTAGTTGGATATTTGATTTTATTGTAGATTGTCTAGTAAACTATTATCTATGGAAACTTGTTGATTGGGTGTCCTGAATGTTGTTGATCAGAGCATTGGACAAAGAAGGGTCTGAACTATGGTGTCAGTGTAATCTCAGTAGTTCTTGAGTGCTCTGGAGATGCCAGTGTGATCTTCGTTAGGTGGGAGATTTTTGGAATTGTCTGCCTCAATCCCACTAGCCTAAACCTTTGAGAGAGAAATGTCGTTGTGACTACTGAGAAGTCTAGCTGAATTGTATAAGTGTTTCATGCTTGTACGACTATACCATTGGATGTTTGTAAGAGAGGTGTGGTAGCATGGTATAATGCAGGAGCCTTCTAACTGAGGTGCCGTAGTGTGGTATATATCGCCATACTGCGAGATCCCTATGGTTGTTCAATGGTAGCTCAGTATACTGCCATACCGTGGAAGCCTGTCAACTATCTAGCGGTAGTGTGGTTACCGCCACCCCACAACTGTGTTGGAGACCTCCTATGGTGGTGCGGTGTAGTCACTGCCACACCAAGAGGGTGTTGTGTCTTGGCTGCGGTAGAGCGGTGGGAATTTGGATTTATTTGGCTGGATGAAGGACGATGACTTGGCTGACTGCCGATGTGTTTGATGATCTTTGGAGGATCACGAATGAGTTGGAGAAGTTTGTTCAATGTCCAAGACCAGTTGAAGGTTGGTCCAACAGAATGAAAACAAACTAATCTATAGAGAAAGTTGAATTGTTTCCCATTGGTAGAGAATGAATGGTATAAACATTGAACATTCTGCAATAAGACAAAGAGAGAGGAAGATCTAAGCAAGGTTATGCTACTGAAATCTCTCCTGATAGAATTTCTTGATCAATCTTTTGTTGTTAATCTGTACTATATACTGTGTAAGAGTATTGTAATAGTGTGAAGGTTGTAATGAACTGAGAGGTTGATCAAGGAAATGAAAAAGGGGGAGAGAGGGAAATAGAATAGAGTTGATGCCAATTTGTCTCTAGAGTGAAACATGATGTAATCTCTATAAAGGATTAGTGCTTGAGTTATATTTGTAATTGTTTTGTTGCATGAATAATACAATGGTGATCTACGCTTTTGGAGTGTGGGGTTTTTTATCTGAAAGGGTTTTCCCCACATAAATCTGTGTGTTCTAATCTTCTGTTCCATCATTCATGTTTATTGGTTCTATTTTTTGAATCTATTTATGCATGTTGTTGAAAGTGAATTTACAGGTGCTTCTCTCAGAAGGATTAATGTGGGAAATGCACTGTCTAATTCCACTTTGTGACACAGTTATACATGTCTTTGAGGCAATTTAATGAAATTAAAAGTTACCAAAGGCACTGTTTTTCTTGGAGGTTACTCCGAGATGATCACAATTTCCCAATAACTAAAACAACTAGCATCATATTTATGATCAAGAAAACAACAAGATTGTAAAACACCTTTCCCATATGCATATTATTTTCTAACTTGTTTGCTTCCTGTGCAGATATAGGGAAAGTAATCTTGTTTTGTTTCATCAAATTACAACATGTGGGTTGAAATGTGGCTCCCACAAGGGTTGAGCCCAACATGTTGAGTTTATCAAATAATGAGCTCATTCAAGCTTATTTAAGAGGGAAATGCAATGTTAAAAGTCATCATATCAACATGATCATGGAATGATAGTGAACAGGCATACATATTAAGTTCACAAAGTATTTCTTCAAGAAGCAGCTACAGAAGCTAAATGGAATAGTGGTATTCAATGACAACAATGCATCATATACAGAGCCTCTATAACATGAATATAAATGCACAGTGATGGAGGACAACCATGGTTACTTTTCAGTCACAATACAAAAAATACATAATGTTGAATATCAAATTGTTGTCAGGACCTATGATAGAATTACAATTGTTATTGAAAAATATTCTCAGTTTGAGTTTACACCATTGGAAAACATTTATCAAGCTTCTTTCACAAGGAATTAGAATACAGAGAGCTTTAATGCTCTATTTTGAATACAGAATACAAAGTGTCTTCCAATTTTAGCAGAGAGGGAGGTCGCGACCTAAGAAAGACAACAGTCATAAACTAGAAAGGGTAATGTTCATAAAAGAATGAAATAAATGTGTAGGGTTTTATACCTATACTGTGTAATAGCATTGAATCATATACCCATTATGGAAATTATAAAAAATTATGCAAACCCAGTGCAAAGAAAAAGCTGGCTACCATGGATGATTTCTGAAGGTAGAAATGTAAGAGTTTTTACAGAAGTGAAACCCATAGCCTATCAATGAAATTAAATCCCTGATTTTTCTTATGCATGCGGCCATAGGGAAATTTTGAGCATTAAAACCCTACAGAGGCCTAAATGTGAAGATAATGTATAATAAATACCCAACAGAAGCTTTCAAGCCGCGACCTACCCATGAAAATATATGTATAAGAGCAATGAATGTTCACTATTTTGTTCATTTCCAAGTTCAAATTGAACATCTTTTGTAGATAAAATGGAGAAAATCAGTTTCACAAACCTACCTAAGTTTCTATATCAAGAGAAACTCAACACAAAAACACACGAACTTCTTCTTTAGAAGACTCCAAAAAGCTCGAACTAGAGGTGTTCATGGTAGCCAAAGAAAAAGAGTGGTACAGAAAGAAAGTTCCACAGAAGAATACATTAGAATTTTCTTAAGACCGCGGCCTAAAAAGCTCTCATATGGCTTCAAAAAATGGAGAAAATTCATCAAATTCATGGAAATGGAGAACTTATGATATTTTTCCTACATAAAATCTTTAGGAGAACCTTCAAAAATAGCATTGAATCTTCAAGTTTGAGCTCAACCTTAGGCTTCTCATGGAGGTGCCCTCAAAAAGGTAACAAAGGTGAAAATGAAGTGAAGGCAAAAGAATAAAGCTCGTAGCTTTTGTTTTAGAGTTTTCAAAACCCTAAAGGGGTCAATAGACGCAAAAGGCATTTTTCCTTTATTCTTTAAGATTTATTCACATAAGTTTATGCTCGTAACTTTTATGCCTTATAATTCTTTTTGCACACTTAGTCAAATTAAGCCTTTTGTATATGGCTTTATCAAGACTCTTTTTCTATTTTGCATTTAGATTCAAAATTTGTAAGACTTTATTAAAGTGGTGGAAATATAAATCACTTTAATAAAAGTTATTTATGAATGCAGAACAAAATTGTTATAATTGATTCTCAAAGTGGTAGTAAAAAAGGGGATTAATTGAGTTTTAAATACCCTTGCATGAGGCAATGATGCTTTTACTTACATCTTGGAAGTGGTTTAAGAAATTGGCCAACATGTTGAGAAAAATTAGGGGTTTTGGTCACTTAATTGAGAGTTCATCTTCAGTTAATAGTCCAAATGGGTGGAGTATCAATCAAGGAGCATTTTGAGACACTCATTGTTTCTTGTAGTTACAACCCTATTTTGGAGGGATTTTCAGTTATGCACAACCCTTTGGGTTGTTTTAAAATTCAGAACTCCTCGCATATTTTGAGGAGTTTCTTTCAGTCAGATGCCTAATTTGAGGGAGAGGTTGGATTTTGACAACTTGTATAAATCTTTTCCTCCTCTCATTCTCTTTTTAGCTCTTGCTAATTCATCTTATGCTACTTGTAATTTTTAGGGTTTTGGAACAAAGGTGAAGAGTTTGTAACTCATTTTCAGTGATCAATACAACATTGCAACACCTTTTTGATAGTAATATGAAGCAGTTTTCCTTCTCATTTTTCTAAAATTGTGTACTTAGTGATTGGTGCAATTTTATGTGATATCTTTTTCCTTATAATTGCATCTCATAGGGGTACCTTTATGCAAAGTTACACATATGTTTGTAGGTTATAAGTTGTGTTAATAATATAATCAGTCTTAAGTTGTGAGAAAAACATCCTTTCTCCTACTAGGATAGTGAGTATTTAGCCTTTTTATAAATTGTTGATGTAAAGTTTTTGAGTTTTTGAGTTGTGCAAGAATAAGCTTTTGTTACTAGTTTTCTATGTGTTGCCATTTAAGTAGAGTTCATAGATTTATTTGGTGCATCACCTTTAGGATTAGATTTCATTTACATGTTTTTTCCTCCTTACTCTTTTCTCTACAAAGTCATTAGTAAGAAAAATTTAGGTGAGGTATCAAGGGAGCCAACCCTTTCTCTAGAGGTCCATTCTCACTACACATTACCCATAGCCTAGGAATGTTCCCATGTGTCACAAACTTGCTAAGTTGATAGCTTAGCAAAGGGTGCAAGTTTTACTGACAACAGTTTTTGGCACGCCCGGTGGGACTGAGAACTATTTTTTCAATCTTAGATAAGAAGTTTCACATTGCTATTTGGTGTGTGCAACAGTAGTTACAGTCTTCAAGAGACATTTTCTTAGCATACCTCATGACTCTGAACTTTGGTTTAGTAAAATTAGTGCATTTTAGCTTATGAAAAGAATACAAACCAAAAGTAGCTCTTCTTCATTTGAGTATTTGCAATTATCTCCACCTAGAAGAAAGGGGAGATAAATTCAAAAGCCTCAGAAGACCATTGTTTATTCAAGAAGAACTAAGTCTACTCCTCCTTTTGTGAGAATCCATACTGTTGCCCTAGTTTTTACAACTGTAGGAATCTCAGTTACAATGATTCCGGTAGTTAGAAATCAACCTTTTGTTGCTTTCAACCAAGGAAACCCATTGAATTTAACCCAACATGATGTCATTCTTGTGGCTGCTTTGAAGAGTTTTCCATATTTTCATGGTGAAGATCAAACTACTCCAATTGAGCACATAAAATAAATTGCAAACCTATGTGTTGTTCATCACGTGACAGAGGAGAATGTTGCACTCAAGTTATTGGTAACATCATTCAAAGGAAAGGCTCTACAATGGTTCAGAGGTCTACCTATGAATTCCATAGCAACATGGGATGACTTGGGCGACTAGTTTTGCAGTTTCTATGAAGAAAAATTAGACCATTTTTCATTGATGGAGCAATTGTCTACAATCAAGAGGGCCCCTCACAAAGTCATGTCAAACTTCAATCACCGTTTTTAAAAAACATGGGATAGAATTCCATAGACGGTAAGACCCACTACTGATCATGTATTTTTATACTATCTAAGGGCTTTAAATAGCAACATTTCAGTTATGATTAAATCTATGGGAGGGGATTCACTTCCAGCTGCTTATGTCGTAGCTATTAGAGCTGAGAAAAACCTTATACAGGCTAGTAAAATTGCTCCAAGGCCACCCATGCCAATATATCCTACAATTCAGCCACCAATATCAATGCAATTACCTCCTTTAGTTGTTATTCCAGTTGCACCAGCATTTCCAGCACTTGATACCCAGCCCAATAGCCAAGAAAATACATCCCTAGCTTAGTCTCGTGAATTTCAAGAAATTAAGGGGCTATTGTAGACCTTTGGCAATGAGATAGTGAATTTTAAAAAGCAGCAAAATCAGAATTCCAAGCCTTATCAGCCCCCATTTCAATCTAATTACTAGCAAAATCAGTCTAGAAAACCACCTTATCAACCTTATAATCAAGGCCAAAGACCCGCTCCTAACTTAAGGCCTTATCAAACTTACAATTCTAACGCTACTAGCACTTCTAAGGATCTTATGCCTATCTAGAACAATTTAGCCTAGGATTATGAGTGGTATTTTCCATGTGGTTTTCCCCATAATCAAAGTACCTGTGTAAATGGGCTGGTTAATCAAGCCCTGATGGTTCAAAAAAATCTAGTAGTGTAGTCTAATGTGCTTGTGGAAGCTCCTGTACAACAGCAGGAGGAACAGACACATAAGTCAACATTCCTAAACTGGCAAGGAGAAAAAATTTGTGGTATGAACCAAGTTGGTTCTTCAATTGCAACCAACACACATAGTAAAGGAGAGCAATAGATGAAAGCCAATAGTTTGATAAGGTTCAAACTTAGTTGAATCAAGTACCAAAGATGAATCAAAGTGCTTCTGGCCCATCAAATGCTGAGAATGTTCAAATTCTACCAAGAGGACAACCTTTGGTAGGCAAGGAGCAACCCAATTCATTATTTCAGACAACTTCTATTAAAGGTGATGTTGCTGCCCCTAAAAGCCAAGTTAAACTAGCTACATCTTCTTTTAATATTCTTGAGCATATGAAGAAAATAAATGTACCTATGTCTATATGGAATTCCTTGAGTATCCCTAGCCAAAAAGACCTGCTCCAATTAGCTTTATCAAGTTTGAGTATATCTAATGAGCCTAGTATAGAAAAAGAAAAGGTTGTGTTGACTAATACTGCTATCAATGACAAAGAACAACAAACTATTAAATCCAAACCACCTCCTTTTTATGTGTCTTGGATAATAGGAGATCATCTAGTTCACAACTGTATGATTGACTCAGGGGCTAGTAGCTCAGTAATGCCCAAAAAGATTGTTGATAAGTTGGGAATTGAGCATGAGCCACTTGAAAAAGGGGTACTACAATTAGATGGTATTGTAGTTAATACAGTAGGGATCATTAAATATTTAGGCTTAACCTTACATTCTTTCCCAAACTTTTCATTACCACAAGATATCTATATCATTGAGTTGCATCCCTCTTTTTCCATTTGTTTATCCAGGGATTTCACAGCCAAGATAGGTGGTTACCTATCCTCTAACTGGTCTCATATGCTATTTAGAACCAGGTATGGCACTAGGGTAACTATAAAATTAGAACCCATAGCCAAAGATCATATTGAACCTTACAATCCACCCCCTATTAATGCCAATTTGTTTACAAGTGAACAAGATAAGCAACCCATTGTTCAAGAGGGTAATACTCAGACCAAAGGTATACTAGATGTTCTCCCTAATGAGTGGGAAGCTCAAAATCATGTGATTGGTACATGTGAGCAGCTAGAAGAAGTTGATTTTTGTGTTTATATGATGCATGAGACTAACTCTTTTATGCCCAATATTGAGAAAGACACAAAGCAACATGGTAAACATCAAGATAATGAGGTGTGGGAGTTGTATTTTGATGGATCAAGGAGTAGAGTTGGTATTGGTGGTGGGTGAATGCTTGTCTCTCCAAAAGGTGAGAAGTACTATTCAGCCTTCAGATTCTATTTCAGCTATACTAACAATGTTGTTGAATATGAAGCTCCTACCCAAGGCTTAGAATGGGAAAGAAAAAAGGGTATAAGTTTCCTAAAAGTTTATGGGGACAACGAATTGGTTGTTAATCGAGTGAGAAAACTTAATTTTACAAAGAATCATTTACTTAAGTCTTACATGCATAGAATATGGGACCTCTTGGAGGGATTTGATGCATTTAATCTTTTTGTACCTAGAAATCAGAATAAACATGTTGATAGGCTGGCTGCAGTAGGAGCTAAATATGATATTCCAAAAGAGATTAGTAATGGTAAATCTAATCAACATATTGAGATTGTTGTTAGGCTTGATGTACCTAATAATAACATACACTGGCAAGTGTTTGAAAGTGATCAGCAAATTGTGAACTTCTTAAGGGAAGAAGTTGAGTTCTCCCATGCTAACCAAGAGAAGCTACAACACCAGTACTACAACCAAATCATTCAGCTCAAAAATAACAAGATTCCAAAGGGCTTGGTCACCCTAGAGTCAGTTTTCAATATTGATGATGAAGCTAGAAAACTAAAGGCTAGTATACAAGTTCAGCAAGATCACTATGAAGAAGTTGAGGTCTTCAAAGGGAAGCTTCTTAAACTGGGCAAGGTATGTACAGTGGAGGAAAAGCATGTACTTATTAAGCTTTGTTAGGAATTTAATGATATATTTGCATGGGAATATAGTGATTTAAAGGGTTTTGATCCCCAACTTGCTCAACATACCATTGAACTCGAGCCTAATGTCAAACCTATAAGGTAGAAATAGAGGCCTTTGAATCCTAAGTTAGAACCTCTTATGAAGAAAGAACTAAATAAATTGATTGAAAGTAGTATTATATTTCCCATTAATCATATCTCATGGGTTTCCAACCTTGTACTGGTAAGGAAGAAAAATGGAGAGATAAGACAATGTGTAGATTTTCTTGACTTGAATAGAGCTTCCTTGAAAGACCATCATACTTTTCCTTCCATGGAACAAATACTTCAAGTAGTCTCAGGATCAAAGAGGTTTTCCTTACTAGATGGTAATTTTGGTTATGATCATAAATTAGTAAAAGAGGAAGACCGATATAAAAATGCCTTCACCACAAAATGGGGGACTATGCCCTATGATGAGCCTAGTTTTTTTTCAAATTTTGGGTGGAATATATAGTCCATTTGTTGGCAGTGTCATGAACTTTACTACTTAAGTGTTAATATTTGCATAATGTTTCCCTCAAACCATTGGAATTGGGTTTAACCCTGTCTCTGTGAAGTTTTAATGGTATTGGCATATTATGTGGATTATCTATATTGATTTTGCATATGGTTGATGAATGTTCTTTAAGGTGATTATAGATGTGCAATTATTATGCATACTGACATTGCTATGTAGGACACAATTTTTGGATGTTATGTTGAGAAAGGAAATGGACAGATGGTCATGCAGGGGAATCATTCAAAGGAGTCAACTGAAGAACGACGATAACGGATTCCCCATTGTAGTCAATTGTAACTGCCTTGTATTTATGGCATTGAGCAATTGTGGGCGTTACTACAATGCTGAGTCCATGTTTGCGCATGCATGTTTGACTAGATTCCTTGTAGATGTAACTGCTCTGCCACTCTTTTCCTCATTTTCCCTAAATGGCATCCTCTTAGTTAGTGGGAGTTGACCGCCCTATTTAGCTGGTAGTATAAAAAAGGATTTGAATCTTCTTCTTGGGGGTTTTTAGTTATTGGTTTTTGTTGTTAGATGATATTGATGATGTATTAAGCATTCTCCACTTTTCAATATAGCCATGCTGCTACTCTGTTTATACATTTTTCAATGAATGAGATGATAGTCTAAGTTTAAGCATTTGAGTTTGTATTAGTCTTAGGGGATAATCATCCAAGGGGGCCCACTTGGTGAGTAATCTGTTCTTTAGAGTAGTTAGTTTAGTTATCATTTCTTGTTTTGTACTTAGTTAGAAATATGGCATCGACTGTTCCTGCAACAACTAGAAGTCTATTCTATGTAGGTTTCTGTAGCCAAAGTAGATAGAGTAGTTTCCTATTTGTTGCTTTGATCTTTTATTCTTGTTATGAATTTCAATTCAACATAGTTGTTGATTGATGTTCAAAATTTTCTTTATTTCCTTTTCAACCAATTTACTTCCTGTATTGTGTGTTTCTTAGTTGTAGATTAGAAATGGCTACTTAAGAATTCCTAGTGCACATACTGTGCTAGACCATTTTAAGTTCATGTCCCTGGGTTGACAATTTAAATGCACCTTCATGATGATTAAAGTAACTATTTAGGTTAGATGTCCAATCTCTGAATCATGGTTGTAAAGGTTGAGTTATTAGATCATTATAGGAGGCTGACATTTTGGATGGTGTCAAGCTAGGAAGTCCTTTGGAGTTGTTGCCTCCTTTTCACCTATAGTTAAAACAGACAAGATAATCAAATGTCAGGTCTTCAGAGGCAATGGGACGTTCACACAAGGGCAGGGACTCTGCATCTGTTGCTAAGTCACGAGGAACTCGATGGGAGAAGCTACCCTGGGAGTATTCGGCATGAAAATTAATCTAAGGGGAAAGGTCGACAGGACTCTCCTATTGTCTGGCCGACTGACTGCTTGATTCATTCCATCTTGAGCAGGTTGATGAGATCTAGTTTTAGTCACGCTGAACGAGCCTGTAGAGCTATCACTATAACGGAGAAGGTTCGGTATGACCTCTTACTGCGTAGATTTTCCTTGGCCGCTAGGCCATTCAATCGCCATTCAACAAGACTCTCAGTGACTACGGGCTTCGGGGAGATCTACAGTGTTTGGGGAGAAGTCCTAGCGAAGATTCAATCTCTCACCGATGTGTGAAGAATCTCGGAGAGAGGGATGCTTTCGGAAAAGGAGTTGGGACTTCACCGGGATGTCCCGTCGATGTCAAATGTCTCGCCGAAGAAGGAGTTCACCAAAGGTTTTTTGGACTCTGCATGAGGTCATTTCAAAGGCTTAGTGTCTCCCCGATAGGAAAGGCAGCATCACTAAAGCAAATGTCTCACTGACGTTCAGTGTCTTGCCGACTGCAAGGAGGCCCCACCAAAACATGAAGGACTAGCCAACCGATGATGTCGCCCGGAGGTCATACCGACTATGGAGGAGCCTTCGGCATAGCACAAGAAGTTCGAGAAGACTTCTTCCCGACCAGTGGAAGTCTTAACAACAAAAAGGAAGAGCTTGGACAGAATGAAGATGAGGTCGACAGGATGTCTTGCTGACCAGGCAAGCTTTCTCTGAACTCAAAGCAATCTTTCGGCGGAGGAGGGAGTTTTCACTATACAGTCTTGGTGAATGCAGGATGTCCTGCCGACTAAGGTGGCCATCGATGTAACATTGGGAGATTGGCCTGACTCTTTCCGACCTGATAGGTCTCCCTGACCACTAAACACAGGAGAACTGGCCCTCACAGAGACTAGACTCTTGCCAAAACAAAAGGTGCCCGCCATGAATATCACCGAACACGGAGGTCTTCGACATAACATAATGAGCTTGAGGCAACCTATTTTCGACTGGAATGAGTCAGGCTAAAAGAAAAGAAGTCGGCCGAGGATTCATACCTTAGCATGATTCTTGCCGAGTAGTGAAGCCTTCAGAATGAAATGGAATTTTCTAAGGAGAGAGGGAGTTCTACAAGGTGCCACATCAATACAAAAGAGCTCGTCGTAGGATGAACGTTTTTCCATGAGGTCCTGCCAACTTGGTAGGATCTCGCCGAAAACCAAAGGAGCTCGAGCCTGAAGGAGAGGAGTGAGCTCGGGGTAAATAAAAGAGCTCGACAAGAGATCATCGCCAGGAGTCATACCGACTATGCCAAGAGATGGAGGGCTCTTTGGGAGGTCTTCTCGAACATATAATCTCTGGCCGACAGCGATGGAGGTACTAGGCAAAGGATATCGGTGTGGCTTAATAGTGCTCGCTAGGACTTCTAGCCGAATCTGTTTGTCTTACCAATGGTTTTGGAGGTATCAACACAACTTCTAAAGTTGCAGAGATACATAATCGCATTGGCAAGACACTTTCAGTGTCTTGCCGAGATGCATTTCCATTCAAAAGGACTTTTGACCAACTGCAGGGCTGCATGGTTTTCACTCGGCCAATCAGAGAAATCTAAGGGTAAACCATGGCAGTCCAAAGAGCATCGACAGGATGAAGGGCAACGTGTATCTGTTGTAGGATCAAAGCATTCATGGTGCGGCCGAAGTAGCTCAACTGGACATGATGGATTGAATAAATGTGGTAGCTGAAATAATATATAAAAGGGGCTTCTAGGAGTGGTTCTTCACACTGACACCAACAACAGGGACACGCAATATCTTTAGCATTAACTTGGAAAAGATCTAGGGGAAAATCTATCCCAAATCAGGATATTTTTGTAAGCCCTAAGGGGGCCGACGTATTAGTTTGTATATAAGGCATTTTTTGCCTTTTTGTAAATAGTTTTGATTGCACACTTCGAAGAGTTAGTGATTTTCAATCAATCCTTTCTCAGTCAATGTATGTTTTCTGTAACTCATCTGGAATCTCGAATACAACATAGAGTTTACCTTGGAATTTTGTCTTCATATTTGTATGATTCTCATTTTTGTATCTTTCTTTTTGAGCTTGCAAGTTTCTAACTGTGTTTCCCATAATACTGTATTCATATCTTAGAGTTGTGAAAATCAATCTTTCCTTCCTGAGATGCGTATGTAGACCAAACCTGTTAGAAAGACAAGCATTAAATCTGAAAGATGTTGTTCTAAGAATAGCAATTGGTCTTTCAAGTGTATGTTCTTTTTGTGTTCATTTCATGATTTCTTATCATTCGGTGTATCATCCTAGTGTGGTCTTTTAATTTATGCACCTTCTTCCTCTTTTCTCTCAAAGAATCAATAGTTTAGGTGATACCCAAAGGAATCTGGCCTTCTCCGGAGGTTCATTTTAGTTATAGGTGACCCACAGCCTTGAGATGATCCCATGTTGCTCTAGAATTCTCAGTTTATTGTAAACTCTACATAGGGTGCAATTCTAGGTGACAACATGAGTCATTGATAGTTTTTTTGCCATAACACTTCTCTTGAGTTGTTCTTAGAATACCCCCCTTTGCTTAGACAAGTAATGATCTACTATTTCTTTTTATCATTCTTTGTGTGAGTTAGTTGATGCTGAGTTGATACTATATGCATAGAAGAATGATCTTGATCCATTTCAACTAGTCGAGCTTCCAAATCTACCCAGAAATGAATAAGAAAGAGGAACTATTTCCCCTTGTTGACGCATATAATGATTTGACTAAGTTTTGAAGCCTCCACTGAAGATCAAAACCAAATTGATATCCCCTTTTCCCTGACAATCCATCGAGAAGACATGGGTGATACCTTCTTGTTTGAGTTTGACATACTCTACCAGAGTTATGACTGTACCACTCATGCTCCGAGGTTTAAGCTATTTCCTACCACTTTAAAAGAAGTTGCACTAAGATGGTTAATGATTCTAGGTAGAGACACTGTGGAGACTTGGGAGGACATGAAAACAAAGTTCCTTGGAAAATACAAGGAATATTGCAGGGGCAGTGATATGAAAGGAGGCGATGTCTTTAGGATGCAGCAAAAGGAAGAGGAGATCTTAGAAGATTAAATTTCAAGGGTTTATGTTTTGCTTGCAGAAATCTCCACACCATACAGTTAATGAAGAATCACAAAAGCTTCTTTTCTTAAGAGGAATCAATGAGAGTTGCACTGATGCTTTGGACCTGATGGCAGGAGGAGATATCACTCAAGTTCCTTGGGAAGATATCAAGAAAATATGTCAGAACTATTCCAGAGCAACTTCAAAGAAAGAGAGAACTTATCAATATTTTGTGGGTAAGTCATCTACTAGTGGAGTTTCAAGGATGGAGATTTCTAATTTGTTGACAGCCTTCAAGTAGGATATTACACACAATCTAGCTACTCACCTGGATACATTGACAAAATATTGCCCTCATTGCAGATAAAAGAAGAAGAAGGACTACAAATGCAAGATGGTAGCTAACATTGACAACAAAATTCCACCTGAGTTCAAACCAATTCAGACTGAGGAAGATCAAGTCTACTTTGTTGCACAAAAGAAGCCCTGGGTTCCAAGACAAGGTATGCTACTAGATCCACTATCTTTTTCTGGGCCAGACCAAACAACTAGTTGAATGCATCCATCTTCTCAATCCCAAAAACCTGGTATAATGCCTCTACCTATTAATTCAAGCTTCAATGCACCCAAACCTACTTAGCTACCAGCTCAGCCCACGCCCAAGCCAAATAACACACCACAACAACTTGTATATTTTTCTGATTCAAATCAATTCCCTGCATATGTTGTGAGTGTAAGTGATATCCTATCAACTCCTTCCACACCCACCATAACTGAGATACCTGTGGAAGAGGAAGAGGAACCTATAAATGATCTTGTTCAGCCAACTATACCTAAAAATATTGAACCAGTTTTAGCCAGGAAGGCTACACAAAACCTACCGTTTCCTTAGGGATTGGAAGTTTCCAAGCATAAGGAAGACAAAGAAGATACAACTTTTGATATCCTGGATCAGCTAAAGCATATATTTGTTCAAATACCCCTATTTTAGGCCATAAGAGATGTTCCAATCTACGACAAAGATATTAAGGAAGCTTGCCCCAAGAATCCAAGTAGGAAGAAGAGAGACCCGACTATAGTTCATGTGATGGGACAACTCATTGATATCATGTTGGGAAAAGTGACTATTCCCAAGTATAATGACCCAGGCAATCCTATGGTAGCAATTGTTATCAACAGAATCCAAGCAAAGAATGCCCTGATTGATTTGGGGGAAACAATCAATGTGAGGACTAAGGACATCCTACAACAACTAAATGTTGCAAGCATGAGATCTACTCCTATTGTCCTACAGCTTGCTGATAGTTCTACTGAGAAGCCTGATGATATAGTAGAGGACCTTGTGGTAATTCTAGACTCTTGGGAGTATCCACCAGATTTTGTGACTCTCTCTCCTAAGGCCACCCTAGAAGGATATCTTATCATTCTTGGAAGGCCATGGTTAGCAACATTAGATGCTTATATTGAGTGTTGGTCAGATGATGTGACTATTTCTAATGGCAGGAATACTAAAAATCTTGTTCTTTATCTTCCTACTCAACTGACCCATAATGAAGAAGATTATGTATGGCCACAAGTTGGTGAAGAGGCTGAGGAAGTTAACTCAATGGTCCAGCTCATGATGTTAGATAGAAGTCCTTTCTTGTAGTTTCAAGACGAAGATGAAGTGTTATTTAGTATAATTCAAAACCATCATGAAGTGGAGGAAGCATCATCTTGTACTTCAGTTAGGACACTTCTACCTGTTCTTCCTACAACCACTGTTCCTACAGACATTCTTCCTATAGATGTTCTTCTTGCAGCCACTCTTCCTACAGAGGTTGTTCCAACAACAATAGACTTATTGAAGTCTCATCAGCATGCATTTGCATGGGACTATCATGATATGAAAGGACTGGATCCTAAGCTCTACACTCATAGGATCTACATCAGAGATGATTTTCAACTAGTAGGGCAACCTCAATGAAGAATCCACCCTGCATTGAGAAAAATTGTTAAAATAGAACTGCAGAAATTGTTAGATGATGAATTTATCTATCCTATTTCAGATAGCTAGTGGGTGTCTCCATTAGCGATCATTCCAAAGAAGAGAGGAAGATGGCAAGTTTGTGTTGATTATAGGGAACTTAATGCTACCACCAAGAAGGATCATTTTCCTTTACCCTTCATTGACCAAGTTTTGGACTCACTTGTAGGAAAACTGCAGACAAGGTGGCTTGGACCATGTGAAGTTGCTGAGGTCTTTCCTAATGGAGTTGTTCAGCTCACCACCATTGACCCTATCAGATTCAACTTACTTGTCAATGGTCATCCTCTCATATTATATCATGAGCCAGCTTCTAAAGAAGAGTTCCTGCAACAATTCACCGAGCGTTCAGCTCACGAGCTTCTTGTAGCCAAAAGTGGTGGACCTAGCATCCCACCTTTCAGCTAAATTAAGGTACATACTTTTCATAATAAATATTTCCACTTTAGTGGAAATCCATTTCTTCACCCATCTACCCATCCATCCATCCATATCACCTTTCTCTCTCTTCCATCATTTCATTCTGCCTCACTTCACTTCGCGTCACTTTCATCAATTGCTCAATTATTTCTAAAAAAGGTGAAACGATACTTTCTCTCCACAATATTTGTAACACATCCTTCACACGCCCAGGTATGTACATGATAATTCTCATCTCTTAATTACCTTTTAAGTGAATTTATTTAATCATGGCACATTACTATAGGTGATTACATAATATGTCATTACTTCTTGTCAAATCACCACTCCCTTCTCACATGTGTGGACACATGTCCAAATTTAGGTTGGGGGGAATAAAAAATGAAAATATACTTCCTATTCATCAAATCATAATTTGGCTACATCAAAAAATTTAAATAATCCAATTTGAAAATCCGGCTTGCATGTGTGAGATGATGTTAACTAAGCTGCCAATTCTTTCCATCACTGTTCTCATTTATCACCCCTTTTCTCGCTTTAATTGCCCTGTCATAGTCTTGAGTCATAAATAGTAAATGGTAAAAAAAAGACAAAGAAGGAAATTTAGTTGACAGTGGCAGTGAAAATTTAGCAGAAAGGTGTTGGCTTTCAAATAGAAATTGCAGAGGAAGGAAATTTTGGAAAGTGACCGTGATTTCAGACAATGGGAGGTGGCTTAATTCAGAATGAGCCCTCTGTTCATGATGTTTTGTTGCAAGATGCACAATGCCTGGTAGAATTTCAACGATGTGAATGGTTTGATTATTTCATGAAGCTGGATGGTTTTGACTAAGGCATTGCACTCGAATTTGCTCAAAAATTCTCTAAAGGCAAAGCCATAGTAAAAGGGTTAGAAGTTGTGTCAACTGAGGAGAGAATTGTAAAATTTTTAGGGTTACCTGTTGATGGTGAGCATTACCCTGCCTATAGGGATGCCAGGTTAGCGAGAGCAGAATTTACAATACATGTCGACCCACCAATTAGCATAGACAGGAAGGGTGCAAAAATAATGTCTTTGTGTGAACCATGGAAGCAAACAACTATCTACATTATAAGGTATATCACCTGTGAGGGGCGTTTTTCAAACCTACATTCGGTGTATTTCAATCTCTTGAGCCACATAAGGCACGGAAGGAGGATGAGCATGCCCAATGTTCTATACAGTCAAGTCTCTCCATCATGGAAGCTAAAACACAAAAAGGTGGGGACAACTCTGTCTCCCACCATTGCTTGATAAAATTGTTGGTTTAAAAATCTTTACATGATGTATCTGGAATGACCTGGGAAGATTTTATCAAAGTTGGTCAAAATTATCATCAAGAAGATTTTTTCAATGTTGAGCATTTGCCACCTAGAGCTATACCTCAATCCTATAGGTCTAGTAGAAGATTAAGCATAGTTGAAGCCACTCTTGGTATTTCAACTTTTGGTGCTAGTTCTAGTATGAATCCTCCTGCAGCAACAAAAGAAGCCATAAACATTAGTTCCTTTGAAACAGAGCATTAAAAAAAAGCAAGATCTTCATCTGATTTTGATGATGATGTCCCCTTACAAATCCTAATAAGAACCAGAGCACAAAGGAAAGAGGCTAAAACAAGAAAAGAAAAAGAAAAAGCCCAAACAAAAAGAGGTGTTGAGTGCTAGGAAGAGAAAGGTTGACCCTATTCATTCTATAGCCAAAGGAAAACATAAGAGCACCCCTAGGAAGTCAAAACTGGTTGGGATGACTTTTTGTATGCCTTCACAAGAAAGCCCTGGGCATGGTGAGACATCACATGGGGACACTGAAGCTCCAATGGAACAAGAGCATATTGAAGAAAAGAAGAGGATATATTTGAGAGAGCAGCAAACATAACACTGGCAGAACTTGCTAATATCATAGAGGAGTTTGAAGATGAGCAAGGGTTCCTACAACAAAACCAAGAATAAGAGCAGGAGTTCCTGCAGCCACAACAAGAAGCAAAAAAAGAGCTAGAGAAAAACCTGGAATAGTAACAAGAGGTCCTACAACAAGAAGGGGGCAAAGAAATAGCACCCCCATAGCCAAAGACAACTGGACAGCCCGATTTCATGCAGATAGTACTATATGAGGAGAGCCATCAACAAAGACACTGGTAGGAATTCATAACCCTCCTAATTTTATGATTCATGCATCAATTTTAAATTTATGGAAAGAAATAAAGAGGGAGGAAAAATGGAAACAGGAGAAGAGACTGAAAAAGGAAATCCAAGAGAGGGATGAGGTTATTGAGGAGAAAAATGAGGAGATTACTACTTTGAAGATGAAAGTAGATGACATTGTGACCCTGGTGCCACAAATTCTAGAATGCAGAGCTCCTCCAAGGGTTTATGCCCTACACTTGAAAGAGAAATATCTCTCTTTCAAGTAGTCAAAAATTGTTTCAAATTTAAACCCCTCCATTGAAACTTCTACCGAATTCTTCAATTCCTTCAGGATTGCTTCCCTTGAGATGAAAAATTTATTATGTGAATTTATTTGCACAATTATGTTGTCACACAGGATCATGATTGGAACCCATTGCTATATGTTGGGCATATTCAGCTGTGAGCATTTATGTCTTGGGTACAAAATGAGATTAATTGGGGTGAGCAGAACAATGCTTATAAGAAAATGGAATCTAACATCCCCTTAGCCATCAAGGCTGAGTCAAGCCAACCAAGGGATATTCACAAAGAATGGCTTAGGATGCTTCTTAGACCAAGCTATGGTAACATAATCATGCCCTAGATTGAAGTTGTCTACACTGAATATGAGGTCAAAGCAACAACAAAAGAGGAACTTGTAAGAGGATACCTGGCCCAACGATGGAATAGTTTAACAAATAACCTAAAACAAGTCTAGCCCCATTCTATTCACAATTATGCTGCAACATTGAAGCGAATTGATAGGTATATCCAAATGGGTAGAAAAAAGGGGAGATTTTGGCTTCCTCTGACTTTCCAACCACTAATTCTCATGTAGCCAGTACCAAAATATAGATTCTACCAATATGATATTGCTATAGAAAGGAAAAGATGGAACAAATTTGACAGATTGGGAGGATTTTATTGGGATCCAAACTCGCACTCTACTGAGATAGATATTGGCTATCTTGCAGTTACAAACTTCAGAGCTTTAACCAAACAAAAGAACAACCCTTCCACTGTTGGAGGACCAGCAAGGTGTTAGGTTGGGGGGGAATGATGAGCCTAGTTTTTGGTCAAATTTTGGGTGGAATCTATAGTCCATTTGCTAGCAGTTTCATGAACTTTAGTAGTTAAGTGTTAATATTTGCATAATGTTTCCCTCAAACCATTGACATTAGGTTTAACCCTATCTCTGTGAAGTTTTAATGATATTGGCATATTATGTAGATTATCTATATTGATTTTGTGTATGGTTGATGAATTTTCTTTAATGTGATTATAGATGTGAAATTATTATGCGTACTGACATTGCTATGTAGGACACAATTTGTGGATGCTATGTTGAGAAAGGAAACTGATAGATGGTCATGCAGGGGAATCATTCAAAGGAGTCAACTTAAGGATGACAACAATGGATTCCCCATAGAAGTCAGTTGTAACCACCTTGTATTTATGGCATTGAGCAATCACGGGTGTTACTGTAGTGTTGAGTCCACATTTGGGCATGCACATCTAACTAGATTCCCTGCAGACGTAACTGAATTTCCACTCTTTTCCTCATTTTCCCTAAATGGCGTCCTCTCAGTTAGTGGGAGTTGACCACCCTATTTTGCTGGTAGTATAAATAAGGATTTGAGTCTTCTTCTTGGGGGTTCTCAGTTCTTTATTTTTGTTGTTAGATGATATTGATGATGTATTAAGCATTCTTCACTTTTCAATATAGCCATGTTGCTAATATTTTTATACATTTTTGAATGAATGAGATGATAGTATGAGTTTAAGCATTTGGGTTTGTATTAGTCTTAAGGGATACTCATCCAAGGGGGCCCACTTGGTGAGTAATCTATTCTTTAGAGTAGTTATTTTAGTTATTATTTATTGTTCTATACTTAGTTAGAAATATGGCATCGACTGTTCTTGCAACCACTAGAAGTCCATTATGTGTTGGCTCTTGCAGACAGAGTAGTTTCTTGTTTGTTGCTCAGATCTTTTACTCTTGTTATGCATTTCAGTTCAACATAGTTGTTGGTTGATGTTCAACATTTGCTTTATTTCCTTCTCAAACAATTTACTTCATGTATTGTGTGTTTCTTAGTTATAGATTAGAAATGGCTACTTAAGATTTCCTAGTGCACATACTGTGCTGGCCCATTTCAAGTTCACATCCTTGGGTTGACAATTTAAATGCACCTTCATGATGATTAAATTAACTATTCAGGTTAGATGTAATATCTCTGAATCATGGTTGTAAAGGCTGAGTTATTAGATCATTGTAGGAGGCCGACATCCTACAAGAGAATTCCCTTAGATTTTTCTAATGTTGGGGTAACCTTTCAAAAAGCCATGGATATGGCCTTTCAAGGCTTAATGTATAATATTGTCTTAGTCTACCTTGATGACATTGCTATTTTTTCCAAAGAGGCTAAGGATCATCTAAATCACTTGAGGCAGATTTTTGAGAAATGCAGGGAGTTTGGGATATCACTTAATCCCAAAAAGTGTGTATTTATTGTTCATGAGGGTAGATTTCTCAGCTATGTGGTGTATAAACATGGTATCACTATTGATCCTAAAAGAGTAAGTGATGTCTTAACTCTCCCCTTACTAGCACATAAGAAAGGTTTCCAGAGTTTTATTGGTAGAATTAACTTTGTTAGGAGGTTTATTCCTAACATTGTTGATTTATTAAGTCCACTAACTCATATGTTGAGAAAGAATGTGCCTTTTAGCTAGACTAAGGAAGGGAAAAGAAGTTTTGAGCTTATAAAAGAAGCATCGACAACTGCACCTACACTTCTAAATCCTGATTTTTCTAAGGACTTCACTTTATATGCCTATGGGAACATTGATTATGTTTCAACTATGCTTGTATAGTGTAATGATGAAGGTTTTGAGTAGCTTGTGGCATTATTCAGTCAAGGACTCAAAGATTATGAGCTGAGATATACTTTTGTAGAAAAATATGTTCTTATTGTTATAAGAAGTTTGAAAAAATTTAGGCACATGCTTTCTCATAACAAGATTATGCTGATGGTTGCTCATCCAAGTGTGAAAGAGTTTTTACTGAACAAGTATTTAAGTGATAAAAGAGTTGGTTGGGTCACTAAGGTAATGGAGTATGATGTAGAGATTAAGGTTACAAAGCTGGTTAGAGGCAAGGGACTGTGTGAAAATCTTGTTGATGGTGTTACCACCAGTGAAGAACATGAGCAAGAAGTTGTTTTGGTATTGCAAGATGAAGGGAAAGCAATTGTTTCAACTCTTACTACTGATTGGGTGCAGGAAATGGTTCATTTTCTACAAACTAGTGAGTGTCCTCAAGGTTTGGATAGGGCTAAAAGAAGGTATTTTCATTTGCAGTCCATTCCTTATGTGCTTCTAAATGGTTCAATTTTTAGGAGATATTTTAATGGAATATTGTTGAGGTGTATTGAGCCTAACCAAGTTGAAAGAGTGTTGCATGAATTTCATGAGGGGTCAGATGGAGGCCATTTTTCACCTAGAGAAACAACTTTTAAGGTGATGAAGGGTGACTATTATTGGCCCAGTTTATTTAAGGATGCACACTTGTGGGTTAGAAATTGTAAAGAATGTGCTCTATTTGCTAGAAAGGAGAAATTAGCAGCTTTACCTTTGTAGCCAGTTCAGGTTGAACGACCCTTTATGAGGGGGGATTAGATTTTATTGGAGTTATAAACCCTCCATATAGTTCTAGCCATAAGTGGATACTTACAACCATAGATTATTTTACTAAGTGGACTAAAGTAGTCACACTTAATGTGGCCAATGAGTCTATTGTTCTGAATTTTTATGAAGAGTTGGTTACCAAGTTTGGAATCCCATAATCTATTATTTCAGAAAAATGCCCTTACTTTTGTGAGTGTTAATTTTTTTGATTGGGCTATCACGAATGGGATTTATCTTAATACATCCTCCTATTACTATCCTCAAGGAAATGGCCAAGCAAAATCCACAAATAAGAACTTAATCAAAATCATCAAGAAAACCATGGAAGCTAGCCAGAGAACCTGGCATACACAGTTAAAATCAGCATTGGGGGCTGATAGAATTACCCCGAAAAGGTCAACAGGGCATTAACCTTTTATGCTTGTATATGGCAAGGAAGCCAAGCTTCCTATTTCACTAGAATTTCTAGCACTATATTTGGCTCATCAGCTGGACATATTAGAGGAGGGGCTTATGACAATAAGATTAGCTTAGCTAGTTGAGCTAGAAGAAACTAGAGCTGAGGCCATGAGAAAGATAGAACATCATCAGACTCAAATGAAGAGGTCTTTCGAAAAAAGGGCATCCCCAAGAACTTTCAAAGAAGGTGATATAGTTCTCAAATGGGATAAACATAAAAGCAGGCCTGGAAAACACTCCAAATTTGATGCATTCTAGAGTGGGCCTTATATCATTTCTAAATGTAAACAACACAATGCTTTCCAGCTATCCAAGTTGGATGGTGATATAAAGCCAATCTCGGTCAATGGGATTTACCTCAAGCATTGCTTTTGAGGTATGCTAGGAAGTTTTAAAGATAAATAAGTGTTGTTGTATAGTAGATTAGATGCAATTTTCATTTTTGTAAGTGCTTTGCAAGCACAGTTAGGTGGTTGTCATTCTAAAGTTTGTTTTCAATAAGTTTCCAAGTTGTTTTGAGTTTTACTATTGAGTTACAACATTGAAGGGAGTTGTTTCAAAACTATTTTAAGTTTGCTAAGTGACTCTATGCCATTGGAAAGCCTAGGAAATAGGTTTTGATGTTTAGCAAGCAAACATTTAGTAGATGTCACCAAAAATGTTACCTATTTTAGCCACTAGCTCAAATAGGTAAAGCTAAAATGATATCAAAAGAAAAGACATGTACATTTTAATTTTCTGCTACCTTACATTCATGTGCATAAAAGAAATAGAAAGCTATTCTATCATACTGCATTTATGTAGATGCAAATAACGTAGACGAAAGATTGCAAAAATATTTTTATAAGATAGTCTTTATAGATAAATGGAAATGTATAAGGTCTCACACAATCCGTGAGACTAACTATTTTAGTACAAAAGAAAGAAACTATTATACATTTATAGATAGAAAGAAAAATAAATGCACATATGGTGAAAGGTGACTTGTCATTACCTGAATGATGAATCCTGGTCTTGGTTGACTTGCCTGGTGTCATCTTTAGTCCACTTGTCTTGCATCCATCCTTCGTTTCCTTGTTGCTCCTAGTTTCCTGCATTTGAGAGAGAGAATGTTGTTAGAGAAATGAAAATTCATCACACAACATATGCACATTCATCTATAAACATACAATTTGATCCTCACGTACACTAAAACAACTAGCATCATATTGATGATGAAGAAAACAACAATATTATCAAACACCTCTACCATATGCATATATTTTTCTAACTTGTTTGCTTCCTATGCAGATATAGAAAAAGTAATTGTTACCTATTTTTCACTCCGAGCTCAAACAGGTAGAGTTGGATGAATTTCATCATTTATAGGTACAAAATTTTTCATGTTTTTCTGATTAAGTGTTCATTAATCATCATTGAGATCATCTTGCATATGAATCATAGTTTATTGTGCAAACGTTTAAAAAAGGAAATTGAGAAAATTTGCATAGCAATGCTTTTATTCATTTTGTAAAAAATGTTGAATCCCACACAAGTCGTGGAAGTAACTTTTTTTGGATTTTTACAATCAAATAAAAAATGCATAAGCAATGGTATGCTATACAACTAAAAATAATGAAAGCATAGGGTAGAAGATGATTCATCATTGCCTGAATGACGAATCGTTGATGGTTGAGGTTTTTAGTTGTGACGTTAGCTCTAACTCCATTTCCAGTTTCAGCTCCAGTTCCAACTCCAAAAGCATCTGCAGGAAAGATAAAAGATGACGTTAGAGATGGTCTCTAAGCAATGGCAGAATAAGTCCTATCATATGCCTACGCTACTAATAGGAATATAAGATATAGTCGATCAGGCATCCATCAGATGATTGCAAAAATCAAGAGGAAAAACGTAATTCAATGGAAGCTTTTAGCTTCTTTTATTTTTGCTAACATGTTTGTTTCGGTGTGCAAGATTTACAGGTTCATCATGTTCGAGATCATTTCATCAGATATGTGGAGTAAAATGGGCTCCCACAAGGGTTGAGCTCGGCATATCAAAGAGGATATATTCACAAGTTTCATACGAAGTACATGAATATTGGTAACAACCATTAAAAGCATCAATATTGCACTCATTTATTTCATGTTCTGTTCAGCTCTACTTTATATTTTTCACATTACATTTAAATAAAGTATGGAGCCTCTTTGCATTGAAGAGAAATAGAGTATTCGAGCATTGGAATGCTTTCATAAACCATATCACCATACAAGACAGATTTGCAATAATCCAATTCTCTACAAGTTCTTCAACAGAAAAGCAGCAAAGTATGGCTTAGATAGCATTTAAGGGATATGCTTTTACAAAATCTGCAAGACGTGTAACTTAATAATAACAGAAATTCAATGATCAGGTTATAGTTCACACATCAATTACTATGAGAAGCAACAGAGTTGAATAATCTTTCATTGAATATGACAAAAGTTCATCTCATAAATGGTTCAAGCAAATGAAAGAGGGCAGTCCAACACTTATAGCAAGCATAGTATTTTCAACTGGTAGTTTTCAAGATGTCATAGAGGACAATGTCTATCAAGAAGATTGTGCTATGATCAACAGCAAAGGATGAATCTGGCTGTTGCTAATAGGGTTGAGAGAAGGATCATATTTAGTGGTATCCACATGTATTTTATGGAAAATGATGATCACAGTTGTTACCAATCATTGACATGCTAAACGGAAAATACATGTGAAGTACAGTGGAAATATTATTATACAAAAAGAAGCATCATCATTCAAGGAATAGGTATACATTTTTCAAGTGCCATGAATGAGCAATAGCTATCATAAAATGAACAAGCAACATTGTTATAAGGAATGTTGGCCACATCAGAATCTAGAAAGAACAACTGATTACTTTTCAGTCAAGGCAATGAAGTGTGAGTAATCAACATTAACAGTAAATGGAGGAGACAGAGAAAATAAGAGGTATTCAAAAGCAGATTTTGCAAACAATTCAGACCAAAAGACAAGGTTTGTCATATCAAGGAGGACAATTTTCAATCTTAAAGCCCAACTTTTGTCTTGAAAGAACAATCATTAGTTTCCAATAACATGAAGGATCAGGGAATAACAATATAGTGGTGCATCATGTGAACCAAGAGAGAAGATTGGAGACAGAACAATCCAGAAACAGAAGAGACCATTCAAGTGTACTCTCCAACATTCCATTTGTATTTAAGGCATTAATTTATCATGAGCATGAACATCATTCATAATAATAAGAGCTTCATATTAGGCAGAATTCTCAATATATGGGAAAGAGATGCATCTATCAAGATATAGAGGAGCAACAGTCATTTGGGAGATATCTAATGCCATGAATGAAGACATATTGCTCAAAGAAATGTCTATGTTCTTGCTAATTACAAAGAATAGTTTCAGTCGTTTGTGCTCCCTACAGTGGTTGATATGGCATAGGCTTTGGAAAGGAATGAATGGAGTTTAGATACAATAATATGAAAGCAATATAACAAGGTGAAGAGGCTACAGCTTGTACATTTCAAAATTACAAGTATAATGTCTATCCCAGCTTAGGAAAATCTTCAAGACAACAAAATTACAAATTAATGTTAATCCAATTGAAGATACAAAGCATAGAAGTTTTTTGTTTTTGCCAGAACATATACTATCTAGAATGCCTCAGGCTATAGCCAGTAACATACAGAAATTTCTGAACAAAGACAAAATAGTGATGACTGAGTTGATACAAAGGAATTTAGGAATGTTATGAGGAATGCCCAAATACCAAATGAAATACCCACAATGAAAATGTTACAGTGTTTACTACAATCTTGCTCAGAAATTCTTTTGTGATGGTAAAGAGGCAGATTTTTTCTTACCCATTTAGGGATTTTTCTCCAAAAATATATCCAAAAAGGTGCATGAAGGAAACAAAATTTCATTTACTTTGTAACTTCAAGCTCGATTCAAGCATATATTCTGTAGAAGGTAAGTTTTCCAAGGGTTTTGAAATGGTAAGAAGTTCATCCATTATTTACTGGTGAAAATGCCCAAGTCCGTGTTTTCTTACCATAGGAGAATACTGGCCTCAGGGAAGGAAAAGATTAACAGATTGGAGACAAGGCGTTCATCATAATCACAAAATAAGAGAACCCAAATCAGAGTTAAGATAGCCATGACCAGATTCATGATAAATATCTACAGGTTCTAAATGAATATGTTCAGGGATAGAAAGGAAAAGTCTGAAGTACCTGTTATCTACAATCAAAATGATTAAAACAGCTTCAAAACGTAAGAGATTTTCCATTTTCTGTGGCTTCAAAATAGAAAGAACAACATGGGTTTCTGTTAAAGAATGCGAGTTACCTTGTGACATTGCTCAAATGATGAGTTCAAGTTCTTTCCAGCTCCATGGCGGCTAGGTTAAACAGAATACCAGGAGAATACAAGAGGAACAGAGAGAAGACACAAAATATATTAGATATTATCACAGCCATGCCTTAAGGCTTCAGAAAAATGCATTTTTTAATGCTTGATAGTATCTAGAGTTGTTAGAATAAAAAATGAGCTTCATATTACCTGTTATGTTTAGAATATCTCAAGAGATCATCAAAAATCGATAGGGAATGGCCAATTTCGAGCTTCAAACCCTCCATGGCGGCGGTTAGTGATTTCTTCAGGAAGCTTCTCAAGTGTGGTCGAATGGTAATGATTTAGGGTTGAATGTTGTTTTGTCCATTCACCCTAAGTTCATTTTTGATATTTTTGTGAATAATTTTCAATAATCATTGTGTTTTATTCTCCTCGTGGCCATGACTTTTAAGTCAATGTGCCTAGCAAGGTGGTCGACATCATTAGTATATGAATTTTATGCTAAGGTATTATGGCAGAATATTAAATCATTATCAAATTAATGCCTAGTGTGGTAAAATGGTGGTCTTAGTGAAAGTGCGAAATACATACTAAATGTGATATTGGAGCTTGAAGATTATGAGGCGAAATAAAATATAAATTAGCTTTATTCTTTTTATTCTTATTTTGCATAAATAATGTAAATGGATTAATTGAATGATGAGATAAATCATTTAATTAATTTATCATCTAAAATGCAAATAAGAATATTATGTAAAACTAAGTCATCTTTTACTTCAGTTCTACATCAAATTGTCAAACTAGAGATTTATCGTGAGAAAGATGGATTTTAAAATGTGCATGGGCAGATTGATACAAACGAGGTGGTTTTTGCGTGCTTTAGCCCACTTTTTCAGGGATTTCAGTCTAGTTCGAGTTGCAAATCGATTACATGCTTTATGACTGCCACTTCAAGATTGAGTTCACTCATTTTTGCATGAGTTTGAACCACATTTTTAGGGATTTTTACTTGTGCTCGGATTTCACTTTGGGATTATCATCTTTTCACTTTCAGATCACTTTCAGTTGCTTATTCATGCACTTTGGAGTGCCTTTCATATTTTATATATTGAAAAAGTTTATCTTTTTCAAGCTAGTTCTTGTTTTTCAGCCTTTGCACTCTACAAAGCGAATCATCTTGTAACTCAGCTTTCAGATTAATACAACATTATTATTACAGGTTCAAAGTGTGTAATTGTAGAAGATTCCTTTAAGTTTCAGTACTTTAGAGTTTTCCCTTCTAAATTTCAAGCATCGTTTTTGTGAATAATTTGATCGAAGAATTACTGTGTTTCAATTCTGAAACCTCTAATTTTTTCTGTCTTTTTCATATATCTGTATGCAATTTAGTTTAAGTTCACTGGTTATGCACTGTGCTTATAAATTGATTCATTAATTTTGTCGTGAAAACCTATTTTCCCTTAATATTGCATTAAGATCAAAGCCTCTGTTTAAATCGTTCAAGTGATTAAATTATTAAATCAGGTTGTGCAGATTAGAGTTTTGAGGAGTTTATTATGAGTCATAATTGCAAGTCATTGTCATTTAGGTGTAATCACCTCTCGTAGCTTTAGGATTTCAATTCAAGCAAGCTTTTTATCTGTTTTCCAACTATGTCAGTTAGTTTTTAGGAAGTTTTCATCAGGGAACCAACCCTCTCTGGAGATTGATTCTCAAAATTAGGCAACCCACAAGCCTGAGAATCATTCCATGTTTCAACAGATTGCTGGATTTAACTATTCAAGCGTTCGGGTGCAATCTAATTGATAACAGTAATCTTGTTGTTTTATTTCATCAAATTACAACATGTGGGTTAAAATGTGGCTCCCACAAGGGTTGAGTCCAACATGTTGAGTTTATCAAATAATGAGCTCATTCGAGCTTATTTAAGAGGGAAATGCAATATTAAAAGTCATCAGATCAACATGATCATGGAATGATAGTGAAAAGGCACACATATTAAGTTCACAAAGTATTTCTTCAAGAAGCACCTATAGAAGCTAAATGGAATAGTGGTATTCAATGACAACAATGCATCATTTACATAGCCTATGTAACATGAATATAAATGCACAGTGATGGAGGACAACCATGGTTACTTTTCAGTCACAATGCAAAAAATACATAATGTCAAATATCAAACTATTGTTAGGAGCTATGATAGAATTACAATTGTTATTGAAAAATCTTCTCAGTCTGAGTTTACACCATTGGAAAACATTGATCAAGCTTCTTTCACCAGGAGTTGGAATACAGAGAACTTTAATGCTCTGTTTAAATACAAAATACAATGTGTCTTCCAATTTCAGCAGAGAGGGGGGTCGGGGAATGAGAAAGACAACATTCATAAACTAGAAAGGGTAATGTTCATAAAAGAATGAAATAAATGTGTAGGGTTTAATTATACCCATATTGTGTAATAGCATTGAATCATATACCCATTATGGAGATTATAAAAAATTATGCAAACCCAATGCAAAGAACATGTTGGCTGTCATGGATGATTTCTGAAGGTAGAAATGTAAGAGTTTTTATAGAAGTGAAGCCCACGGCCTATCAAGGAAATGAAACCCCTAAGTTTTCTTATGCCCACGGCCATAGGGACATTTTGAGCTCTAAAACCCTATAGAGGCTGAAATGTGAAGAGAACATATAAGAAATACCCAACAGAAGCTTTCAAGCCACGGCCTACCCATGAAAATCTATGTACAAGAGCAATGAATGTTCACTATTTTGTTCATTTCCAGGTTCAAATTGAACATCTTTTGTAGATAAAGTGGAGGAGATCAGTTTCATGAACTTACCTAACTTTTTGTATCAAGATAAACTCGACACAAAAACCCACAGACTTCTTCTTTAGAAGACCCCAAAAAGCTCGAACTAGAGGCATTCATGGCGGCCAAAGAAAAAGAGTGGTACAGAAAGAAAAGTTCCATAGAAGAATACATTAGAAGTTGCTCAAGGCCATAGCCTAAAAATCTCTCAAATGGCTTCAAAAAATGGAGAAAATTCATCAGATTCATGGAAATGGAAAACTTACCATATTTTTCTTGCATAAAATCTTTAGGAGAACCTTCAAAAACAACATTGAATCTTCAAGTTTGAGATCAATGTTAGGCTTCTCATGGCGGCACCCTCAGAAATGAAGCAAGGGTGAAAAAGAAGTGAAGGCAAAAGAATAAAGCTCACAACTTTTTTTTTAGGGTTTTCAAAACCCTAAAGGGGTCGATAGATGCAAAAGGCATTTTTCCTTTATTCTTTAAGCTTTATTCACATAAGTTTATGCCTGTAACTTTTATGCCTTATAATTCTTTTTGCACACTTAGTCAAATTAAGCCTTTTGTATATGGATTTATCAAGACTCTTTTCTATTTTGCATTTAGATTCAAAATTTGTAAAACTTTATTAAAGTGGTGGAAATATAAATCTTTAATATAAGTTATTTATGAATGAAAAATAAAATTGCTATAATTGATTCTCAAAGTGGTAGTAAAAAAGGGGATTAATTGAGTTTTAAATACCCTTGCATGAGGCAATGATGCTTTTACTTACATCTTGGAAGTGGTTGAATAAATTGGCCAACATGTGGAGAAAAATTATTCACTTAATTGAGAGTTCATCTTCAGTTAAGAGTCCAAATGGGTGGAGTATCAATCAAGGAGCTTTTTGAGGCGCTTAACTCATTGTTTCTTGCAGTTACAACCCTATTTTGGAGGGATTTTTCAGTTATGCACGACCCTTTGGGTTGTTTGTAGATTTAGTTTTCCTCACATATTTTGACGAGTTTCTTTCAGTTAGATGCCTAATTTGAGGGAGAGGTTGGAGTTTGAAAACTTGTATAATTATTTTTCTCCTCTCATTCTCTTTTAAGTTCTTGCTAGTTCATCTTATGCTACTTGTAATTTTTAGGGTTTTGGAGCAGAGGTGAAGAGTTTGTAACTCATTTTCAATAATCAATATAGCATTGCAACACCTTTTTGAAGTAATATGAAGTAGTTTTCCTTCTCATTTTTATGAAATTGTGTACTTAGTGATTGGTGCAATTTTATGTGATATTTTTTTTCTTATAATTGCATCTCATAGGGGTAACTTTATGCAGAGTTAAACACATATTTGTAGGTTATAATTTGTGTCAATAATATAATTAGTCTTAAGTTGTGAGAAAAACATCCTTTCTCCTACTAGGATAGTGAGTATTTAGCCTTCTTATAAATTGTTGATGTAAATTTTATGAGTTTTTGAGTTGTGCAAGAATAAGCTTTTGTTATTGGTTTTTTGTGTGTTGCCATTTGAGTAGAGTTCATAGATTTATTTGGTGCATCACCTTTAGAATTAGATTGCATTTACATGTTTTTTCCTCCTTACTCTTTTCTCTACAAATTCATTAGTAAGACCAATTTAGGTGAGGTATCAAGGGAGCCATCCCTTTCTCTAGAGGCCCATTCTCACTACAGGTTACCCATAGCCTGGGAATGTTCCCATGTGTCACAAACTTGTTGAGTTGATAGCTTAGCAAAGGGTGCAAGTTTTAGTGACAACAGTAACAGGTAAAGCTCCATGAAGAATTAAATAGGAGTAGCCCTTGAGTTTGAAGTAGACCACTGTCATATGCATCTCCATCCCCTCAATGATCAAAGACCACTCATGATATATTTTCTTCACTTGGAGGGGAATGACTTTTTATTAGGGTCCTTTGTTGTATGCCTATATGGCATTTTTGGATATATATATTTTGTATTGCATATATGTGACATTGTATGCATATATAGCATTCTTGTAAGCCTATATGGATATTTTGTATATATGTTATACTTATATCGACATATATTGATGTATTCCTATATGGATATTTGGTTAATGCACATCATTTTTATTGATGGTGTCCATATTTGCATTATAAATCCATGCTTAAATGGATATTTGTAGATGGTTTACTTAAAATATTTAAAATCCAAGTGTATTACATGCTTCATAACTTAGTTCGCATTAATTTCACCTATATTTGTTTGTTAATTATTAAATTTCCTACACCAGTATGTGTTTGTGGTCTTCGATGACAAATTTTTAGCATATAGTTATGGAATCAAGTTTTATTCAAGACAAATTACAAATAATTTACACTATGTTTCTAATAATTTTATTCAAGTATATTCAAGCACCCATATATTCAAGTGTACCCATCCTCTAGTTGGATGATCACTACTTCAAATTTAGAGATGTGTTCTTCATTCCCAAACTTTACTTCATCTCAAAAAAATGTTTTCCTATATTGACCAAAACGTTTATGACTGCATTGAGTTCAAGCAATAGAGGAGACTAGTTCTTTGGTGTAGATTATTTAGTCATAAGATTATAAAGACACCTAAATTGACCAAAAATCATAAAGTGGACTTATTCTATAGTCATCCCAATGTGTTTGAATTGTTGGTTTACCCCCAGGAGATGAAGAATGTAAATAATGCCTCTCGACAACTTTTTACTAAAAGCAACTGACACTTTTTAGAACATCTAAAACATTGTTGCCACAATGGAATGATTTGGATATATGAAAAACCAAGAGAGGTTATTGTAGAGGGTCCCTATGTGATCTTGTACCTTTAGATGAAATTTTTCTAAGTGCCATGATTCTTGAGTAACAAGTCGTCAAAATTTTCTACCCTTTTGCACTTTAGTCTCTTAAGAGATATTGTCGGTGCAATGTAGCTTAGAATGCTCCAACATGTTGGGGTGAAAAATAGGACCTTTCCTAGCATAGACCTACCCATATAAATGTGTTGGAATTATTAGTTTGGTCACACGATGAACAGAAAAAAAAATTACACCACCTTGCAACCTTATACTACATGCATTTAACACTTTTTCCATCGACTGAAAACTTGTCACCATGGGCAAATGGATCGGATATATAAAAAACCGAGAGAGGTTATTATAGAGGGGTGCTACATGATCCTGTACCTTTATACATAATATTTCTAACTACCATGGTTTTTGAGTAAAAGCTCGTCAAATATTTCTACCCTTTTGCACTTTGGTCTCTTAAGAGAAATCATCAATGCAATGTAGCTCAAAATGTTCTGGAATGATAGGGTGCAAAATAGAACCTTTCCTAGTGTAAACCTACCCATATAGATGTGTTGGAACTATCGGTTTGGTTACACAATGAACAAAATGAAAATTACACCACCTTGCAACTTTACATTTCATGCATTTGATGATTTTTCCATCAAATAAAAACTTGTCACCACAGGAAAATGGATAAAGATATGAAAATATGAGAGTATTTATTGTAGAGGGGCCCTACATGATTCTATACCTTCAGATGAAATATTTCTAAGTGCCATGGTTTTTGATTGATAGGTCGTCAATTTTTTCTTCCCTTTTGCACTTTCATCTCTTAAGAGAAATTGTCAATGCAATGTAGCTCAGAATGTTCCAACATGTTGGGGTACAAAAAAAATACCTTTCCTAGCATAAAACTACCCATACGGATATGTTAGAACTGTCGGTTTGGTTTCACGATGAACATAACGAAAATTACACCACCTTGCAACGTTACACTGCATGTATTTGATGCCTTTTCCATTGACTAAAAACTTGTCACCATGGGAAAATAGATCAAAGATATGAAAAACTAAGAGAGGTTATTATAGAGGGTACCTACATGATCATGTTCCTTTAGATGGAATGTTTCTAAGTGCCACAATTTCTAAAAGCCTTCAGTTAGTGATCTTAATGCTTCAATAATTGGATTATCTCTTTGTTGGTAGTCTCCTTGAGAACACCCATAATTCATTATCATCAATGTCCTCAATTCTTTGGAACCTTCCAATGGATCTTGATAATTTTTTTCTATTTGTTCTCAATGCTTGATTTGTCTTGCTAATGAGATGAGCTTTCTTCATTTTATTGCTTTCTATTGTTGATGTAATGACATGTGTCGTGTGGCATTACTATCTTTTGTGTGTGAGGTGTTACCCACACTCTCATATGCACTCATTAGATTCTTCATAATATATTTTTCACTTGAATCCTTCAATGTTCTCAACCCAAGAATCATCATAATGGACCTATACTTTAGATTTCTCATCATTTCAACAAATAGTTGACATCTTCTAGTCTCATTTATTTTTTCAAAGAACACTCTCCAAATATTATGAGCATATCTTCTACAAGTACATTTTGGAATCTTATCTTCCATCTACTACAAAATATTCTCATCAATATCAATCAAATACTTGGGCTTTCTATGCAAAATTCTAGGAGGTGTTTTCGAAGGTAAATTTTCCTCAACATTAAGAATTTCATCAATATTTAAATGAGATAGGATAGATGGCATACCTTCAATCAGAGATGGAATAGATGATGTACCTTGAAGTTGAGATGGAAAATATGACATACCTCCTTCTTCACATGTGAGTGATGGTGTACTTTTAACTTGATATGTGGTAGATGGTGTCCCTCCATATTGAATTATGATAGAGAACGTGTCTCCAACTATGGGATTCAAATCTCTCATTGAATGAAGGTTTTGCATTTGTTCCGTTTGTGCCACAAATACCATATCTCTTGTTGATGGTTCACATTCCTCTTCAATTGGAATGTCTTCTTCAATCGTTTCCAATTTCCTCTTCTCACGAAGTTGCATCATATGTTCTTTTTTATTTGCATTATTAGCTTCTTTCTCTTCCTGTGTTGGTTTAATCCTTGATCATTTCCTCGACATGAAGAATTTTATGTGGCAAGAAAAAGAAATAAATAACTTACACAAATCTGAATTTTGTTAGAATAATAAAATTTTCCCTAAAAAGACTAAGGAACCTTCAAAGTCAATTGGGTGCACCATCCTTGGAGGAGAGTTTGACTTCAGTTTGGGTAAGTTCAATCCAAATTTATTTATGTTTGGAGGTATTTTTTGAAATTTTCCTACATTTTCAATGGTTCATCCTTTAGCTCTAGCCTTTCAAGTCTTCATTGCTATAATCATCCAATGCTACAACATTTTTGGAAACTTGCTAGATATCCACCATATGAGATTCCTACAACATATGGTAGTTATAAATTCATTGTTTCCAAACAAAACTTGAATATTGTAGGTCTAAAAATGTTCATATTAGTTAATTTAAGCTGCTCCAACAAGTAGAAAATAAAATAAAGATATTTTGAAGGTGATAAGTTGGTCTTTAATTCATAGACATGCAATTTCAATACCCTAGGGCTTCATTTTTTAATATTTGTTGGTATTTGAGGATTTATTCACTTATTTCTAATCTTATGTGAATTTTTATTACAGTGACAAAAGAAAGAAGAGGATCAATGATATTTGAGCTACTAACTTTGAGGATTAAAGAATTACTTAAGCATTAAAAAATGGAGAACAAGACTAGAAAAAAGAGGAATTTTAGAGAATTAATATGGAGGAGATACTTGACACTTTACAAATTTAAGAGAACAACTATAATATAGGAATGGCTATATAATAGGGGAAATGAAACTTAAGATTTTTTAAGAATGGACTCATAATTCTCAACGTAGACTTGAAGAATATTTGGACAAGATAGAATGCTTCAAATATCCAAAACCTTTAGAAAATATAACCACCAATTTTAATGGGAGTATTTTTGAAACTAAGGCTAAATATTGAATAGGTGGGAAGTGATGGTGATTTGATCTTTACAATGTGAATAATTTTAAGAATTATTGGCTAGTTATATACCATCTCATTAATCAATTTTCACTATGGTGGGACAATCAAGATAGTGTGCTAGAATAAAAAATGATGTTGTGATGTGGGAATTATTCTAGGAGTAGTTTCATATCATACCTTAACCAAAATTTTCATTGGGATTAGCTATGAGTGAATTTCTCTAGTTTGGAGTGAAGTTGAATTTGTTTCCCAACCATAGAGGGTTTGACAAGAAGTTTCTAGTAATTAGTTTCATTTTGAAGTTGAATTAAACCCCATAAGTTTGAAAAAATTGAAGTGTGTGACATGATTTCACAAGATGCATGGGAAAATTGCAAATGGAGCATAACAAAATCAAAGCATTGTATTAATCATGTATGATAAAAAGTGATAAAGAAACATAAGAGAATGAAGGAAAATGTAAAGAACATGCATAAAGACTTGATATACCTTGAAAGTAGATATTCAATTGGAGAAACTACCAAATTATGTGTAGTATTTTTTTCTTCTTGCATCAAACTCCTCAACAATTTGAGCTTTTCACTTTCTTCCTTTTCGATGTTCAATTCTATATAAATCTAAGAGAATTACTAAAAACTATAGAATTAACTAATATATAATGTTAAATTATAACAATTCAATCATAATTAACATTGAAACACTACAAACATGAAGATTTGAGTTCATATAATCAAATTTGATGTAAAAACTCTATTATTTGCTCCTTCCTAAGTTGGAAAACCAAAAAAAGGTGGTGGAAAGTGTAAAAATTACATGTACTTTCCCCAATAGCATGAAAAATCATTTTTTTTGGATCACACACACAAGCAAGAGAGTAACAAAGCATGTGGGCTTGGATCATGGGTGTTCTACCATTTTTAGAGCAAAACAAAATGCTCTCATGTTATAAGTGTGCTTATATTTTGAAAAAGTTGATTTTGTAAATGTTTTCTAACTCTTATCATGTGTCAAAAGGGGTTAGGTTGAGGTACGTCAATGAGACCTTTCTTCAACCAATTATGACCTCTTCTAAATGCTATGTATGTCTTGTTTTGTGTGTGATATGAAGTTTCACCATAATTCCCTATATGCTCAAGCCTATACATTAACCCTCAACCCTATATCTTAAATCCTAAATCTTAAAAACTATACCCTATACCTTAAAACTATACTCTATACCCTAAAAAATTAACCTTATGTACCCTATACCTTAAACCCTAAACCCTACAACCTCAAACCTCAACCCTATACCCTAAATCCTCAAACCTCAACCCTAATCATTCAAACTTCAACCCTTAAACCCTTAAACCCTCAAACCTTAAACCTTATATCCTTAAACCCTCAACCCTAAACCCTAAACCGTAATCCATCAACCCTATGCCTTAAACCCTCAACCCTCAACCCTTAACTCTAATCCCTCAACCTTCAACCCTTAAACCCTAATCCCTCAACCATCAACCCTCTACCCTCTACCCTATACATTAAACCCTCAACCATAATCCATCAACCCTTAACCCTAATCACTATCCCTAAACCCTCAACCCTTAACCCTTAAACCCTAAACCCTTGACCTATGACCCTTAAACCCAAATCCCTTAACCCTAAACCCTAAACCCTATCCATAAAGACTCAGCCCTTAAACCTTATCCCTAAACCCTCAACCCTATATAGTATACCTTAAACCCTAATCCCTCAATTCTCAACCCTAATCCCTTAAACCCTTAACCCTCAACCCTTAAACCCTTAATCCTCAATCCCTTAAATCCTCCACCCTCAACCCATAAACCCTTAATCCCTCAACCCTCAACCCTCAATTATAAACCCTCAACCCTAACACCTCAACCCTATACCCTAAACCCTCAACCCTTGACCCTAATCCCTCAACCCTCGACCCTTGACCCTCGACCCTCTACCCATAAATTAAACCCTCAACCCTAATCCCTCAATCCTATACCTTAAACCCTTAATAAATTAATCCCTCAACCTTTAAAATCTCAAACCTTAAACCCTTAAACCCTAAACCCTCAACCTCTAATCTTGCAACCCTTAAACCCTCAACCCTCAACCCTTAATCCCTCCATCCCTCAACCCTAATCCCTCAACCCTATACCTTAAACCCTTAATCTATCAACCCTCAACCCTTAATTTTAAACCCTCTACCCTATACATTATACCCT